>CM056995.1:224707759-225307759 GCA_029891345.1 Dryococelus australis
TATAGTATGTTCTCCTTGTGAATATTGAAATGTCATTGTAGTGTAATAGGCCTAGGAGATTTACCTGTAGATTAGGCTTATCTTAGGATGGACTTATATCACAATGTAATTTTAATTGATTTGTCCTATCAGGAACGTCTTGTTCGTTGCCTGATAAGATGCTCTCTTCTTCATCATGGCGACAGTATGAACCTTTTGCTAATCAGGTCCTGCTTTCTTGGTAATTTTGCAGGTTCAGCATCATAAAGTCAAGTTATATTCAGTATGGAGACAGAAGTCAGAAATCTAGGACGACAAGGGGATTATTTGTGAAGAAGCCATCAGTCGAGGTAGCTAGATTAGGAGTGCTGAAGAAAGACGACTTGTCCAGCCTGCAGATTGGCGAGATCGAAGCCAAGTGATGATACGTACTTTATCCTGTATATAATTAAGCAATAACGTTGTTAAAAGCTATCTGAAAACTCTCTGCCATTGACCTAAAATGTTTACTACAACTTTGAGAAGAATTTTTAAAAAGATTGGAATATGATGAATGTCATGAGAGTTACGATTTTCCCGTGTATGGAAAAAGCCTCACTGATGTCTGAAATTTCGTAATTACACCCAGAGGCAGCTCAATTGGTCATACACAGAGTTAGTCAGACTTAAGCTATTAACTGGGAAGTTTATTTGTGGTGACGCATGCCGTTTATACAAATAATCTAATACGATTATGACTCATAGCCAAGAGTACCTCTTCCATCACTACAGACATGATGGACACGTTGCCTACCCTACAGGCAGCCGGAACTTATGAGCGAATTCCCTTCACCTGGAGGATACGCAACCCAGCTGGCATGCTGCCCCCCCTTCCCAGCATTGAGAGCCGGCAAGCTGCCCAGACCTCAGGCAAGGCCGAGCGCCACCGACGAGGCACGAAGCAGAAACGCTGACCAGAATTTTCCCATGTCAGCCCAGGGCAGAGGGACGCCATGCCCTCCCCGCACCCCGCGCAGGCATCCTACAAGCTTTCACTATATAAGCCCGGACGCTGCCGGCCTCAGGAGTCATTCTTACGCATCCTCTCTCGCGACATCCAGCACTGACTCTGTGCTTCGACCTCCGGAGATTTTGGAAACTTCCGCCCCCGCGGCTACTTACTACGTCTTGACGACCAATGAACACAAACATACGGATTCAACTTCACTTTGTCTGCTCTAGACACCTTTTACATAGCAGTTTAACTTTAAGTAATTTATATTCATCTAGAACCAGTATCCCCTTTTTTAACATATAACCAGGTCGCCCACACCTGGATCCGCAGGTACCTTCATTCCGCCACGGTTTGATAGGAGGTACACAGGTCACGTGTTTTATTGAATATTCAATAAACACTCATTGTTCTCTACCTTTCTGTTTTTTCATTTCCAGGGTATTTGTTTGTATTAACAGTTGGAGACAGAATACGCCGTGCACAGCCGACAGGAAATGGGAAATTTATTTAAATTGAGTTAGCCTGACTGTGGAACCCTTTCAGGTGTCTGTACGTCAGAAAACATACATATTAGATGGCTACCTGTTTCTTCCCAGTCACACATTAGCACTAAGTCAGTGCTCATGGGGGAGAAACAGCGACGCCACAACCACTAGAAACACCTTCGCATCGGTAGGGGCGACAGACTCAGGTTATTTCTCACCACTCGCACTAAGTCAGTGCATGGTGACCATAGCCTGAAGTTTTGCCATTCAACCTAGTGCGAATGCACAACCAGTAGAGACTTGACAGCCACCACGGCTCCATGTCCCTGATCAGCCCATATACTGCAGGGGATTGGTGGGGACTCTTATCGAGCTCGTGCCGGCAAGTCACTACTGGGTTACACTGTCGAACCTTCCTGTCTAAGTGCATCATGTAGGCTGTTGAACTGTTTGCCCTATGCCTCACAAGAAGAGGAGTGGTAGGCTCACTCTGCTTTCAAACCGTGGATCGCACTACCACGTCCTACACAGGAGAGGCAGGTGGAACAGGACCGCACCGCCGAACCTAGACGTCAGGCAGTCACGCCTGCTCCGGTTCTGGTAATTGACTTCTCATCTTGAATCCGCATACATCCTACATGTCACCCTGTGGTAAAAGGGTTTCTGACCAGAACCAAAGTGCAACTAGGCTGGAACAACCTCAACTTTTGGACCAAGGAAGCACACCTGTGGAATCTCCAGTCCAGCCTAGACCGAATTCACAATGTCTAGGTGAAACCTACCCTGACTACAACGCCCAAGAAGAAGTGAGTAAGTACAACTAACACTCCTTACCTCACGCAGACTATCTAAATCAAACTATTCCACTTTCGGTCAACCGAACAAAATCCTCAACCAACATGCCAAGTCAGTCTAATCGGGCATGCGTCAGTGGAAACAAGTGTTTAAATGTGAGCTTGATCATGGACTTACCATGAGTCCGGTACTTTTGCATGTTAAATGTGATGTGAGAGACGATTCAAATTTGCTTTACTTGAAAATTAATTAGTAACACTTGAATTTTATGGTTTTGTGGAACAGAGTTTAATTCTAAAGTTTATCTGATTGGCAACCCACAATCGTAATAGGTCTATTAAGAGGGATTTTATTTTCTTGCAAATATTTTAATTCTGTGTATACTAGTTGTGAGATGGTTTTGTTTTGTTCTTGTTACCAGTGTTATGAGGATTTAAATGAATTGCAGTGTTTCTATCTATCTTGTTCTTATAGAGTTTTGTCTTGTGAATGCTTTTGAAATGTGCTTATGTCTTCCCCAGTTTTATATGAAGGAATCTATTGATAAAATAGGATGAAACCATTTTCTTGTATGTGGACTATTTGCAATTAAAAGGTAATGAATAATCCTAAAATCAATGACAGTATGAAGTGAAACAATAATATAGTGACTCTAGTAAACTGGGAAAAATGCACACGAATACACTTGTATCTCTGAAACAAGTTCAGTTAGTGGCTCAGCTGGGTCCTTATATTTTAAGTTTAATGTCGACTTTTCTGTGCCGGTCCTGGGGCAGAAGGTCTGGCGCCCAACTATGTCCAACCAAATAAGTTTGTATGTATAAACAGGCTGAACTACTACAGTTTCCGATACTTCTACAGGTTGTATTTACACTGTTTTAGTAAGTCTATGTTTCCTCTGCCTGCTTTATGCAGATGTGAGTAGTGGTATAGCCCATACCACTACAACACAGTGCTCAAAGTGTTCACAAAACTGAATACTTAAATTTAAGTAATAAAGAGTATTTCCAAATATTGGGAATTGGGAATAATGCTGGCGCTCATCAATACTGGTACCGGCATCGCAGTAATTGGCGGCATCTGCAAAATGTGGTATCGACCCATCCCTAAATTTAAGTGTTATTTCACAAATGGAAAGCACGAAAGAAGTATTTAATTCTACATTATAATTGTTTCTGTTGCAGAAATTTTTTGAGATGGGTCGAACATTCGAATTTCGAACCAAATCCTAACTTTAAGGTTATGTTCAGGTTCTATTCGAAATTTAATGCCATGTCAAAGATCTGTTCTAGTTCGGTTCGAAAAATTTACAGGAGTTCGTGTTCGGTTCGAAAATGTACTAGAAAGGAACATCATTAATAAACTTTGAAACAATCTTTGAAACAAATTTAAGTATTTACTCATGTATAGTGTGTACAGTGTGCCCTTTTCCCCCCAAAATAAAGGAAAACATTTCTGTAGAGTGGTAGTCCTAAATTAGCAACTCCTAAACTGTCCCCTGATGTTTAAAGGGAAGTGTAGTGGAAGAGTCTAGAGGATTGCTACCTGGGAGAAAAGGGAAGAGGCAAACCATTTTTTTGAGAAGGGTAGTATGTCACATTCCACCACTGCAAAAAAAAAAAAAAAAAAAAAACCAGCACTGGCAAAAAAGAAAAGAACCTGCACAACAAAAAAATAAATACCAGCATGCCACTGCCTAAAAGAAGCAAAAACAAGAAAGCAGGCCATCCATCTTTTAATGACTGGCATGCATAAAGGAAGCAAAAAAAAAAAAAGGAACCCATCCCCCCACCTCAGTTGTTGACATTCTTTTTTTAACGACCATGAGGTTACCATGACCTTATAGAATGCCACAATAATTTGGCTTTTAGCCCCAAGACTTACTAATAAGGCCCCACAAATTGTTGAAGCAATTTTAGTAATAAAAAAAAAATCATGCTGTGCACTATACATGAGTAAATATGGTACTTCACTTCAAAGAAGTTGAAAAATAACAATGCAAACACAACAAAAATTACAGAACAAGTCATATTTGATTATTGTTTTTGTAGCAGTGATGACAGCATTATATCTAGAACTCTATAGTATGTAAAACCAGGTGCTTTCTTTATTTAAATGATTGTATACAAAATAATTAATTTGCTTGAGTTTTTGGGAAATTACATTTTCAATTAACATTTTTTTTTGTGCTGCTAATTTGTAGTTTTCACATACCATGTCTAAAATACTAGAAAGATACATTTCCCAGTGTTATGATAAATTATTATATCAACCAAATTTATAAAAACCAAAGTTAATATTATGTTGATTTTGTACCATTTTTCCATTCTAGAAAAAATTTGGCCATTACATTTGGGAACTATAAGTGGTGAAACTGTGCAGGTTGTGTGTGTGTGTTTACTCTTTATTTTAGGCTCACATGTTAAAGAATTAGATGTTAAATGGTGAATGTGGTTGTATTTGTTTTGTGTTTTGTACTTGAACAAATAGAGGTTGACTATGAGGTTGTATGTATATATGTTGTTTTCACTTTGCACCTAGTAGCCAAGTCCAGAGGTATAGTAAGAAAACTCTCATTACTTGAGTGGGCAACACTGCTAAAATGATCCATGGGACCATTGTAATTGATGTTAAGTACATAATTTGCAGATATGTGTGTGCACATACACTGATTACTGTTTAGCATCCATAATCATAATCCACTGTATTTTTAAGGTGGTTATATATATATATATATGTCTTATCCTATATATATATATTATATATATATATATATATATATATATATATATATATATATATATATATGTCTTATCCTATATATATATATAGGATAAGACATTTTCAAAAGTTAGGCTGAACTATGAAGGAATATATGTGAGGATACAACATTTTTTAAAGTTCGGTTCTAGTTCAGTTCGAGTTTGGCGAATAATAGCATAGTTCGGTTCCGAGTTCAGTTTGTTTACAAATTTAAAAGTACGGTTCAGGTTCGGTTCAATAAAAATATCACGGGTTAAGTTTTAGTTCGGTTTGTTTCCAAAATCTAGGTCTGTCCTATCCCTAGGTATTTTGCATTTTTCTGAAGCTTGCCATGTTCTCTGGATCTGCAATGTCCTCTTTCAAACATATTTAATTATTAATATGAGCAGCCTCTATCATACTATAGAACTTAAAAATACAGAGATTTTCGGCAGAATTTATTTAACCAACTATGCAATTAACCATAGACTTAAAAACATACACAAAATAAAATTTTCTTAGCCTCGAAAAAAAGTATTGTCACCATTGCGCCGATACTCAATACTTTCGATACCACCAAGTATAGAGAGGTATCGAGGTATTGAAGTATTGAACGTCCGATCTCTGTTTATAACAAATGTGTACATTTGAAGTAATATACTGCAGTACAAATAGTGGGTAAACATTTGTCATCTATTTTAAAAACTGTGCAAACGTGTTAATAAAAATTCCATTAATTGGATTTATAGTACTTCCTTAAATTAAAAAAAATCACAATTTCTCTGTGTGTCTGGTGCAAATAGTGGATGCGTGAAGTTGAATTGGATCTGGTGGTGGCCAAATGTGAAAAAATGAGCCTGTAAGTTTCCACACTTATTAGTACACTAATTTTTAATCGGACATGAATGAAAAAAGAAAAATTTAAGTTTGGGGGTATTTTAATGTTACTCACACACAATATAAAAAAATTACAAATAAAATGATTTGTATCTGTACTATCAGCAGGACTGACCACAAAGTATCCGTATTGGTAATACATATCTGCAAATTGGGGTTTGGACCCATCTCCAATCCTTACCTAGCAAGACCGCCAGTATCTTTTCACCGTTGAATAGAGAGAAAGACGAGACTACTGCACAGGTACACAGAGAGCTATTTTTCCTAAGAAATATTGGTACTGGTTTCCACCCTTAACACCCCTAACCTTCTGGGTACAAACTCAGGTAGTTTGTTATCTGTTTATGAGCAATAAACTATCTTGTGTAACCAATAACCCAACTGGGGTATTTATTAGGGAAGACACCTATACTAGTTAAATTCCATTTAGATTGTCTGGTACCTATGACATCTTCCCCTTTTTCAGGGGACTGGAACAGAAGGAGAGGCCACAGCCTCGAGACACCAACATCTCAGACACCCTCAGTCCCAGACCCAACTCTCCCCTGATACGATCAGCGACACTTCCTAACCCTCCCCCTATGCAGAGGACAACAGCAAGACCAAGTACAGTCGACTCTCAATCTATCGTTATTCAGGGGACTGCCAAATAAATGTCCATACATGCGGGATTTCAGTAGATGAGGTTTCCTACATATACATCTATAAAATACAACTTCTAACCTTATAAAACTTTATGCCGAATACAGTAAGAGCTGTACATTATCTGTGAATAAAGTTTAGTTAATAAACACAACAAAAATAGGAATTTTAGAAAAAGTATTATTGTAAATAATACATTAAAAAAACATTTCACGTGAACTCATGTAAATAAAGAAAATAACATCTCACAATACCATATATACTTAATTGACTGTAATCAGACACCAAATGCAAGCTGATCTAAACTTTGAAACCCTCTGAAAATGAAAATACTAATATGACACCAAAAGCAAGTTAAATTTTGAATGTCCAGTATACACTCGATAAGCTAAGAGCGCACGGAAAAGTTATCAATCAGGCAGTGTGTTCACGGCAGCTGGTGGAGGAGGGGTGGCGGCGGGAGGATTACCCTTACACGCCATTACATGTTGGTGCCCGTGGCAAATGTCTGTCTTTTAAAGTAATTAATTACATTTTACTGCAAAGAAAAATTGTCATTTTGAGACAGAAATGAATAAATAAGATGATTATAATTGATTTAGTCACTGTCTTTAATAATTAATCATTCAAAACCATATCCTCTGATTTTCCCCGTCTTGAGTTACACTGCACTCACCTCAATACTTACCTACCCATTATTAGACAACAAAAGGTGTCGAATAAGCCCTTACATTTTATCACTTTATTCAAAAGACGCGTGTCTATTGAAATAAATTGATATAAATCCTCCTATTTCCCCGCAAGAAGTTATTAAGAATGAACTTTACACTTATAATACAAGTCACTTGATGTTCAAACAATTTTTGGTGAAAAGGGAAGGTGAAGTATATGCTTCTGGGCATATAATTTTATTTGTGAAGATGCTACCCCTCAAGTTAAATAAATATTACCTTTTAAAATCATGTTCATTTCACACCAAATACAATGAAACACCAACCCTAAAGGGAAAGAAACAACCTTTAATCACAAAAGAAAACATCTTTGCAAATAACAATTCCTCGTTAAAATGTTTTGCGGAACATTTTCAAGCGAAACAATTTGCTTGAAATACAAGTGATGATCTGTTGTTGTGCAACTATTTTGAGCGATGCATAATGTTGATAAATATTCTACTTTGCCAGACACACTTTATTATTTGCTCTGTGGCTGGCGTGTTAAGGCTAGCGTGCGCGGCCAAGAGAGTTGTTTATTCTTTTGCTAGACAACAGCTTCCCATCTCAAAGACATGTGAGGGGAGGAAGGAAGTTGCATGGCTAAGAGAGAGAATGCTAGGTTGCCATCTTGGTTGCTAGGTAACCACTTCCCCTATCGTCTGCATGTGAGGGGAAGTAGCAAGCAAGTTTCTCATGTCACACCATGCTGCAGTGTCAGACAGACGTATTGGGAAGGCAGACAGCACTCCGCAGAGCAGTGATCAACGTCGGCGTGCATGACGTATTTCACATCCAGCTACTAGATGTTTACATAAACCACCAGCTTAAAAACGATAGTTGCAGGAAATATTTGGTGACGGGGCCCGAAATATACTTTGATCGACGCACCATGTGATAAAAAATACAAACTGTATATGCCAACATTATTTACATAGGAATTTGGCTGGGACCAAAAAAAAATTGTTGGTGGACTGGGGTTATCAGTACATTGAGAGTCAACTGTATAATGCGCTACCTACAAATTTAAACCGACGGAGCATCGACCATATTGTCATAGAGAACAAAGAGAAAGAGAAGGATCTCTACCCAAAATTTCAATTCTCGACACCCAAGCCGTCAGAAGTCAGCGACAAAATAGTAACTCTAACGTTACGAGACATCCTGTAAATAGCAGAAAGCGAGTAGCATCAGTATTTCTTTAGTAAACACAAAGTGTAAACATGTTATGAGATGGTGGCTGACAGTGCATACACAGCGCCGGTGATGCCAGTTCAGATGCTTGGCAGAATTTACATATTGATTCTTTACAAAAAACAATTATGTAAGGGCTGAGTTAGTTAATCCCTTGTTTGTAAAGAGGTTGATTAAAAAATAATTTGCAGCTCTCATAAATTTGGTTTTATCTCTTTATCTTTAGACAAGAAATTATGATTATGACGAAAATGTCACCACAACAAAATGTGCAATGGTGTGATAGTTCAGGCAATGAACATCACATTAAACGAAGCTATCATTGTAATTACTATCCAGTTACATAACATATCCAGAATAATGCTAACTATGTTCATAATGACAAAAATGAAATTTGTAATTATTGTGGAGAGTGAATTTCCTGCGGTGTATGGAAAAACACTTTTAACAAAAACTAAAACACGAGTACATAACGTGAACATGTCTCTCGCAGATAAAAAAATCTTCCTCTGGAGCTTAAAACTCTGAATTGAAAACCAAAATAAAAAATCGGAAGCAGAAAATAGTGGAAGCAACCCCTTACTAATTACAACTATGTGAAATGGAAAAAATTCACAATACGTTGACAGAAAACATTGAGCTAGCAACAATTAATGTTGAAAATAAACTCACTGTGGAAATATTGCGGTACAGAGTCTCGCCATTATGTTCGAACGGCTCATACTTCTGCAACAGTGTTTTGCCATCAATTCTCCAAATAGGAGGGTACTCTTCACTCAAGTCACTCTTCATGACAACAAACTCACCAGCCTGTAAACAGCACCAATCGAACTATTGCAGTCATGCAAGACAGTTTACAATAATACGTAAAATTATTTTTTACAATATCTTCACACTAAAAATGCTGAATGAGGAACACACACAATTTAATATAAAATAATTTGTTCACTTTCTTGCTATTTGGCAAGATGAACAAGCCAAATTATGTACATTTTGTTGTCAAAATGTATAAATGTATTACTATTGCTTTCACACTTAAAAATATAGTTATGGTTTAGGCAGTAAAAAAGAGATGAAAAAGTACTGCAAAAACTACGGAGATTCCCACACTACCAGGCAATGTGATAGAATGTTTTCATCTCACTTTGATATCTGGCTCCATGTGGTTTCACAAGGATGGGGTACTGTATTATTCTGTCATCTGAAGTGTTTTCACTGTTTTCTTTCCATTTACAGCAAGCTTGGCAGGATAACACAACAGACAAAGAATCAAAGAATCCTGCTCCATACAGATGCGCAGTAGAGATTTTTCACTGAATATAATTTGCCGGGTCGCACCTGTTACTGTCATAGGAGGAGTGATTTATGGGTTGCTGCACTCCAGATCAAGAGGAGAAAAAGCTCTGTAATTTAAATTGTTTGCATGTAGCCAAAATTATCCTGAAGCTACAATTATGATTGGCAATATGTAATGTAACGCACTGAAAAGTTCTAGATTAGCCTTGTTCTTCATCAACGTTCCCCATTTCAAGCAACTCTACGTATGAGGTTCATTTATGGGGAGGGGGTTCAAAAACAGCTGACACACTCATGTATGCATGCATGCATGCATGCATGCACACACACACACAACACACACATGTACACACACAAACACAATCAAAGAAACAAAAATATATGTGAGGAGATAGGCAGGGATTCAGATGGCACCTTGTGTGACTGGCAGTGAATGTACCTATCTACACCCCTGACAAGCCTGCTGCGCTAATGACCGAGATACTACACAAGAAAGCGATGCTGCCAAAGTACCTAAATATTCATGTGGAACTTTAACCACTTTTAGTTTATAGTTGAGACATAGTCACTGGAAATGAACGTTTCTTTCAGAAGAGAACGTCTAGAGATACTAAAAGTTTGGGGACTAACAGGCCTTTATGAAGGATGGAAACAGTGCTGTAACTTGAGATACATGACTAAGAGAGTTACTTTTCTCAGGACAGGTATTCTCTTACATTCAGACTTTCAGGCAGGTCTGGGAAATACTTGTGTATAGAAATAAGAATACAGAAGCTCTGTCAAGAAAGATTTTTGAAGGCGATCTAACTTATGGGACTAGGTGAGTGGACCAGTGAAAACTTACTACATCTTTTGGTGCATGGTGAGGGGAATGTCCTCAGCTATGGACTGGGTTGATGTTATTCATGTGTGGCCATACACTGGGGGTGTGTGTGTGTTGGTGACAGTATCTCTTAAGGTAGTCCAGTTCATCTACGACAGAGACATAAATTATCTTTACGAGTGTTTTGAGAAGGAATATTACCTCCGTGTAGCTCTATAGCTCTAAAGATTAGTTTCAATGTTATTCAACACGGGAAGGATAAATGTAGTGAGAAGCCTCTCTTTTAGAGTTGCAATACTTTTAAGTATAGCTAAGCCAATACAAATTTTTGCAGATACAGTATAAACCAATACTTCCTTGCTCATGCAGGTGAGATCCAATACCAGTACCATGGATTCCACAAAGCTATACACAGTACTGGCCTAGTAGGCCGCCGGCTTGGCACAAAGTCCAGCTCTGACAGTTTTACCCTGCATGGTGCAGGCTTAGGTGGTGGTACAGAGTTAACGCTAGCGGGACGGCGTGTCTGTCCTGCGGGTGGCTGTACTAGTGTAGTTCTCTTGGCACTGGTAGCATTTGACTGGAGGGTGGGGTGTGCGTGTGTGGTCCTAGGGTTTGTTATTAGCTGTTTTGTCACTGAAGAAAATGATGTTTGTAAACAAATGTTTTGAGTCCAAAGCACACTTGCATTTTCCTCCTTCCTCGTGTTCCATTAAATGGCAGGCACTGAAAATCTGACTGTAACTAACTTCCATCCAGTAGTTAAAGTAGGATATTATACCTAGGTTGGCATTCCAACTTGTTTTACGTTTGTAATTACCGGGTTAAATTTGTTGGGGTTCTATTTATTTCGAGGAGAAAAAGAAACAATTAGAAAAAAAAAAAGGGGGGGGGGGAGGCTTTAGTTTTATGTCTTTCGTGAGACGTCATTATTTTGATGTTCTGACTAATGTGTGGCATTTTGAGTTGCATAGTGCCTATTGTTTAAAGGGAGCAATAGAAAATTTTGCTTGTATGGAAATAATATTTTAATTATTTAAATTCAAAAATTTTAACTTCAATGACAAAACAAAACATGATACATACGTCGCTGTTCGTAATCGTAGATGCCGCAATACACACACACACTTTGACCTAGTTAACTTTACAATCGTTGAATTTACGATAGACAAATACTATTCACTCACTGCAAAAGTGTGAGAAGTGCGGCTTTTTCAGGCCACTTGCATTTCAATAATTGTGTTAACAATTTACAAATACATTTTAAAAACACACAAACTTACTGTTTGTAAAATTCGCAACCTCTTGAACACGTATTTTTTATGGCAATCCTTGCCAAGTATACTTCACTAAAATCACGTTTGTTCGTCACTACCTCACTACCATTAAATAATTTACTTGCAAAATCATTCACAAAAATCAACATTCTGCACTTTTCCTGACAAACAAACTTATACTTAGATACGCAAATTATATTTGTGTCACTTCATTGTAGAAGACGGTAAGGAAAATGGCGGAAGGGACGCGGTAAACGCATGCCGATAATGTTACATTTCACTTAAGAAAACGCACAACGATACTTACAACCAAATATGCCTGAAAAAAGGAAATTAAAAAATATTTAACAACAGATTAAATATTTCGACAACACCAACAAGATATTCGTATAATAAACACAATGAGAAAAAAACATGCAAACAATGGCCATTCACCACGCTGGAAACTGTAAACATGGCTAGCCATCGGCTAGAAAAATTTACTGTTCGTACGTGTCGACATACTCCGTCACAAATGCTAAACATGTTTTTAAAGTTCAGTCACTAGTAGCCAAGAAAATGAAATATTGCTTTAAAAACATACACTATCTACCAAAAAGTAATTGAGCACCCGTGAAGATAGGTAATTCAGTACGTCAGTTGACTTGTGTTTCACAGCCTTCGGCGTAGGACCGCTGGTGTTTGTCCGTGGTAGAATGAACACAGAGACCTATTGTAACATTCTTGAAAACAAACTGCTCCCAACATTGTGGCGATTTTATGGCATGGACCCATGTTACTTCCAGGATAACAATGCCAGGTGCCATGTTTCAAGAGCTACTATGCAGTGGTACGCAGACAACGTTTGCCGACTGGACTGACCCACTCAGAGCCCCGACCTCAACCCTACAGAACATCTTCGGGATGAATAGGATCGCCGGGTGAGGACTCATCACATGCAGCCAAAATACATTGCTCAACTAATGGAATGGTTGCAAGAGGAATGGCGAAGAATCCCCATGGATGTCCTGTAAACACTCGTAAAGAGCATGCCAGACACGGTAGCTTCTGTTATAGCCCTACAAGATTCTAACGGGGTGACAACCACCGAGCAAACATTCTGGACAGGTTCCCAATTACTTTTTGGTAGATAGTGTAATTTAAACCATAAATGTAAATATAATTAAGATTTTAAATAACAACTTTTAGTTCTGAGTAATATTTTCTTCCAAAGTCATCACAAAAATAGCCAACTTAACAACACGGATCCAGTAGCAGTTCATCAGTTGATGCAATACTGTACGAACGAGAGCATTTATTGTTTACATTGTGTGTAGGTTGGTCACATTGTCTGTCAGATTTTACCCCACTTACATGAACTGGACTATATGAACAGTTAAGGTGTAGGTGGACCATTCGCTGAACAGGATCTCCTGCACTACTGGATGGTATCCTTCTGCAACACGGGTGGGCGGCTCGAACAAAGTGGTAGGTGTGAAAGTTGATACTGGAGCAGTGAGTCATTGCAGCAACACAGCCAGTTCGCGTGGACTCAGTAGACCGAACCTGGTGGGAAGGATGCTAAGCCCTTGTGGATTCTTAGCGATAGCCCTCGCCTTCTTAACCTGCTTCTGAACACCACCCCTATGGGTGGGCATTTGGTTCTATCCAGCCTAGCCAATTCACTCCATCCACCATGCGAACCCGTGGTACTAGTGCAAACGCACCAGAAGCCCTCCACGGGCTCTCACCAGCACAAGCTCCAGCCGACCTCTGCAGCAACAGCAGCCGAGTCAGGAAGAAGCTACCCCGGGCTACCTCCAATACAAGTAAACCAGTGGCTGTGTGCCAACCAGTACGCAGAGCAGTCAAACTCACACCCGACTTTGTGCTGTGCCGTCAAGCCACGTGCCCTAACCTGTATACCGGTCGGAACGTGGTCAACCATTAATACGTCAGCCCAGTTATATCACCCGTGTCTCTAACCAACGCATCAAAACCTTACCTGACCTTGACGTAGTCAGTCACTCGACATCGCATGACAAACAATAGTACTAATTACACTTTCCACGTGCTGAAATGTTTTCATACTTGGTCTGCAAACACATATGTAGAGATCAAATGAATATCAATAACTTTTCCTTCCCTCGTGCACACAAAAAGAAATGATAGGAATTTGAAGCATCCCTTTCTTCCTCACTAACATGGTACCAACTCTTGACTCTCCTCTTGATAATGGTCTGTTACTGTCAAGTTAACAGGAAGAGTTGAATTCATTGAAACAAAAAGGGCTGAAGAAAAGTATTGATTGCACGAGCAGCTCAAAGAGGGGAGGTAGCAAATGGTACAGGAGCGTGTTCAAGCTAAAGAGAGACAAGAGATACTGCCACAGAAACAGCCAACTAAATTTTATGCTTAGTAGTTGGTTCATCTATGATTGAACACATCAAGCAGTAAAGAATATAAGCATTTAATGTGTGTACATTATGAAATAAAGCGAAAAATCCCAACAGTATTTCAAAATGCAATGTTAATAAAAATGATGGGCTGACCTTGAAAGGAAGAATGTCCAAATCATTTTCCTCAGCATCCTCCGATGGCTGGGAGGCAGGTGTGGTGGCACTGGCAGTGGAGGCAGTACGAGAGCGAGTGCGTCCCTTTGTCGTCCGATGATTAGTGTGCTGCCGGCGGTTCACTGCTTGCTGCTGCTTCTGTTGCTGTTTTTGCTGTGATGGTTGCTTCTGCTGCGCTGGCTGCTTTTGCTGAGGAGGCTGTTTCTGTTGCAGTGGTTGCTTCTGTTGCTTCTCCTCAGACACGTTCTCACCACCTGACAGGGTCTCGTCCCTATCCTGGCTGTGAGAATGCAGCCGAGGCTTCTTGCTGCGGCTGGGCATGATCCGACTGCGGCGAGATGACCGTCTACGTGACCCTCCTTCTTCATCCGAAGAGTCCTGCTCCACATGTTTACATCACATGTAACACCCGCTCCACAATGTTTTCAGTTTTTACATGTTAAATGTTACAAACATCAACCCAAGTCCAATCAAATATAATTTATATCGAAATTCATACTTTAATAAATGAATATAGTAAAACACACAACAATCTATACAACAAAAAATTAAACCAAATAAATAAAATGCAATTTACACCATCATAAATTAACTCTAGAAAGTTTGGTTTTCCAATTTGCAAACATGTATGCTGATATTATCATTGCTGCTCAGCTTATAGTCAAAATTCAGTGATCTGAAAATGGAGAAGGGAAGCTGTGAAGAGCATGTTGGGGAGCAAGTTCAAGTTAACCTAACTGAAACACATACCCATTGTTTACATTTATTTTCTTTCCCACAGCACGCACTTCGTCACCAAATCTGATACCCTACCTGTACAAAACTTACACTGTATATTGGCATGTATAAGCCGCATGCATGTATAGGCCGTACCATAATTTTTTGATGAAAAATTAGGGATAATTAATATTTCAAGTATAGGCCGCACTGAATTTTTGTATTCCTGTAAATATTGTTAAGTCACAATTCCATACAAACATAATAAATTCCGACTTAATTTCTCCCCTACAAAACATTTGTAACAGAAAATTTGTGTTATGTTGCAATGTTTACGTATACACAGCGCAATTACTATTCTACAGATGGTAACGTGACTTGAGAAAGCAAAACCACAGCAACATGTTACACAAAACGGTGTCATCAATGTGCACTTGTAGAGCCACGGCGAGCGTGCAAACTACACAAGATATCTCTCTCTTGTACAGTAGAGAAATTATTTTCTCATGTACGACATCTATGGGCGAGCTCCAACATGTTTACACTTTATACATGCGGAATGAAGTTTATGAACGTAAGTGAACAAATAACTGCACAAGCATTTTTTTTTTATTATTCTTTCCCTTCCCTTCTTCCTTCCTACCTTTAAGGATTAAAACATTAAAATGTACTATATGTTGAAAAATTTCTAAACATATTTTGGGCAAAAATTTCCAAAAAAAATTTTTTGATGCCAATAGTTTGTATTAAGCTACACCCCACTTTATGTAGTAATTTTTTTTTTTTTAATGTGCGGCCTATACACGCCGAAATACTGTAAATACTTCTTATGTACACAATGCAATATATGACAATAGCCCATCTGGCAGATAGGTAGGCCTACGTAATATGCACAGAATTATTTTAAAAATTTGTATGATTAACTAGTTACAAAATACTGGTAATGAAGTAATGAGTTTTAACTTTTGATATGGGCTAGTCCAAAAGAAATATTATGGTGTATGTACACAACACCCCCCTGCACTGTCACAGCTTCACAGCACAGCCCATCCAGCAAATACATTACCATACAAGGAGAGAAAGCTAGAGGTACATGACAATAAAAGACAGCACTCTCGAGGCCCAGGCTGGGGTGCCTTTTATACCAATTTTTCCAATCATGTATGCTCAGATGGGTGCATGTGGAGAATTTAAACCCCACCTCCAAGGGGGGAGCTTGTGACATCACATGCATGAACCATGGTTTATCGGAGTGGTGCGAGGCACCAGGCATTGACACAAAAGGTCCAGATGCACTCGTGGAGGCCGTCACTCTCTGCCGGCTGACTCGCTTCCTACAGTGGCACAAAGTTTGAACTGAGCGCTGTCTCTTTAGTGTGTGCAGCAAAACCGAGCAAGGTTTCTTCGGGAAAGGGTGATGACTTCTTGTAGAAACTGTGGACGGTAAAAGCAATGAGCACAGGGTTAAAGATGGGTTGAGGCTCTGTCAATGTTTGGTAGTCCCACATGTCCTGCCTCCATTACCGTGTGTAAGTATTTTGACTTGCCCATAATGGTGTGCCCAAATTCAGATGGGGCGAAGTCAGTCCTTTGGAAAGCACTTTCTCTAGGCACAGAAACACCATGTGCTAATATAAATGAAAGTTAAATTTTGCTCAATTTGAAAAATATAAGTTTTTGATTTAAAGTGAATATTTAACCATAAATTGACTGGCTTTGATCACTAAGATGCGCTGATATATTGTATACAATCTCTAATGAACTGTTATACTGTATTTCTGATAGTTATATACATCTTCACTTTTGGGTTACAAACATTGACGCGTGACACCTCTAGCTGTCAGGGTCGCCACTACATGGAGGAGGGTTGGTTTTGTCGGGTGCTAGGTCAGGCATACCCTCTGGTGGGAATTACGGGTTTCTCTCTGTGGCACTGGTGCACATCCAGTGTAGAGGACTGGCCTGGTAGCTTTGCGGCAGGGCACAAAATTGGGTTCTGTGAGAGCAATCTTTTGCTTTAATGGGTTGGTTCTCAGTGGTACACCTGGGCGACGCGTAACCTCTAGTGGTGGTCTGACCTGGGACAACTCTGGCTGACGAGAGTGTGAACTTGGCTGGCTTACTCATATAGTAGTTTGCAACACACAAGGATTGGTATTGTCTGCTTAAGAATGCTGCGAGCAATGGGTACGTTTCTTCACTTAGACAGATGGGAACCTTAAAGAGTTCCTTAAGTATCTCTGGTTCAACTGGAATTTGGAATCGGCACAACGCCTGGGCTTGATCCTTTGGGGAAAGCTGCACGATAGTAGCAATGAGGAGGGGAGTAGGCTCCTGCAAAAGCCCAGAGGCAGTTAGCACCTATTTGACTTTCTCTCGGATACCCTACGACGGGAATAGAGCAACTGGACTTAGTCGTACACCTCACGTCTGTGAAGTGACTGCAGGCAATGTGTGGTCCTACCTGGTGTGCCACCACATGTAGCGTCTGCCGACTCAAGATGACACCCTATCTCAGCACTCTGCACCTAAACGCTGTGAGCACTGAGAGTTAGGCCTCGCCGTTGACAGAGTCAGCAAGTGGGTGAGTTTCTCAGGAGGGAACAGTCTCCCCACACCCAGTGAACACAAACTCCGGCACCAAAACACGGTGGAGTTAGTATGCAGCTGAGCAGGCAAGCTGGCCTCAAGAGACTGAGTACCTAGTGTCGGGGTTCTACTGTTCTGGACTCCGTGGAGCACAGAATGGGTGGCTGTCCAAGGTGCACGTGGGTACTCAACTGGCGTGTATGGCTCATATGAGTAATTTCCCTGGTCACCTGCAATCCCTTGAGTGGTGCGAGGTCCACTAGGAGAGGTTCTATGCTACAGGAAAGGATACCCTCGAGTTGGTAAAACTCCTGTTTATTTTGTTTAACGGGAAGTAAACAAAGTGGTGTCGCACTAACTCCTAACTTTGGTAAGAGCTCAGGGAAGCTTAACCTAACCTACGCTGAGCCAGGTCCTACACTAACAATGGCAAGGTAGACGAGCACTATGAAAATTAACTGGTGCTACTACCTATGCATGTGTTGCCCAGAAGAGCCCGCTGTCTCTAATTGTAGAATGACATTGGTGGTTGTATCTTCTGCATGAATGCGGTGAAGATAGGCTGCAGAGGATGACTCCAGCTGTGGGCGTGGTGAAGTCACCTAACAGCATACTGTGGTTTTTGGTGCCTTGGTTGCATAGTCTCGATAACTGTTGAAATAATACAATCTGCAAGCTGGAACGTCCATTCTTGCCGTAGCAAACAGTAAAATCTTGCGTCTTGTTGCGGGGTCAAGAATAAAAACTCAGTTGAATCAGGCAGCAAGGCTTGCTCACTGATGAGGCAAAGTCGTAATTTCATAGTTGAAAAGATGTAATGTGTCAACCTTTTGCTATCTATTACCCCCAAGAGGAATGCCTTAAAACGTTACAGTGGTGGTGTGTGAGACCGTGCTCTAGCACTGACCAAATTTTTTAATTTTGTTGAATATTTTATTCAATTAATGATTAAAATATGAAGTATTATTGACTCAAAATTGATGATATTTTCCTTTAACAATGCAATATTACTTGATTAAAGCTCTATTTTGATGATAGAGAAAATTATTTGCAGGTTTTTAGCATTGCGCGCACCACCTCAGTCATCTACTGCAGTTGAGTGTTACTGCCACTCCTCCAACCATTCCCTCGCACTGGCCAGAGCTGCAAAGAAACACTGGAATCTCACCCTTATCTGTGCCACTTCCGTGCTCCCTCAGCTTCTGTAGAGGGCCAAGAAGCTCAACAGCATTGCGTGCACGCCTTGCAATGCCAAATAACGTTCAAACTAAACTCATCATTACTCAAAAACTATCAAAACAAATAATTTCAAAATTTTACTGGCAAATCACTTATATTTTCTAACCATGATGAAATCATACTCTTTTCTTTACTGAATATATTTTATACATAAAAACTTGTAATACACTTCTTTTTTATGAGATAGATGGGTGATATGCGCATGAAATGAAAAATAAACACCAAACTTTATTTATGTCCCTCTTAAACCATTGCCTCTCATGATTTTCTTGTTATAGTATGTATAACTAAGAAAACATATCAACCATATACGAGAGCGGCAAAACTTACTGCTTTCTGCTATCTTTATTATAATTCTCTAATGCTGTATCTGCATAATGTTATGATAATATTGCTATATATTAGTTAAGAGATGTTAACACTGTTGCAATTATTATTATTATTATTATTATTATTATTATTATTATTGTTATTATTATTATTATTATTAGAAGCAAGAATCACAAGTATGACAAGACTATGAGTAAGCATACTTCGTTACGGCAATACATAAGTTACTTTCAATTCCAAATTACAATTTCATCACTCACTCAAATTCACAATTCACAGTTTAGAAAGTTCAGGTATGTCATAGTTTGCTATAATTGTTGTCCATTTACAAACAGTCATGTTATACATGCAATTATTCCTCATTAATTCTTGCACAAAAATATAGTTAATAGAGACGTTTTCTCGGTTTCAATCATTTTAATACATTACTAATTATACCAATGTTATCCATTTGTGTTTGATAAGTGATGAAATAAAAACATGTATTATGTTTTTATATCTTTCCATGACTTTGACCCAATCAAAAGGCAGCCAAAATTGTTTTTATAATGAACAATAAGTTATTTTTGACCGGTGCTGTACAGTGATGAGGCTCAGTACCTAAGTATTGTCTGTGTTCGTAAATTATTTGTATTTCAATAATATTGTGCGACTGTTATGTGGCAGCAATAATTATGCAATAAAACACTGTATCCAAATACGTGGATTCCCGATTATTTGTTTTTCTGTAGACCAACCAGAAAAAACTAAGCATGTGGGAAAACGATGGATGCTGACTTGCATGTTAGACCTGAGAAACCTCAAAATGCATTTTTGTTTACACCAAAAGCTTAAAGATGTTATTTAAAAAAATTATTCAAGTCAAATTATGATAAGATATTAACTTTAAATTAAGAACTTAAATTTTTTTAATTGAGCAAAATTAAATTTTTATTTTTATTAATATTTTTGTTCAGTGTTCCTTCGTCGACCACGCCATGCTCACTTGCCCGGTTAAAATTACAACTAATTTATACGACAATTTTTGCCAATCATTACTTGCCAAGTCTTTTTCAAAACTTTACAATTCTAACCAAACATGCAGCAGATAGTTTCCAATAATAATTACACCCGCCAAAATACCGCCACGGCTCTAACTTCATTTCAAATTCCGTTTATATAAACAAGGCCACAGATCGCGTTGAATACAGTGTCAAGAGATTGTGAGATTCATTCTCATTGTCACCAACCTACAAGTGCAGTAAACATGTAAGAAGAATATGAATATGTGATGGTTTCCCAATGTTGCCAACTTACGAATGCAGTAAATACGTAGGAAGAAGCAGAATAATAGTCTACAGAACATTAAAAACTGTTGCGGAATGTAAACAATACTATTGATAGTACTAGTTGTTGATTATTCGTGTGTTTTGCATTCACATAGTGTTCCAAAACAAACAATGCGCACAATCTTTGGTGAATGTACCGATGAGAAATACAATAAAACATAAATAACTGGAATGAATCATCGAAAATCCACTGTATATCATAGCTAAATGATTGTTCTGAATAAATTTTTGCTTTCGGGCAGAATATGTGATTGATCATTGATGGATGTGGGAAATTTTTGTTTTAAACAAGTCGCAGCATGTAGGTTTTTTTAACAACAATGTTTTTATAGAATAGTTGTCTAGACCATCAAAAAAAAAAATAGTGATACGGGAAAATGGAATAAATGGGATTGCAACGAGGTTTCACTATTATAGAAGTTTTGTTAATTTTGTGCTTGATGAAAAAATGTGCATTGTAAATATCATAAGCACAATGTTAAAATTCAATACTTTCGGATATTCACATGCGATATTCAACACTATAAAATATTGACAGCATTGAGGTATCGCAGCATTGAGGAACCATCCCTAATTATAATTAGCAAATCCATATTATTATGTAACTGCCAGTAAATTAATTCAATGATTTCTGCTGGTAGGTGTCTTAAGAAAAGGATGAAGAGAAATATCAAGGTTACAAAATAAAATATATTGTTACAATTTCTCAAAGTCAGTGAGCTCAACCAGGTTCATTAAAGGCTGGAGGTCTTAAAGAGTTAACTATAATTTCTTAATTTATTTACAATAACTACAAAGAATATACTCTTTTATCAACATCTCACAATAAATTTATCTCTCTTGCTATTTACAATTACCTCATAGAAATTCATGTAAATAAAAAAAACTAAAATCATTCCCAATAAACAGTGTATCAAAACCTATTAAATTACGTACTTTATAAATTAGATGTCTATATATTTCTAGATGTCCATATTTGAAAGTTCCAATGTTTACAATAAAATCTGTATTATATGTTCATTCAGTCCCACCTCAGTTCACTCCCAGGTCCCACTAATCCCGTAACATTCTAGAGTTCTCTGAGCACCCTCATGCATAGCAGCCTTCACTCATCAAGTTTCATGCCCTCTGTCCCTATTTTCCACAGTTCCAGCATTCTCAACACCTCCGACGAGGGGCAGTTGTCGCTGCCTCTATGGAGTTCAGAAGTTCCCCTACCACCGTCTTCAGTCTTCTCAACAAGCTCTTGGTCGTACTTACGTCTCACTGCTGGTTCCTGCAATTCTTTTGTGGCCACTGGATTCTCAAGTGTCATGACCGACCACACTCCCAACATTCTCAATGCTTAGGTGGACCAAAACTGGATTTCCTAGCACACTCACAGCAATGTCTTTAATTGTGGCCTCCAACTTCCTCAAGACGTCCAGTATGCTATCTTCATCGTCGTCATTGCACAGGGTAGCTGCCTGTATAGCATGCTGGAACATCTGCTTCTTCTTCGCTGATTCCACCACTAATGCTCAGGCCAAGGCCATAGTGAGGCCAAACGTACAGCTTGCAGCACTTCTGTGTAAGCGATAGAATCGACGAAGAAGCCTACTCCGACAACATCTTGTACCTCCTCAGAGCAGCCCTCCAGAGACAAGTGTGATTCTTACAATGTCCTGCCTCCGCTCTTGCAGTCTTTCCATAGTCGCTAGATGTGGCTTCGCAGTTGGGCATGGTGGGCATGTTGCAAATATTGGTCGCCGAATTGCAGCTTCGAAGCTGACATGAACGTGGAGTATTCTAGCCAATGTCATTTTAGCAGGGACTGCAGTATGCTCAGTGCAAGTCTCCTCAGTACAGCCACCAGGCAGTACCACTGCTCTTCAGTCCAGCCATTCAGGGCTGCAACAATCTCAAAATGGTGATGGTATTTGCGCCAAGGTGTCTGTCCATTGTAGGAGGCGGGCTTTGTGATGGCTTTACCCACCACTGGCTGAGGCGTATCCACACTGCAGAATTGCTGCAGCTCTCCTGCGATGGCTATATCAGTGGCGACCATTACATTCTCCTCGTTGCCGAAACTCATCAGCTCTGTGGCAGTCAATCTCAACTCCTCCTCCACGATTGTGTCTTCTTCCCTGTTGCTGTAAGAATTGTTGCCAATCCTTTTTGAGGGCACTCACCTAATGGTCCACCTTACACTCGACAATATCCTACCTTTTGTTAACACTGTCCATCCTTTTATTTAAAATGTGCATTCTCTCGCTCACATACAGTGTCAATTTTCTTGTCTGCACAGTATATTTTATTCTTCACTAGCTAACGTACACCTACTATTTTTTTTATCTACATTCTCATTCACACCATCTATTTTCCTACCCATTATCTCCAATACTATTTTCTTATCTGTCAGTTCACTAACACTAATAATTTGGGTATTTACAGATTCCCTGACACTACTTATTTGGCTACTTAACCCTTAAATTAAAGAATGAAGTGCTTTCATATATGCAGACATTTTCTTTGTTAGCAGCCACATATTTGTAAATAATTGCTTGACCTATTACTACAAATATTGTCATATTTATAAATTTTTTCCTACTAGTTAGTATGAACTGTAATCTTAATTACAATTTTTTTCTTAAATAAAATGCCTCCATCTCACTTTTGACACCAGTGTTACAATTTCTCAGTCAGTGGACTAAACCAGGTTCGCTAAGGCATGGAAGTCTAATTAAATAAAAAGGGTTATAATTTCCTAACTTATTTACAATAATAACTGCAAATTAAATACTCTCGTCTCAATTTCTCATAATAAATTTTTATTTTGTGCTATTTGCAATTAATAAATTCAATGAGTACATTTACAATCCCCTCAAAGAAATTAAAGTAGTTAAATAATTAAAATTAGTTCCAATAAACAGTGTATCAAAACCTATTGGATTACTTTATAAATTTTATGTCCATATTTAACAATTCCAATATTTAGAGTAAAATCTGTATTACATATTCATTCAGTCCCACCTCAGTTCAATCCAGGTCCAGGTCCCACCAGTCCGTTCTAGAGTTATCAGAGCACCCTCATGTACAGTAGCCTTCACTCCTCGGGTTTTATGCCCTCTAGTCTGTTCACACCACAAACACTTCATCTGCCGTCATTTTACAATCTTCTGTCATCCATCATCTTCACTGATATCCCTCACTGCATCAAATATTTCCCAAGTACTACAATCAGCCAGATGGTTTTTACCAAAAGACTCTCGCCCCTCGGGCCGCTGCGATATTTATAGGATCATAAGTCATTGGCCAGAAATGTCTCCAAATACTGTGTTGCGCAAAGGGTCCTAGTTCCCACAATATTCTTTTGCATCCTTAAAGTTGTTGACTACTCAGACAGGAGGGAGGAGGGGCTGTGATGCCAGCCAGGTCGGCTGTCTCGAATCATACCCCCCCTCCCGGTCTATTAGGCGACCGGGGGAGAGGAGGATCGAGGTGCGTCAGCTGCCGCAAAACTCCGGACGGTGCATAACAGGAGCCTGCAATGGATGTGAGTGTCTGCACGCATAACAATATTTTTCTATAGCTCTTAGTAATGATAATTAAAAATATTACTCGAATTCTGGTTTGCATTTAAAATTTACTTATTTCCATTTCCTATAAATCAATCAATTATTATTCTGCTTACTCTTACATCTTTAGAAGAATAACAGTGAGGCACAAGTTTTGGTCATTTTCATTTCCACTACATCGTCAATGTGTAAAATAATTATGAATTTGGTGGCAGAGTATGAAAATTTCTTTTTATCAGTGCTAACATAGACATTTTGTTCCAAAGAAGATTTCCCAGTTTCTAATAAAACAGCCAGTTTTTAAAGTGACACCAAGCATTATCTCTATGACTACACTGACAGTTTTTTCTCTAATGCAAATGAAATAAAGGCTAAATACTGAAACATGTTGTAATGGTATAACTTATCATTGTTTGTTTATTTTGATGCTAAAGTATTTTGTTTAATTTCAAGATTTTTGTCTTGCAGAAAATTAATATTTGTTTTGCACTTTATTTCTGTTATGCCCTCCAGATAATGAAAATAATATTCAATAGTTTATTTACATTTTTTGTCGACATTGGATATGTAGAAAAGTGTGTACAAACCCTGCAAAAGACTTTTAATCCCCATAGTCATTACAAATTGCAGTTAACGTTATCTGAGCATTTGGCAAATGTACGTATTTCTCTTGTGATTATGTGAACTGTTTTGCATAGAAGTTGCTTACTGATACTCTTATCTAAAAGGTTTGAGAAATCACAATCAGGACGTGACATCACAATGATTGTTACAATGAAGGAGAAAGGCTTAGGACTAAAACCTTCCTTCTTCTACAACTAGTCATGGCCGTAGTTAGACATGTATAGATGAGAGGATGAGTCGATGCTGAGTTTGGTTCGTACGGGATGAGACGTCAGCTGAGAGACGATCGGAGCTGTGATGCCCTGTTTCCCAGGATGCACTGGGGTATAATATTTTCCACTCCAGGGCATCGATTTCCGAGATTCTGAGGGACGGAGCTTGTATGGGATCCATGCCAGCACGTCATTCAGTCAACATAAGCTCTATCCATCTAGCTAACTAGCATCATTGCTGTTTGTCAAACCATCGCCAGTTTTAATCTTCTAAATTCAACTCGAAATTAAGTGGAATGACTCATCCAAGTGTTAGAACTCTTCAAAATGAAATATTTTCATGAATAAACTCCATTTGGCTGGAAGTATAAATACGTGTCAGAACATTCAACTAGTAGCACCAGCTCATTGCAATTACAAGAATCTTTTGCTCAATTAATGCTAGCCTGGAAGCAGTGGCGGCCGGCAGTTGTAACAAACCCCGTGCTATTGATATTCAGCTTCAACCCCCACTTTTTTTCTCCCGTATGGTGGTAAATAGAGATCTCATCTCACCATTCTCCATTTCCAAAATATGAGATTTAGTGGGCCACAATGTAGCCATCATCAAGCTTTTTTGTCAAGTGTTACAATTTTTAGTATAACTACACTTATCAGTCTTAAATTTATCTCATAAACTTAACGGTATGTCAGAAAACTTTACTTACAAAAAGGTATTTTCTTGTTGAATATTCAATCTCGTGACTGGTTTCATTCTGTGATTTTATCACTATTCCAAGTTATTCTCCTAGGAAAAAAATAATACCACATGACACATTTTTGCCCTTTCGTTGAGATAACACAAAAAACTTGCAAAATTGTTGCATAGATAATGCCTAGTGTCATTTTAAAACCTCACTATGTTCTTGAGAAGCTGGAAAACATATGGAACATTATGTACGAGTCAGCAGTGGTGAGGTCATTTTAATACTCTGCCACCAAATTCAAAACTCGTTTACATATTGAAGATGTAGTGAATTTGAAAATTATCAGAACTCGTGCTACACATTTTATATCATCTAATGGTAGCACATGCACAGAAATATTAATAACAGCAGTTTGAAATTTTTTTATTACCTGCACTTTACAACTTCTCACTTTTTCAGAAAAGGGTCCGTTGATTTTGCCATGTACCCTTCTGTTCCTGATAAAATGGCCTCACTTTGTCGGATAGGCGATAAAGTTTATGTTTTGTTTCAACTCGAATTCAGGACAAAAAACACTTTTATTTAGCAATTCAATACGTAAATAATTCTAGTCTCTATACTTACAGAAAATTAGGTTGGCTTATTATATGAAGTTAAACATCTTAATTTCTTTGTAATTTAATAGTGAATTTCATCCGGTAGTATTTTATTTCACAAGTCATTATGATGTAAGATGTTCTAGAGTCTAATTAATACATGTAAATAATTATCTTATGCAAAGTTGGATTTCTGTGCGTAAGCTATTTTTAATAAATCTTCTGTGTAATGTTCTGTTGGCAAGTTACTAATTCCACTACATTATTATAATTAAAACAAATGCATTAAAAATGTTTTCTTCCAAAGACGTAAGAATATGCAGAATAATCGAGGTTCATTATTTGATGTGCAACGGAAATAAGTGAATTTTAAATGTAAATTTTAATTAGAGTATAAATAGTGCTACGAGCTATAGAAAAATGTGTTTTTTTTTTCTTCGTAACCTTGACATTTACTTTTCAGCCTTTTCTCAATACACATAATAGGACTGAACAATGAATAATAATTTGTTGGCAGTTATACAACTCTGTAAGTTTGTATATGGTATTTTATTTGAATAAAACCAATAGATTTTATGGTTATTATCTATACACTATTACACTACATGTAAACCTATTTAATGGTTTAACATTTATGATCTACTTTTCACTGAATGTTTTTTTCAAAGTGTAGTAGCCGCATTATATAAAAATAAATATGAAACTACAAAACTACAAATACTGAACATAAGTTACAGTTTGGGTTTGAGATTTCTAAACAATTCTTTAGTTGTCATAACCAATGAACTGTAAGCTTCATGTTCAGCTGTATAAGCTATTCATGATAAAGTGAGCACTTTTTGAAGCCCTCTCATTTGGAATAATAATGAACAAATGTATTTTATTGTAGCCTTAGACAATTTTCGAGTCCAGTGAAATATATACAGTGTTTATTACTTACGTGGTAATATTTATTTTAAAAAGTGGTCGAAGAATAAAAATTGGCTGATAGAAAAAAGTAACTAGGGCCTCTAAAGGGTTTTTACTTTACCATGAAAAGCCTATAGAAATATGGAGAGATGTGAAGGATTAAAATGTTTAAAATCTAGAAAACATCTCTGTTAAACATATTTTATACACACATGAATTAATTATGAATAAATACATCTATAGTATGAATGTTGGAGTGGAATTTGATTGGAAAGGGCTTATTAACATCCCCCAGTGTTACGCCTGAAGGCTTATCAGCGGACAGCTTACAAACTAATTTAAGACCTAACTTAAACTGACACCCTCTTCCCTATGATTAGAACTCAGACTCTACCGCATTCCAAACCAGCGGCGCACCAACTGACTGAGTCATGGGAGGTCGGCTAGTGTGAATGTTTGTAACATGACAACAATTATGGCAAACTATTACTTGCCCTAATTTTCTACAGTATGAATTGTGAATTTTATGGGGTGAGTGTGATATGAAATCTGAAGAAACCTGTAAATTGCTGTAGCGAAATATGCTTACTCTGTCTTACTTGTGACGCTTGGCTTTTATATTAATGTATGCTCCAGTGCAAACATTGAACTATAGGCTATTCACGATAAAATGAGCACTTTTGAAAGCCCTGCTTAAGATCTACTTCTTTAACATTGTGTATTCTTCCCCCATATATGAGATTAACATTGACATGGGCCTCATCACTTTATTTATGCGTCAGTCACATTAAAATGTGAAATTATTACAAAAGTAAAAATTTTATGAATCTGCTCATTTTTACACATACACTTTAAAAAAAAAAAAAAAAAAAAAAACGAAGAAATAATTTAAATTGTCAGAAAAAATTACCTAACACTTTTCATTTGACGTTCAGATAAGGAACTAACTTCCCAACCATTGTTACCAACTTTACTGGGTACACGTTATCCAGGGCACCCTTTTAAATATACGCAGGTAAGAGCAGTGACATTTTTTTAACATTGATTTCAAAAGTGCTCACTTTATAGTGAACAGCCTATAACAATAAGCAACATTATTTTAACAGTATGCAGATACAAGAATAGAGAAGAGTACTGGGAGATAACCGAAAACAGAATGTTCGTAGCTAAAATATTTTTCAAGTTCTGTACACAGCAACAATGAAATCACAAGTGGTAATGCTTTCTGAGGGGTATAAACTTTAGTGTTTTTTTATTTTAATTTCCCACACATATAACCCATCTAAATCTAAAAATATAATAATTTTTTGCTTGCTAATTAATTTTTGTACACGTCCAGGTAAAGAATCACCAGACTATTCATTGTCTTAGAAGTGTTTACGTTAAAAATATTCTTAGTAAAGAAAATATAATGATTGCACAATGGTAAAATAATATCAGAGATTTCCAACTATAATTTTGGAAATATTTTCTTGGATAGTTTTCAAGCGACAATGAGTTTAGTTTGAACATTTTCTGGCCGCGCAAGGCGAGCACGCAGCTCTGTCGAGTTCCATGCCCCCGTGCAGAAGCTGAGGGAGCACGGAGGAGGGGCAGATAAGGGCGAGATTCCTGTGCTTCTTTGCAGCTCAGGCCAGCACAAGGGACTGGCTGAAGGAGCAACAGACGTGCTCAGCCGCAGTACAGCACTGAGGCGGTGCGCACAATGCAAAAAACCTGCAAATAATTATCTCTGGCGACAAAATTGAGCACTAGCCAAGTAATATTGCTTTGCTGAATGTAAATTTCAAAAATTTTTTAATAATAGTTGCCATTTAAAACATTGGTTGAATAAAATATTTGTCAAAATGAATAAAAATTTGGTCAATGCTTGAGCACGAGAGCACTACCTTATGCACCATCACTGCCTGGAAGATAATTTAATATGACGAGAGATGTCTGCTTCAGCAATTTAATACTCAGTTCAACTATTCATAAATTGCACCCCTCGTTAACTGTGTAGGTATATGTCTGAAATTATTTTACCAATCACACACTCAAGGGTGGAATACTCTTGGCTCACAGCAGAATTTTTATCTTGTTGCAAATGAAGTGTTGTTGCGTTTTCAATAATTTGTTTCTTTCATTAAAATATAGTTGCTTGATTTTTTATGTGCATATGTTATAAATTTGTAGTGTTGAAACTGTTTTAATAGTGTTGAACGCTATGATTAATTTGAAAGTGTATTGTCTTTGCTACATTAAGTTGTTTTAAAATCACATGTAATCTCAGTGTGATGATTTAAATCAGAAATTATTCTATCCTGCAATTTACTACTGAATACTTTATCAAGTATGAGAAACATAGTAAATTTGTGAAAATGAAACCAGTTATAAGATTGAACATTCAACAGAAAACTATTGTTTTTGTAAAGGTGAAACTTTTTAACATACTGTAAAGGTTATGAGATAAATTTGGATGTGTAAGTATAGATTTACTAAGAAGCCAGCTGTATGTAAAAACATTTTTTTCACAAAACACACGGTCACATTGTAGCCCACTAAATCTTATATTCTTGGGAGAGGCAGAGGTGGAGTAATCTATACCTACCCACATGCTAAAATAAATTTTGTTGGGGGTGGGGAGGGTTGAAACTGGCTACATACATACCACAGGGTTTGTTTCAACTGCCGACTGCCAATGTTACAACAAAATACATTACAATACACTTCCTTTATTGCCTTTGAACATTTGTAAAAAAGTAATAGGCAGATGTCATGCTATTGTTCAACATAGTGGAAAATCCACATATTGCCAAATAAAAAATTCTAAAATAACTACATAACACTAATCTGAAACAAGAAACTTCCAACAGAGGTAAACCAAAACTTTAAATGAATATTTTACGTATATTTAAGGTAAACATCAAATATTAAACATTAGATGTTGAATACGTACATAACAATTAAAACAAAAAAATTATACAACATACACATTAAGTCAATTAGCTAAATTCTTAACAGGTGAGTTGGATAAAACATGATTAGACTCCCGAAGAAATTGCGAGTTCAATGAGACTTAATGTACAAATATGCCGATATCAGCTACACATTGGTTGTCTGCCATCATAGTAGAAGGTGGCTATTGGGCCAGCATTCTCCAGGAGGTGTCAAACACTGTGCGGACCAATGACTACAGTTATATAAGTGCACATGATTTGAATTCTAGCTTGTCCCGAAATGAATCCACTAATTTTTCAGGACTCGAAATATGATTCAAAGAACTCTTCAAAAAAAATAAAATGCCTTTTATTTTGAACACTTAGAAAAAATAAGTCAAATTTATTATTTGGTACAGTATTAGCCTCATGGATACAGACATTTTATTTAAAAACTTGAATTGCTGTAGGTTTAACTTTTATAAGTTTTAGACTAAGTAGGTGTTACCAACTTACATCTTGTATAGTAGTCATAATTTTGACTATGACTGTCATATTGTGCAAGATTTTTCTTTATATAAATTAAGTTGGCATAAATGTATATGGTGTCATTATTTTCAGCCCTTGAAAAATAATTCTAATGTTTTTTTTTTTATAAATAAATATCTTATTAGCTGTGTCTGCAGTGCACCATAGTCTCTAATTCTATACATCAGTATGGAATGAACAAACCATAGTAAACTGTTAACATAAATCTTAACCTCTTCGCCAACCAAAGGTTTCAGTTTTCTTAAAAAAAAAAGATGTCTCCTAAATTTGGAGACATTTTTCATCACTGCATGTAATAGACTAAAATGGTTATTCTGTGAACACCCGACATGCTGCTGCAGTAGTTGGTCACTGCTGCAAGACATCAGTAAGCCAAACTTCTGACACCCTAGGGTTTCTAGCAGGGAACAGCATTACAGGACAAGGAATTGTGGAATCACACTCTCTGAAATTAGTAATGCAACCAAACTTGGCTATGTCAGAATCCGGTCCCACAGCATGTGTTTCACACAAGGGTGTGAAAGACACTGTCTCAGGAAGCTCTGGAAGTAGAATGTGGCACAACCACACTCAATATAAACAGTGCACATACCGCTAATATCAACCTACACGTCTCAAAACAAAGCCAACCTGCAGCTAAATCCAGGTGAGGCAAAACACTAAAACCAGTTTGCAGTTCTAACCTTTACAGAGGGCAACGCTGCACACACTAGGTTGAGAAGGTCTGGGAGTGAATTTTGAAGTAACCACCTCCATGATCAGTAGTATACTTTGACATGTGCGTACCATAATTAAGCATAGCTGGAGCAAACCTGGGTGTGATAAGGGTTTATGCAGAGAGAATGTAATCTCAATCAGTTAAGCAAAATCTGGCAGGATGCCCTAAAGGAAATTCAGCATATGTAGAGATGGGAATTTGTAGCATTTAGAATCTCCAAATTTAGCATTTAGAATTTTAAATTTAGCATTATGGAGCATTTATATGTTACAATTTGCAAATGCAGCTTTTTGTTGTATTTAGCATTTATATATCTACAAAAATTTAATTTGGTAGTCGTAAGTGCCTAAAAATCTACGTACATGATAAAAAATGTTTTCTGTCTCATTATTAACATAACAGTACTATTAACACTCACTAAAATTTGTAAAAAACGGAATCAGTATTATTGCAATAATCCTTGAGCACATGAATATAAGTAGTAGAGGTGTACCTGTATTATATGCTCTGGGTTAATCATACTTGCTATTGTTGTGATCGGTTTTCTACTCATCTGATAACACTCTGCATGCTCCTGGACAGGATTACACTTACATGTTTACCAGGAGTGCTGTGTATTCACAAACAGGAATAGCATTAAGAGATTTTTTATCCGTATTCACAATTGCATACTTCATCAAACAAGCGATACAATTATGTGGAGGTATTAAATACGAGAGTTTGTTAAATTAAAATGCAAAACAAATTGATTGGTTATATGTAGAACCACTTACGAACACTAAAAAGCCATAGTACTAGCTTATTGAATTTATGTGTAACGTAAAAAGCATTTATTGCAACAAAACGTGATTTTTTTAGCAGTTATAGTAAAAAAAAAAAAAAGTTGTAGCTTTTTATAGCGTTTATTTAGTGCTCAAGGGTAATACGCCAAAGTCCTATTACCCCCTTGCATGCACTACACACACCATCCTTCTATAGCGTTTATTTAGTGCTCAAGGGTAATACGCCAAAGTCCTATTACCCCCTTGCATGCACTACACACACCATCCTTCACTGGATGCCAGTGAATGTGAATGAAGAGTTCAGACTCCACCCCAACAAGTTCCACTGCAAATTGTACCAACTGGAAATGCAACAACCTTAAACAAAACATAGTAATATTTTAATTTCCTTTTAAACATTATAAATACTAAATAAACGTAGCAATTAATTTACTAAGTAATCACTGCAGCCCTAAAAATTCCTTGTGGTAGCCCCCTTTTAAGGTAGCAAACAGTTCACAGCAACTAGGGGGTGTGAATATTCGGTATACCAAAACAAAAACAAAAATTTCCAACTTTCATTTTTGTTTTAGTAAGAAATTTGGTTGAAGAAAATTGTAACGAATGAAAATCCTTAATTTCAATTAATGTATGCGTGTTTAATGAATAGCGCACCAGCAAAAAAATTTTTGTGTGTGAATAATTTTATTTGTTTCATTATTTTACAACTAATATAACTACATTAAATGAAAATTTAATTATAGGCAAGAAAAACTGTAGTAAATACTCCTATGGGCTGTTCACGGTAAAGTGAGCACTTTTCGAGGCTGTTTAATAAGAAATAATAACCAATAAATACATTTCATTGTGGCCAAAGACTTTTGGTTTTGGGTATGGTGAATGTATACACTGTGTTTATTACTCACATGGTAGGGTTTACATTACACAAGTGGTGGAAGAATATAAATTGGTTGAAATAAAAAAGTAACTAGGGCTTCAAAAGTGCTCACTTTATCGTGAACTGCCTATAATCTTCCATCTTTTTGGTTTGGTTTTGCAACAAATTTGTCATAGTAAAAAAACTTGCTAAAATGTTATGCAATTTCCTAAAACTTTCGTGCAGACTGAGTTCTTATGAAATTATTTTTCATTTTCGTTTCAGTTTCACCAAAGTTTGTAACATATATTTTCTTTTCATTTGGTGAGAAAAGTAATTTCATCTGCACAACCCTAAAAAAATTAATATTACTACTTACAATTACATTTTATTTTAGCCAAAACATGTTTTAAACCAAGTTACCAATATAAAAAAGGTAAATTTCACGCATGACTGTCCTTGGTACTGACCTGTCTGCTGTCAAGGTGACTTTTAACGGACGCTAGGCACATCCTGGTGTTTGGCTTAGTAGCGACGGGGGTCATGGACTACTGGAAGAGTGGCCTTTCGACACAGGACAAAGTAGGGGTCTGTGAGTACTATCTTTCGCTTGGTTGATACTACTCGGCGCGGCAGTCCTGATCAATGTCTGGCTTGTAGTTGTGGGAGCTTGTTAGGAGTTTCCAACTGCATTATACTTTTGAGTTGTCCCGGAGCTGGTCAAATGGGTTTGATTCAGTGCACGAGGTGCAGCGGCCTGTGTGTGGTTTGTGGCGTTCGAACTAGAACCAGAGGTTGGTGATACCCAAGGAGGTGGTTTAGCCACTGATGAAAGCTTGTAAGAATGGGTGTATTTCGCCGGAGCTCCTGGTTAGCGGCTGGAATGTGGCAGACTCATAGATAGGTGCTGTGGAGACGGAGCACCTACGGAGTTCCTCTGCTTGTTCATACTGGGCCTGTCGTTCGAGCATAACTGAAGAGGGGTTAAGCTCCACTGGAGATATAAAGGCAGCCTTTTCCCTTTTCATCCTCTTACAAACACCACTATGATGGGTAAAGGGCATGAGGAAGGACAACTATCAGGCCTTGCTGAGGTTTGGCAGGTGACTTGTATCACGTGTAGCATGTGTAGGTGAAGTGACTGGCGTCCAGTGCCATCTCACACTCTAAAACCCCCGACACCACAGTGCGCTGGTTCTTCAAGCTGCATTAACACTGGCTGCCGACACAACATAGGTGTTGTCCCACAAGGGTTTGTCTCCCGAGTCTCTGAGAGCTACTCCTCTTGGTACCTTTAGTGTGCAATGAGAAGGACAACCTCCAAGCTGGCAAGCCAACCTAAACGGGATCCTGTACCTAGTGCCGTGGCTCTAACATTCCCTCCACATGGTGCAAAGAACGGGTGGCCTTCCAACTTTGGTGTGGTGAGTGTTCCAAGAGAACAGGCCCCCCAAGGCCCGGAGAAATACTCCTATCACCACCTCTAGTGTACTGTAAGAAGACTAAACTTCAGACTGACAGGCCAGCATCCAAGGAAACGTTATCCTAGTGCCGTGGATCTACCGTTCCCCACAAGAATGTGGAGAATGGGTGGCCTTCCAAGCTTGTTTTTGTTAAGATGTTAAGAATTGTGGCGGTAATTATAAAGCCCTGTTACCTGTTGTCGCCTAGACGGTCAGATATCCGTGAGTGAAAACAGTGTTTATTTTTTTCAAAGGAAATAAACGGTGATGGCGAATGCACTACCTCCTATCTTACTAGAGTTTTAACGGAAGTTGTAGACCCTACACAAATAGGTGAAGGATACCTGTATTTAATCTACCCGAGGCACGCAGAAAACTGGTGTCTTTACTATTCACTTTCCCTAGCTCTACTCTGGAGTACTGAAGGAACCAGCATGTGTTGAAAATGTTCTAATGATGTTGGTTCTTCAGAGGTGAGGAGCTTCAAGGCTCTTCGGCACCAAGACGGTTGCGGTGAAGAGTAGAGGAGCAAATAAGTCTTCAGAACCAAAACGGTTGCGGTGAAGGGCAAGGCAGGAATCAATGATTCATTCGGTACCATCAACGTGTACGGTGAAGGAACAGGAACTGATGACACGTCTATATATATATATATATATATATATGAGGTAGCTGGGGTTGACGTGGAGAGGGGTGCGACAAGTGCAGCGGCGTGGCCTAGATCCTCGGCGTGAAACATCCATGGCGAGTACTGGATCCTGATTCAAGCCTCTGCGGTGATATAAGTAGTGACTTTTGGCGGTGTGTAGTGGTATTCGCTGATCCTGCTGCATGGTCTCAGTGGCTCGGCCGGCGAATAATTAAATAATTATATCCGGTGTTGTGCCTTGGTAGATAGAACAATTTCTGACATCTTGTCAATAATGGCGGCAAATCAAGCTTAGTTAAATATCTCCAGTTTATTGTACAGATGAGTCAAAGTCAATTTAGTAATTAGAAAGAAGTCATGCCTCAAAGTTACCCAATTGTTTAGCTTTATTATATCTGTTAATGACTCATGTTATCATTTACTGCATTTCCCAACTTCAGATGGCAAGTGAATTAGTGCCCACATTTAGAGTTTCCTTATTGTAAATGTTTTTAAAAACACTCGTATATAGTCACTATCAACAATCACAACAGCCAACAAGCTTTAACAACACCAAACTTTTGTTTTGGACAGATTCAGATCCCTCCAACAATAACACATTACAGTTGAGAAGGAACAAAAGAAACTGGTTGATAAGCAAAGAGCACAGAAGAAATATTGATAAAAGAGTAGACTTACTAAGCCACAAAACCGATGCTATTTTCAGAATAACCATCCAGACTAATAAACTCTGCTCCCGAAACACATGCTAGTTTACACAGAACAAATTAAGACAAATACCACAGTCAGGAAATTATAGCAGATCTGCTTTAACAGCCTAAACCATTGCAATAGTCAATGTACAGTAATTTTAAGGGTATACGGGACTTCTACAAAAACTTTCAAGTTTTCTTCTTCTTCTTCTAGGGACCACGAACCAATTTCAATGCTTCGCACTTTGTTGTTATTTCCATTTCTTAGAGCCCAAGCAAATTGTTGACGCTAAAGGAAATGTTCAAAATGCCCTCCATCAGCACGAACACATGCATCAACCACCAGTTTCAAAGACAACCGGATGTGTTGATAAATTCCCTGGAAAATTCCTGATTGTTTCGCAACCTGCACACTATTCGGTTACAGACGGTGCCTACATCATCCATTGGGGTTGCATACACAAGTGACTTTAAATGTTCCCACAAATAAGTCTAGTGAATTCAAACCAGGGCTCCTCGGAGGCTGGTATAGGGCTGCCAATTACAGGTGTGACAGCATTCCACAGTAACATGATCCAGTCCAAGGGCTATACACTGTACGTTACGTATCACATGCTGTAGTAAAGAAACTAAGCATTTACAGACCTATGTTCATATAACATTTTTTCGTCCTCCAGAAGTGAAGAATGTTTCCCCGAAGTACAGTGCATGCCCGGTATACAGCAGCCAGGTATACCACGGATTCGGTCATACAGCAGGGCAATTTATGTCCCCCAGCCTGACTAAATAAATAAGTAGACAGTGTGCAGTCAGGTATGCCTGTGGTCTGTCGGCGGGTGGTCGTGAGTTGGGGACATGGATGAATGAGGCGGAGGGTGCAGGTGTGCGTTCTCCCTCCTTTTAGCGTCGAGATCTCTTTTACTGATTCATTACAGCCAGTATTGTATGGTTTTCCGTATATGCAAAAAAAATGTGTTCTTATATTACTATATTGGCAAGTAAGACCGTTTGCATGTATAGGCCATGTCAGAAGTTTTTGATGAAAAATTTGGAATAGTTAATATTTCAAGTATACCGCACTAAATTTTTATATTCCCGTTAACATTGCCAGGTTTCATCATACCAGTGCAGAGGCCAACACGCCGTCTAAATTTCATAGAAATTCAACACATTGACGTGAATCGCATCAAACAGCATGTTTTCCCAATACCGGGCCACTGTTACGAATTGAACCGGCCCTGTGATGACAGCAGTGGCGGCGGCTGTCTTGCTGCCACCCGCCAGAATAATCTTGTAGTGACCGACCAACAGCTGCACAGCCCCGATGATCTAGGCACGAGCGAAAACAGCAAGCCGCCATGTCAATCTCTTACGGGGTACAGCTCTATGTAATCATTATAATTACGATGTAGACACTTTGATTAAATGTATATATACCAACTATACGATATTTCTTCCGATTTTCGAAAACAAATTCCGAGCAGAGGAGCTATTGTGGACAAGACTGACTGCAGAAAAGCAGTCTTTCTTTGCATGCCACAAATAATTAGCTTTTTTTGTTTTAGTTTTCCTTTGTAAAATGCAAATCAGAGAAGCAAGTGACATGTTTCACAACACGTGAGGCACTGATAGATCCCATCTGCAGTGCAAGCGAGCATTCGACCTTTGGACATGAGCATTCTTTTCTATTCTCATTTCTTCCCATACCGGCCCAGCAGAAGGCAGGGGGTGAATCCCCTTCTTCAACCCACATGACAAACAACTCGCAGCGAACACCGCCCTTGGTGGAATAAGTACATCCTTTGCCTGGAAAATGCAGTATTTTTAGTTATTCTTGCTTGAATGCATGTGACCCTTCATCACAGCGCGTTTCTCTGCTGTTTCTCTCCCTTGGGTGTTGTCAAGTCCAGTGATACAGATAAAAAAAGTAAAGTTCCAATAGCAAGGAGCTAAACGTTTTATGGGTTACAGCGGTAAATAACAACACTTGTTACATGTTTGCCAGATAGGTGCCAACCCACGTTAGAACACTGGCTTTTTTTTGCTACAGTATTCTGTCACTCCCAGAATAGCGCGGAAAGTTATAACGTGGGTCTGAGTTATGTCCCCCAACTGCCGCATTATATCGGGCTTTTACTGTATTGTTATGCAATTTCACATCATCATGTACATAATTTTAATTTTTATGTTTCCAATTATATATTGGTGGAGCTGTAGTGGGTCATTTGACTGCCTGCAGTGTTCATTAACATTTTTATGTAACTTTCTAGTACATTTTAAAAGTGTTTTTTTATTTTAAGAGAGACTTTAAGGGGCCGATGAGACTGCCCTCCCTTTTAAATTGTTTACATAACATTAGTTATTTCAATTATGCAATTTTGGATTTTCAATTGTTTGTACTTTAAATGAGGAGGCTTATTGGGCTTGCACAGTGCCCCTCCCAAGAATGGATTGACTTACATAATAGTTTTAATGTTTTGTCAAGTTTTGTAGTCAATTGGAAGTATGTGACATTTTTAATGATTTTGTTAGGTTTTGCAACCAAAATGAATCAAGTAACATTTTAAACGTCTGTAAGCTCAGCATTCATCTGTAAGTACAGAACAATTTTAATGGTTTTGGTGAATATTGTAACCAACAGCAATTGCGTAGTATTTAACTGGTTTAATGAATGTTATAATCAAGGTATCTGAATCTAATGTCTTACGAATATAGTTTTAGATGAGCAACCTTTATTATGGTCTTATGTGTTTTAAAACATTTGTGATAAAATATCTAGTCATTATAATATTCACTTTTTGAAAAACGACAATTGTATTTTAAATTTTGTAAATGGACCATTTCTAAAACTGTTAACACAAAATCATTGTATGCAAGTTGCTGTCACTGTATGTTTTTTTTAAAACACTATAAAGGTTCTGAAACTGAATTTTGGATTCACAATTACTTGTGTCATTGTGACAGCACAAATAATTTTCTGTGCACTAGTACAGTAGAACCCTGTTCTATCATTCCCATATACGTTTTCTGGTCAATAAGGTACCTTCTCTTGGTCCAAAAACAAGTCTTCCAATATAACATTTCTCTGTTATAAAGTTTGATGCATGCCGCTTATACCATTTATCTACAACGATTACGACTCATCTCACTGCAACCCTAGTGTACTATTTGTACACACGTGAGATTCAAACCCGCGCCTTCTCGTACACGGAAGTAACTGTCTGTCACAATCCTGAAGGACAGCCGGACATGTGGATACGAGGGGTTGCGAAAGACAGCAGCACATCACCCCCCACCCCGTGCTGAGAGCCGACAAGCCATCAGCTGCCTCGGGCCATGCACAAGCGTCACCGAGGATACGCAAAGGACGAGAGATGACCAGAGGGTGCTACCCCCACTCCGGCCTCGCACCTGAGGGACGTCATACGGCCTCCCCCGCGGCCGCCGTGACACGCGCTACCCTGACTATGTAAGTCCGTACGTGGCGGACCTCGCCAGTTGTTCCTGCAGTCTTCTCCAAGCACCTGGATGCTGGAGCCTACTACTAGAACTTCAACAGCCCTTCCAGAGGCTGTGCCAACAACTTAACAGTCTTCAGCAGCCACCAGAGGCTGGCATCCTTGACGTTGCAGCAAGAGCTCTGCAGCCCAGATGCTCCAGTGACGCCAATAGCTACCAGAAGCTTTCTGTAGCTACCAAACATACCACACGTAATTTCTTTGTCTCCTACAGAGATAGGTTTGTATTAAGTAATTTTCGACAGTTTTATATTTTACTTCCCCAACTAGCCTAGAACCAGGTCACCTACACCTGGCTACCGTAGGATTAATTGGCTGGGAGGACCTCGAGCTGAGTACCGCTGACCGGAAATGGGAAGTTATTATTACTACGAATTAGCTACAACTGGAGAGACCCCCTCAGGCAGCTCCAAGTTGAATACACACCCATTAGATGGCCATATATTTTATTCCTACCACGTATACAGGTACTGGAGGAGTAGAATAGTGGAGCCCCAACCACTAGCAACACTTCTCAACTAGGGAGAGACAGTACATCTGAGTTTTATCCCTACCGGAGCACCTGGGTGATGGAGGGGGTATTTGCTTAGGTGCTACGGCCTAGTCTCGGTTGGGATTGCATACCCAGTAATAGTCTTGGCAACCCATACGGATGCAACGCTTCTGATCAGCCCACAACAGTGGCGGATTTTCTGAAACACCGGAGCTCGTGTTGGCAAAACTGTTACCAGGCAACACTAATCTAGGGCTATCCGTGATTGTGGTGCTCGATTCAAAGTCCTCAGTAGCTAAACTCGCTCTATACCATTAAGGTGAGACACTGCGCAACGAGGGAGGAGCGAAGAATTGCGCGCCTTGCTGCCAGGCAGCTGGCTGGTCTCGTACCACTCACAGCTAGTCAACAAACTGAACGAGATTGTGCCGCCTTACTCTGATCACTGACACAACCTACGTTTACTGTAACCAATCCAGCTCCTTTCATGTCAGCACCGCTGCGTATGCATCCGACCTGCCATCCAGTTGTAAGAGGGTTACTTAATCAGACCGAGAACCGGTTGGGCATCTCGAACAGTAACTTCTGGAGCAGGACCGCACGAGGACTGGAATGGTGAGTTCTGTGTAGTATCACGTTGTGCCCTCTCTACCGCCCGGACCGAAGACGATCAACTTAATCTGCTGTATCCAGCTACCACTCGCTCGCAAGACAACAAGTCACCTACCGCTAGCACTTCCCACCCGTCTTCAACTATGACCAGCTCTGATACGAGTTTGTTCCATCGCGTACGGCTACATGCCTGACTGCTATATCTAGCCGCAAATAGGAGTAAGTCAACCTGTAAGCACAACCGACAGAAGTGCAACCAAAGCCACACAACCGTGATCCAGCCCTAGCTAATCGGACACGCGTCAAGTTACCTTTTTGATAAAGTAGACACTTCTTAAATCCTTGCATAAATGTTATATCAGCATTTTAATGTATAAATAGATACTAGGCCTATGTAAGAAATACAATTTGACTGTGAGAAAATAATTTCTATCATGTCACCATTAATCATCTATCATATGACATCAGAAATAGCAATTTTTAACATAATATACAGACAAAAACTTTTTTTCCAGTTAAATTAAATTAACTACTAAGAAAACAATACCTTCGTAGCAGGTGTCCATGCAGGATCAGAATCTGAATCCATCAACTCAGGTTCCTCAAGATCAAAATCCTCATCCAGGGATTCCTGCCGATCAAGAAACTGCTTGATAGTAGTCTTTTCTTTGGCCTTGCGGCGAGACATCTCCCGCCGAGCAGGGATGGCCAATGGGTCCACTGCATAAAAATGCAGGGCCACAATCAACACACAGTTACTAAATATTTTATGGAACAATCAGAGATGAACACCTTAAAATAATATGAAAATTTGGTCAGAAATAATTATTCTATATGCATATTTACACAAACAAAAACCAAGCACAATAATAATTATTCTTAAATTAAGTTAACACTCCTAAAGTAACAAGGTAACAAAAAAATGTAAGGATTACAGACAACTGTAAAGCAAGGCAGAAAAAAGCCTGTGACCAGAATCAACATTGAGACTACAGAATAAAATTTTAGAACAAACCGATATAACTTATGTTCATGATTAAGGAAAATATTATTATATTATAGTTTGTTGTTTGTGGTTACGTTGGAAAGTATTAGAATGGCATCTCTGGATCATAAATGAAAAATAATTGTAGGGTATAATGGATGCAAGATAAACCTACAAAATCATACCTAATATCAAGCATAAAATTAATACTAAAAACCATTAATCACAAATTAAAATAAAAAGGATGACAAATTATATTATTCTGTGAATTCTCTTTATGCATGTAATTTCTCAAGTCTTACCATTCTAAAAATTTTAAAAGGTTTATTAAAATTGTTTGTATTACTGTTACATATGAATACCCCATTCGTCATGTCCCTCTTTTGAAAATAAAGCACAGTGATTACATGCTAAATCTAACTGTCTGCTACAAAAGGAGCATGGGACCATGTATGAAATTAGACATAAGGCTTGAAACATAAGCAGCATCAATGTAATATTTTATAAAAAGTGCAACCTGGTGTGAACTATAGCATAGTGTACCACAAATACCTGTAATGCACTGGGACCCCTTAATCAATAGTTTCGGACACATGGAGTTGACAACACCACATTTGCAACGTGTGGAGCTGAGTGACAAACTACTAATATAAGTATTGATATTCCATGAATTCAAGATTATATTCCATGAATTCAGGATTATATTCCATTAACTGAAAGTAGCCAAACAATGAAAATATGTACACTTAATGTTATCTTCGTTTGAACTATCTGAACTTACCTTGTTCTTGATTTTTTTACAACAAAGTAGGAACAGATCGCTGTCACAAAATGTCTGAAATATATCTGCATGATCAAGGAAAGAGGAAGGATGATACACACAACACTGCAACTTAACGTTCATCATTCCTGGCCTAGAAGGTGCTGACGTTCTTTCTGCATGCTTCAGATTCATCCTTCCCCAACTCTACCACTTCCCCAAAAATCATGTTCCACAACAGCTTTATCTACAATAAACACACGGCAGCTGTTCAAAAGAGGTGAATTAGTCTGAAAAATAATGAAAAATGTTTAAACAAAAAGTTAAAACTAACCAGAAACTAACTAAAATAAGAGGTTGGACCGATAGTATCACTTAAATAATCATGAATAAAGCTCAATATATTACTAATTTTAGCATAAAATAATAATGCAGCAAAAAATTGATAAATGGTTATCAGTTGCCTATAAATGGCATTTGGCAATAATGTAAACATTAATCAATCTACGTACTTAAAGAGAAGCAATATCTACAGCATTTCTCGATAAAGTGAACATTATGACCGCTACACACCACCAAAAATCAAATTTGAAATTAAGCAACATACACATGTATATCTACAGAGTGATCCATTTAATGTGGACACCCCCAAAGTTTCCGCAACGGTTGCAGATCACAAAATACCGATTATCCTAAATGAAATTACGTATGGGGGCAAGTAATTTGCCGCACAGTCACTATTCATAACACATGTATGGACAGAAATAAACCAGATATGATTTCTCCCCTGGAAACATACATTTATTTCAACGGCATCTGAAAGTACATGCAAAGAGGAATTCAGTGATATAGCATATACATATACTGTAAAGTAACACAGGAACACCAAGAAATAATAAGCAAATATGATTAAGTTAAGTGCGCTGGTAACTTGGGGCAGTGGACCTGTACTCACAGCTGTAAGCAAACAAAAAAAAAAAGGAAAATAACCAAATGTCCTATTTAATTATTATAATAAATTGCATTGTTACCAACTGTTTATGAATTCATTGCTCAAATGCTTCTTTAAGCATTACTTAATTAAGTATGACTTACCTGCCAAATAAGCTTTAAGACTATGAATTCCAACTTTAGTATTATTTTAACAACATAACACCTACATTTTGGGCATATTAAGCCCCCTAAAATGCAATGTATTTTAAGGTTATCCAGCCTTTTTCAATGATGCAGAGCCCTGACTAAAAAAAATCTTAAGATTTAACTAATTACTATCCAAAGATTGCTTCATTACCAACATTGAAAATAACAGTTCCAACCATTCTAACAAAACATTTACATCCTCACACAAATAGCTTTGTCCGTAAACTATGTCACTATGCTAAATCAAGCATATGCACTGTTTTTTAGTTCCAAAAAACCGTTTGGTGAAAATCAAGAGAATTTCACTTCAATAACAGTAAGACTAAATTTCAATCTTCTCAGAATTATCAGTATAGTTAACTTTTAAAACTTAATTAAAATAAAACACAGAGCTTGATTTAAAAAAATATTTCCTGACAAATGCAAATGTTCCAGAGCAGTCCTTAGTTTGTACTTTCTAAGTAATGAATCACTGAAAACTATATCGGATCTGAGAACTGTGCCAGACAATGCTGTTGGTCGGTGGGTTTTCTTGGGGATCTCCCATTTCCCCAGTCCTTTCATTCTGGCGTTGCTCCATTCTCACCTAAATCACCCTCATACGCTCTCAAGAATTCGCTGTTAAGAGATGCCCAAATCTTTTCACTTCACTGAAAACTATATATTTTGTAGTAGAAATAAATACCTAAAAACTTCACATAATTTAAACAAAGTTAAACCTGAAAATATGTGTATAGGCTGTTCACGGTAAAATGAGCACTTTTGAAAGTCCTGCTTAAGATCTACTTGTATGCACATTGTGTATTCTTTCGCCTTATATAAGATTAACATTGCAGTGGACCTCATCACTTTATTCATGTGTCGATCAAGTGAAACTGTGAAACTATTAGAAAACTAAATATTTTACTAATCTCATTTTTACACTCAATGTATTTAAATAAACAGAAAGCAAAAGACATAATTTAAATTATCAGAAATGTCTTCCTAACACATTTTATTCGACATTAAGATACAGAACTACTTCCCGTCCTTCTTTACCAACTTTACTGGGTGCATGTCTCTCAGTGCGCCCATTAAAATATATGCAGGTATGGGCAGTGACCTTTTTCTAAGGTTGATTTCAAAAGTGCTCACATTATTGTGACCAGCATTTAACTGCAAATACATACATCCAAATGCATATACATGTATAACTAAAAGATACAAAAAAAAGCCAAAACCAATAAGTTAAATGTACAAACGAATAATCTTTACTTGTAAACTACTTATGGCAAAAAAATAAGAGTTTATTTTTGATTAATTTTATTATAATTTTACTTACATTAAATCCTTATTGCCTTACCATGGTAAGCAAATAACAAACACACCAGTCATGTTTGCTACAGTTGCCACATTAGGTTGAGAGTGGAGTGAGGTGAGTGAGTGAGTGAGTGAGTGAGTGAGTGAGTGAGTGAGTGAGTGAGTGAGTGAGTGAGTGAGGTGAGTGAGTGAGCAAGTGAGTGATTGTAGAGATTTGTGTGGTTCTTAACACCGAGGTCTTGAGAGCAGATGAGGACGAGAGGCGAGTATGGAACAGTGCTGGAATGCAAGGTGGGCAAAACAGAAGATCACCAAAAAAAACCCACTGACCAGCAGCATTGTCCAGCATGATTACCACATGCGAAAATCTGGGGGTAACCCTGTATGCAATCAAACCCGGTTCGCCTTGGTGGGAGGCGAGTAATCTAATCACTTTACCATTGCAGCCCCCTTAGATTTGATCTTACCTCATCTGTCAGAGGTGATTTGGGGGAGTTTAGGAATACAAATATCAACAACATGTTTATCATTTGGGTACTTGCAAAAAAATACACTATCGACCATAAAGTAATTGGGCACCCATGAAGACAGGTAATTCAGTATGTCAGCTGACTTGTGTGGCCACCATACGCTGCAAGCCGGTGTAGAACCAGTTGACAAGGAGATGGCACGAGGTGCAGAACTATCAGACTTTGATATGGGCGTGATTGTGGGCTGCCATCTCAGTGGGCTGTCTAGCCGGGCGATTGCACGGAAGGTAAACAGGCCCAAATCAACTGTCGCATTTGTCCTGCCAAGTGGAAGGTCGATGGGCATTGTGACAGTGATGCACGTTCTGGGCGACCTCCAATCTCGACCAACAGAAATCGCAGAACCCTGAAATGTGAAATTGTCAAAAATAGGGCACAACCAATGGCTACCATCTGACAGGAGTTTCATGCAGCAACAGGAGTATCTGTTTCCATTGTAACATTGCGTAGAGGCCCATTGACTTGGATATTTCGGAAGAGCAGCTGCACGTAAACCCCATATCACGACAAGCAATAAAGCTCAGCGACTCAGGTGGTGTTTGGACCATCACAACTGGACACTGGAGCAGTGGATATGAGTTCTGTGGAGTGATGAGTCGAGGTTCACATTATTCCCATCCGATGGACGTGAATGGATGTGGCGTCTACCCAGAGAACGGCTTCTGCCAGAGTGTATAGTGCCAAATAGGAAATTCTGTGGTGGTGGAGTGATGGTGTGGGGCTGTTTCATGGATTTCGGCATAGGACCACTGGTGTTTTTCCATGGTAGCATGCACACAGAGGCATATTGTAACATTCTGGATACTAAAATGCTCCCAAAATTGTGGTATTTTTACGGAATAGACCCGTGTTACTTCCAGGATGACAATGCCAGGTGCCATGTTTCAAGGGCTACCATGCAGTGGTACGCCGACAACAATATTCGCAGATTGGACTGGCCCGCCCAGGGCCCCGATCTCAACCCTATAGAACTTCTTTAGGACGAATTGGATCGCCGGGTGAGGGCTCGTCAGGCACGGCTAAAATCCATTGCTTAACTCGTGGAATAGTTTCAAGAGGAAAGGTGACGAATCCCCGTGGATGTCCTGCAACCACTCATAGAGAGCATGTAAGACAGGGTGGCTGCTGTTATAGCCGCAACAGGTGGCCCTACGAGATTCTAATGGGGTGACAACCACCGAGCAAACATATTGTGGACAGGTGCCCAATTACTTTATGGTCGACAGTGTATTTTGAACATACAAGCAAGCAATCTAAAGAAATCATAAATTGCAAGTGGCATGTTACATAAAAGATTCTATGTGTAATATGCCACCATACTTGGAAAAAAAAATGATATAGTCCATTCATGGTTTCTTCAGACGTTTTCAAACAAAAATTTGAAAACTCTCCCTACGAGTAACATGTCCACCTGTTTTTTAAATAACTTTTCTAACACAAATATTTAACACTGAAATAAAATTTGAAGTATTATAGTATTTTCGAATAAGTAAAACTTGTAACTTAATCTTTAATAACTTATAACATTTATTTTATATTCAATACGAATTAAAAACAGTGAGAGCAGAGAGTGTTGGCAATGGCTAGTAAGAAATAGTTCACAGTTAAAATATTGTTTTAACGTAGTTATTTGGGAAGCTATTTGTAAATTAAACATTCCCTATTGAAATATCTAAATATTTAGACAGCACTGAAACATGGAAACATATTTCATTGTTACTATTCAAAATATCAGCACGAAACATGCAGCAAATGCTTTAGCGACCTGTTTGTGTGTGTCACACTCTCTTTCTCTCAAAGTTTTGCAGCACTAGCAGTAGAAGGAAATTATACAGGTTTTCTATTATAGCATATTTCATACTTATTACAGCAAAAATAATAATTTTTGAGTTTGTAGTATAAAACTAAAATGAGATTTTAATGTTCCAATACTTACTATAATATATTTACAAGTGACTGCAGGATGGTTAAAAATCCAAAGTTAGAAGTGGTGAGGCATGACATGTGTTGCTCTTTGCTGAACAAAGTGTTACATTTTTCTTGCTTGAAAAAATACTTGAAATTATCACAAGTTTGTAGATATTGTATTTTTTAAACCTACTTGGGTAAGATATGATGTTATAAATCTGCATTTCCACAGCAGGAATAAATATACAGTAACGTGTCATGACCGCTGCGTGTAACAGAATATTGATGTGTCTGCATCGCATCGTGTTCATTACGCTGGGCTTGTGTGTGTGTGTGTGTGTGAATACAAATATTAGACGTGCAAAATTTATACATTTTAACCGTGAACTGCTTTACGACTAATCATTTTAAAACGTCTATTTATCACAACCTTGTAACTTTGCCTAAGGTGTTTGTGAAACACAATTGTGTAATGTGCTTACGTATCTGTGATTTGAATTATTGCCACAATTTCAACAAATTACTAAACCCAGCCATAACATTTTAAGTAAATAATTAAATAAACATTTTAAAAAGTAAGTATCTATGCAAAGAAATATGAGCAGAATAAAGGTTACAGTACAAATATTTGTGTGCATGTTCACAACTGTCTTTTAAGTTTGTCACTGCTACATACAAACAATAAGCGACACGGATTGCGTGCTTGAATTTACTGTATCTCCATGTGACTGGTAGCTCCATTTTAATATTTATTCCAACTAAGGCCATCCTTTAAACAAAATCACCCAACATATATAAATAACAATAGGTTAGGTAAATACTACGGTTCTGTCCCCACAGATGTAACAGGGTTAAACAAAATTGCAGCAAAATATAAAAATTGTACATTGAGTATAACACAATATGTAAAATAATAACCATTAGAACTAGTGTCAATATAGAAATGGTTAAAAAGTCATAAGGCTGACCTAAATATGGTTATATGTGAACATTCATTTGTAATCGTTTTTGAAATACGACAAAATTTTTGAACAGCTGAAAACAGTAAACAAAGCATTTGACAACAAAAATTTAGAAGTCGCATGGCAGTATTTATGTTTACAAATAACGGAACCAAAAGTGCCGTAGAACATGGTAACCAAAAGTAGAACTTTAGCAGGGTTTCACAAATGTGTGAAGTAACCGGGAATAGAGTATAGAAGTAATTTCATTACTGATAAGTATGTTCTTTAGGTACTGAATTTAAGTGCAGGGAGTCACAGGACCTATGTTGTTCTTATTTTGCGAAAATATGTTTATCTGTACTATCATCAGTAGGTCAATGAATTTAGTAATTTTTTACTTAAGGAATTTTGCAAAATTTCAAAAAATTTCACAGCATAATTTTTTGGCTTTAATAAATTTGCAGATTCCTTACTAAAACTGCACATTAGTGTATTCTGTCACTATTACTCATGCTCCACGAAGTAATGTTGGGCAGATTTGGCAATAATCAGCTGACTGGATATTGTGGTTGTTTGTTGTGATGGTATTTTTTAGACTATTCAGTTTTTATCTCACAATTTCCTGTATTTCCAAAGCCTTCCTCACTAGGTCCTAACTCAGGATGTAAGCCGAATATAACAAATTCACCAGTGTGGCAAACTATAAAGTATTTCAAGTTACTGTATGTCAAAAAAACAAGTACCTGTACTTGTAATTTTACTGATTACTTTCACATGATGTAATCTTGAATTTAATTAATTTTCCCTTGAGCCCAATTACATTTTTCTGTACTTTTACCATCACTGAACATAAGCACCCACTATCTTTACATTATGCACCAGTTTTGGTCTTTTGTAGTTTTAAATTAAAATGTGAAGGCTTGGTATGTTATTGACTAACTTTATATTATTCTGAACTATTTACATAAATGCAAGATTTTGCAGAATGTCAAACGGGCAAAGATGAAACTGAAAACAAAAGTTAAACTAAATGTCATATAGACACTAATATATTATAGGTTAATTTTTTTTTTACTTAATATAGAAAGACATTATATGGATATTACTTACAGTAGACTGGACACTGAGACTTCCTGAAAATGCTTTGTTCTGTCAGAAGCCAAATTCCACCCATACATTTAGAGCTGAATAAATCAGAAACATCCATGCATGTGAGCCCAGTTGTATTAACAAAATGTTTGTGTTCAGAATTAGAAAATTTTCCTTTTTGCACTGTCCCAGTTTTCCAAAGCAAAATACTGAAATTGGTAGAGAAATCACGATGTGAGAATTCATCCAACCATACCCACTCGCCTAGCCACCCATTCATAGGGAACCATTCGACTCCTTTTGTACACATGCAGACAGCCTCACACGACATAACTACAGTTAGTGGTGTAGTCATATTTACCTTATATTGAGATGAGACATTTGCATTTGTCTCTATTAGTAAATCTGGAGGTATGGTGGTAGCTTGAAGCAGTGATGCTGATGTTTTAAAACTTAAAATTCCATTGTATTTTGTCGGCATAAGTTAACAAAATAAATTTTATTATTCGGGATTAAAATACATAGATCATTTTCATTCTTAACATTTTGTTAGGAATTACTAGTATTGTACCTGTGACACTACTCTTAACCAATATGCTACCATTTGTTACCGAAAAACATCTGGAAATTGAGTGCTGGAAAACTTGTGGCACAATACAATATATTTTATAGATTACCAATAAATAGAATAAAAGGTGTTTAAAAAAAATCAGATTTTGTATGGCAGAGTGGAGACTTCCATATTTTTGTATAAAATACAAGTAACAAAACTGTATGGCACAAAAAATTACTGTATTACATATTTCTCAGAATTTAAACTAATACATCTCACTTTTGATTCTTTATAGTCGTTAAATAGACATTAGAGAAATTACTTTTAACTCGTAATATATAACTAACAATATAATAATAATAATAATAATAATAATAATAATAATAGGGGGCCAGAACATAATTTATTTATGCTATGAAAATAAACATTACTGTTCCTAACTTAAGACTTCCATCATGCAACCCATAAAAAAAAAATAAATAGAAGTTCATGTTCATATCTGTTATCGCCTTGTCCATGTGAATCTGGGCATCAACTTGGACCCCGCCGGTCATCGTCAAGCTGGCTGTAGTTACAGCACACTGCCTTTCCTGGACTCCAAAAAGACAGAAGGAGTAAATAGTTAACTTCACATGACAGATGAGTGTGATGTAAGGCACAGAAATTCAAAATGGTGTGAAAGCCAGAAAACAAAATATAACTACAACCAGAAGCACAAGCACAACCCTCTCTGAACAAAAAGGAACCAACCAAAATTAGCGACCTGACCTAACATTTAAGAAAACACTTATCCTCTCTTGTAGTTGTCCACCAAAACGCTACAGCAAAACAGATGCGTGTAGGTGCCTTCCCGTGCGGTGACAAAATGTGCACAGCAAAGCACGACGGATGCAGAGATGTACTGTACACTAGCACTATTGGAGGGAAAACAAACTAAACTTTAGTTTTAGACCTGCCAACAGATGGCCCAGGCATGGTCAAACATTCTTCCAGGTGGTACAAAGTGCACTTTTTGGCGCGGCCTACGGACTGTAAACACAGCAAAAAATTCACTGCCCAAGAAGCAACGCTTCATGATTTTTGGTACAGCTGTAATAACAAACGTAGCCATAAGTGAAAGCGTCGTGGCAGCATCCGGTATTCAAATAGCAAGAGTGGTGTCCCCACCAAAGCGAACTGTGTGCAATCCCGTCTTGCCTGCCGGGTCTTCTGCCTAGCTTGGAAGCAAAGTTAACTCTGAACTACACTGGACTAAACTTCCACTGCTTGCATACCTAGACTGAAATAACACATATCTGAAATACCGCAACAGCCTTAAAATCGAATAAATGAACATTGCCCTAAACTTTACCAACATACTGACACCATTAATTATACAAAATATCAAAATATACTAAATTCTGTGAAATTAGAAAAATATTGTGCCACACCTTTTTTGGAAAAATTTTACAATGGTACAGAATGACTCAAGTAAGAATTATTCAAATGTAATTTTAATTAAATACTTTACAATTATCATTATAAAAACAAATTAAATGGCTAAATATATTTTCTTAGTATTTTTAACATTCATATTTAAACCAATGATTATTTATGACATTTTAACAATGTAACATAATTTTTGTTTGGCAAGTCTTGTGATAGATTTCTATAAAAGTGATTAGATTGTTCCGTTATAATGCTGTGGTAATCTTTTACAGCCCCATAATTTAATCATAATTTGGCATGACTCCTCCCACTTCTGACGAATCGCAACAACCTACGGCAGACGAATATTACATTACAGAAAGTAGTGTGTGATGCATAATCGTAATTATTACATTATGGGACTGGTTTATGTTGCAAATTTATATCACTCTACGATTACTTGTTATTAAATTGCCAGCTGTTGTGTGTGCATTTATAAGCTGAATAAAGCCTCATTTTAGGTTTAAAATTACAATTTATTCAGCTTACAATAATAATAATAATTTAAACTGGAGATCTTATGACCAAACAAACTGGATGTAAATCCTTACTCAAATCTAGCGTCAAAAGAATGAGAACATTGGTTTAAAACTTTAAAAACAATCTGGATGAAATCCCAAGTGTTGCTACTGATTCTGAGAAACTAAAGGTACTTATAAATTTTGTATCATCAAATGTACATGATCACATCAGCCTGTAAAACTAATATTGATGCTATATAAATTTTTTTAAAAGGTCTTTATATTAAACCTATTAATGAAATATTTGCTCATCACAAGCTTTCCACAAGGCACCAAGAGGCTTGCGAAACAACTTATCATTATCTAGATTCACTTAGACTGTTAGCTACAGATTGTCAGTTCAAAGCAGTCACTGCTGAAACTTACATGGATGAATTCATTAGGGATGCATTTATCAGTGGTGTTTGTTCCACAATTACTGGTCAGCATGCTCTTGAAAGATCATCACTAACACTACAAGAAACCTTTGGATTAGCTTGTTCCCTTGAGTTTGTTCATCAGCATTCTCAGCAGTATCAAACTCAAATGTCTCTAAATACAGTTCCTCCTCCATGTAACCTCGATCTAAATGCTTCTGATGAAAATGATACAACACTAGCTGCTATCAAAGTAAAATGCTATTTTCGTAGCAAAAATAGACATCCAAGGTCCAAATGCACTGCTAGTGACTAACTGTAATTTATGTGGAAAGAGGACATTTTTGAACGGTATGCTAATCTCGGAATTATGGAAAATCTTTTAAGTCAAAAAAGGTTGCTTCCTTATACCTCTTTCCATAAATGGCACTAAAGTATCTGCTCTTGTAGACACAGAAAGCACATCAAGCTTCGCTAGAACGCCTCTAGCATCTCAAAAACTTACACGTCGGTACCCCCAATTCAGTTCACTGTAGTTGATCACGTCTTTTGACCTGAATGGAGAAAATTTGGCATGGTCACTTTTTCAATGTCGCTGTCTTCGAAGTCGGAGCTGATGGGACTCTCTGTGAAGCTGGGTGAGAATATACTGTATTCCAGGGGCTGGTACAAGTTGTCTGATGGATGCGGGTTGACTGGCAGTAGCAGTTGAAGGAAAATGGTAATGGGTTTGTGACAGTTGATGACAGTGGGTTGAAGGAAAATGGTAATGGGTTCGTGCCAGTCGACGACGTTGCTCCTCGTGCCAATATTGTAGGGATGAGCTGAAGAATATTATGACATGGCTACTGTAATAACAGGCATTTGAAACTAAATGATCACCAAGCTCTCCTCTCGAAATAGTGAGGTACAACTTTTTGCCACAGGCCCTAGAGAACGTGTCTTATAAAACCAATCAAAGAGATTCAAGGGGGTGGAACGGATGTAACTAATTAGCCAATGATAAACATTAGTCAAATAAAGGTTTCAGAAGACACCCGAGTAATCGGCCAATGACAAAATAGGGGATCAAACAGAAGAGAGTAATTAGGCAATTAGAAACATTGGTGGGGGGAGGTGAGGATGGTGAAAATGAGACTAATTAGCCAATGAGAATTATTGGTGGGGGCGGAGGGCAACCGATAGTCAAACGTGAGTAATTAGCCAATGAGAAGCATTAGCGGGATGGAGGCTTGCCGACTAAACAGTAAAGAGGCCTTTCCACTGACTCGTGTTCGGCAAAAACAACATCACACCTGACGTAACAGGTGGGATGCATGCAAGACAGCGGACTGTGGAAAAGCCTCATTTGCTGTGCGTCGGGTGTGTGCAAGGGTATCCATCTAGATGCAATCCTCCAGATAGCTGTGCGTTTACATATAAAATGCAGATGGAAAAACCCTTGTTCGGAGTGGGAAGAGACGCACACTGGAAACAACGCTCGCACCGTGGGGATTGTTTCCAAGACGGGCCGGACCTTCCCCCACCAGTATCTCAGACCATGGTACGTTACATTTGCATGCCATTGCTGTAGACTTCTCACGTCACTGTCTGGCTCCCAAAATTTTCTATAAAATAAACAATTTGTTTTCCTAACAAACTAATTCGGCGAGGCTAATCCGGAACATTGTATACTACAGTTAACTAACACCGCAAGTCACTCATTTTCAAACAATAACTTCATAAACTGACTGATAGTTAACTTAAACATTCTTTAGGCCCTTTCATATGATCAAAGTTCACTTCAAATCTTCTTCAAAATTATTTAATTCTATTTATTGAATCCTCTTTGACGTTACTTGGACGTCATAATCTTGGCCATTTTGTTTTTCAAGCCACTGAATAACTCAAATTCCTCCAATATTTTCCTTTAATAACATGTTCTCTGTTTTCTTGAATCAAAATTTTCAACTAACACTCTGAATCTTTAAAACAGTATAAATATAACATGTTCTCCCATAATACAGTATTTAATGAGCATTTAAGCGACAAAAGTACTTACATATATTTATTTCATACAAAGTAAATATATCATGTTAAAAAAAAAGGTTTGTATCGATTTTGACAAGTTATTTTCGTGTATATGCAGAAAAGTTGGTTTTCGCAACATTGAATTGAAATTTGAAATCACTAAAAATGTAAATCATTATTCCTAGATTTAACCTGCAAAAGTTATGAAAAAAAGTTTTCCACCACATCACTACAGCCTCGATACACTGTCTTCTGTATGGCAAGCTAGAAGCTAAATCGTCAACACGTTTTTCAAACTTTCTGTTCTTGAAGACGGGAGAAAATGTATTTCAATTGATGCTCTCAGTGACGTGGTGTGTTTATACGAATGAAGAAATAAACTATAACCACGCACAAGCCACTTGCATTCCCTTGTAACTGCTCCTACATAGGTAGATCATAATCAACAATGGCAGAGAACAAAGGACTTGCGTTTATGTCAGAGTATAAAAATAATAAATATTAATTATTATACAGAAAACCGTATAGAGTGAAATTATTTTGCGGCTGTTTTAATGCTGTTGATGTCAGTAGTTGTTAATTAGGTATTTATTGAGCACAGTGTAGAGTCTAATCTTTGGAATAATGGAGTGTAAACATTTTGTTTGAATATACAGGCATATGGCAATATTTATTCTTATATGCTACGAAAGTACACATATTTACTGAGAGTAAAAAATAAAAAGACTTAGAAAATTGCTTATTGTGATCAGCTTAAATACCCTCGGACCTCGGTTTTGCTCAATCTGTAGTCGCTGTGAAATAGCAGTTATAGGCCTACAATTGACAAATTGTGAAATTATTTCATTTGCAGCAAGTGTTTTCTAAATTATTGATTATGTTGAGACCATTTGCATTTCTAACATTTGCAAAGTCGGTGGTTTGTTAATCTTGTGTGAATTGCAGTTATGCATAAAAATGGTTTCTTTTACAGCGCATCATTTCAGTGGACGTGAGCATATAACAATATCCTACTGTACAGTTGCAAACTACAGAAACTTTTCTGAATGTAGATACAGTGGATTACGTTTTCGCAGATTTTCAGCTGATCTTTTTATCTACGAGTACATTTCCAGTTAATAAAACAACATAAGCTGTTGTTTTAATGCCTGCAGTTATTTAAACTTTCAAACCATGTCGCAGAGTGACAAGGATACACCAGTGTTGAGCTCAGACCCAAGCACAGTGGAAATGCCCTCTGTGCATCACTCGGGTAGAAATGCTCCTCCACCATGACCATAAGCAAGACTCTGTGCATGCGCGGGTCGTGCGTAGTTTGACTTGCAGTGGAAAAGGTCTGGTTGTGAGGAGGCGGACATCGTCTCGGGGGACCCACAAGCACATGACGTCGCCTTGTGCGTGCCGACAAGCAACAGTGGAAAGCTTGCTTAATTAACCAATGAGAAACATTAGTGGGGATGGAGAAAATGTGATTAATTAGCCATTATCAATGGTGAGGGTTAGTCGCCTGCTGGAGTCGAACAGAGGTGAGAAATTGGTGGCATTGGGGTACCCCCGGAAATGTAAGTTTTTTTAGATACATTTTTTAAAATAATTATTAAAACTAATTTTAATAAAAGAAATTTTAAGGGGAAAAAAAGAAATTGTTGGGGAAAATAGTCGCCAACAAAGATGGTGGCCTCCAGTAACATACATAAGATTTTTAAAAAATAATTTTTAATAAGAATTTTTAAGGGAATTTTTTTTAAGGAAAAAGGGAAATTTTGAGAGAGAAAAAGTAAATTGTTAGGGGAAATGACCGTCGAGTGAAAAGACTTTCTAGTAATAAATTTTAAAATAATTTTTTTTATAAAATTTTGTAAAACTACATTTTTAAAACAATTTTTTATATTTTTTAATAATCTGTTTAATTTTTTTAATGATATTTAATGGTAAATTTATATATATATTTTTTTGTTTTTGGGGTCAGAGGTCACGGGTCAAGGGTCATGGTTGAAGTCAATGACATCCAAGATGGGGGACGGTAACTTAATATAGCAGCCAGCCGGTTCCTGCGCTCCTATGCCTGATGCCTTCATCTTTCAACTGCCATTTCCCTACTACTATTGTTATTACCGTAGGAATTTTGATATGTCTGCAAAATGTATATTAATCTCAATGAATTCAGAGTGAACATAAAATTTTGTAATATTCTACTGAAAATAAAAATACAAACATACTTCACTTCCAAAGCATTTTAACTAGCAAACCATTTTCCTTCATTCACTTGCATATGTTGTTAAACATAATTCTTAGGTCATTTAAAGATGGTTTAAGCCAAAACTCTCTTCTGTATAAAGGAATTAATATACAGTATTCTCTAAAAGTGTACCTTTCTTAGGATTATGATACATACAACAGGCAAGCATTTCTGCTACTCACACTTTTTTAATGTGAAAATTCCAAACATATTGGCATTTTTTGTATTAAGAGAAAGAATAATTTTTAACTCTCTTGCTATTCTGTTGACAGTTTGAACCAAAACATATTTTCGTATGATCTCTGAAGGGTTGACCATAAAGACATTTAGTTCATATCTGAACAGAAAAAGAATTATGATCAGTCAATAATCATAAAACCCAAAATATTTAGTGAAATTATTTTGTGTATGTATTTATAGTGTTGATTACAATGTCTTACTTTTTGTTTCTTATTTCATAAGTATGCAATGGACATACAAACATACAAGAAAATGTTAAAGGCATTGCCCACAGACTGCCAGATGTGAAATTTAAACAGGAAATCCCATGTTAGAGAAATTAAGCCTCAGTGGGTTAATTTTAAAGATAGGTCTTTTGAACAAAATGAATTCTTCACAAATTTTTTAAGAGAAGTTCCCTGCAGCGGAGATGTTTCCTATATAACCTGTTTGGAAGGAATGTTCAAAATTTATGTTTTGCAAAAAAGTACATACTGCCTATCTATAGTCCATTCCCGATTGGAAGCGACTTATGAAAATCAACCTTCGAAAAAACACTCCAGGCATAACATGTCAACCTGTTTTTTTCAATAACATGTATTCTACAAATATATAACACTGTGGTTAACTTTTGAGTATTGTATTATTGAATAAATGAAACTTTACCTTAATATCTTCTATAACTTGTAATATTTATTCCTTTTTAAATACGAATTAACAACAGCGAGAGCAGCGACGTGTTGGCAACGGGCGGTAAGAAATAGTTCACAGATAAATATTATTTTAACCTGGTTTTTTAGTAAACTATTTGTAAATTAAACTGTGCCTATTGAAATATTTAAATATTTAGGTAGCCCTGATGGCAACATATATCGTTTTTACAGTTTGAAATAACAACGGAAAATATAGTGAGTAGGCCGTAATGGTACGGTGTTGTTTTATCGAACGAGAGCAACTTTGAAGCAACTGTCTGCTGAGCGAGGATTGGCACTCTCTCTCTGTTTTAGTCTCTTTCACACTCGGGAAGTTTCACTTTGCTAGTACGCGAAAATAATTGTACATGTTTTCAATTGTAGCACATTTCATACTTATTACAGCAAAATAATGATTTTTGAATTTGTAATTTAGAACTGAAAAGAGATAATGTTTGAATACTTATTTTAATATATTTAGATACGATGGCGGGGCAGAAACAAAGTGAAGTTGGCAGACGTGGCGATTTGTGACATGGCGTGTTGCTGTTTTACCAAACGAAGCATAAATTATACTTACTCCGAAAAACACTTCAAATTACCACATCATGTTTGTAGACGTTGTGTTTATTAAACCTACCTAGGCAAGTATGTTGTGATAAATCTGTGATTCCAAGACAGTAATAAATATACTGTGACGTGTGTCTCAATCATTGCGTCTGTGAAAAGGCGTGCCTTTGTGCATCGTGGTCGATATACTGGCCCTGTGTGTGTGCGTGATTTCAAATATTCAATATTAACTATTTATATGTTGTAAATGTGAACTGTTTTTATGGCGAAGTTATTTATTTGCATCCACGTCTGTTTATTTCACAACGTTGTACCTTTGCCCTGGGTGTTTAAAACACAGTTGTGTAACGTGATTTACCACCAATCCCAACAAAATAGCCATGAACAAGCCCAATCAATTTCAATAAATCCAATACACAGTTACGGTAGGCTTATTTGTGTGCATGTTCACAGCTATATTTTAAGTTTCTATAACAAAAAATGAGCGACATGAGTTGCGTGCTTGATTTAAATGTCGCTTTTTCGTTGGACTGGCTATTGCTTCATTATTTGAACTGAGGCCGTCCTTTTAAAGAAATAACCCAAGACATATCAATAACAAAAAGTTAAATACCACAGTTCATTACCCCGCAGTTGTAACAGTGTTTAACATAGTCACTGCAAAATATTAACATGCATTACATGTAATGTGCTATGTTGTGGGAAAACAAATGTGTTACTGTAACGTAGCCATAAGAACTATCATTAATTCCAGCATATTTAAAACATCATAAAGCTGACCTAAATAATGTTATAGGCCTAAACTGTGAATATTCGTACAAAATGGTTTTTGAAATAGACCTTAGGCAGAATTCTTTGAAAAGCTGTAAACAGTAAACTACACATTTGACAGGTATAAAAGTAGAAGTCACATTTCAATGTTTATTTTTAGATGTAACGAAAGTATACGAACATGTATACACACATAATGGCATGTAAACATTGAGTTTGACAGATGCTACATGGCAGTCACATGGCAATGTTTGTTTACATTAGGCAGAAGGATACGAAATGGGCCTGCAAGTAGATATTTAGCAGGGCTTTGAGAAAGTTGCTTCCAATGGGGAACAAACTATATGTTGAAAATAAACACTCGTAGGAATATTTTCTCAAAATATTTGTGAATATGCCTATCTTTAAAATTAAACTCAATGAGGCAAAATTTTCTTAATGTGGGATTACCTATTTCAATGTTGCAGCTGCCAGCTGGTAGGCAGTACTCTTAAACACCAGCTGAAAGCCACATGGCAAAGATTATTTTGATATGCCGAAAGTAGAGATGGGCCGGTTCTCTCAGGTCTCAGTATCAACAGTTCTTAATCTTGAGAATAAGAACCAAGAACTGGAATTAGATTCATAACAGCAACTAACATTGTTCCTGCCAAATTTGTACTATGCACAGTAATAACTGATATGTACAATTTATTTGCCAGAAAAATAGCACACATCGTGCAAACACAATTTTGCTGTTGTAAACAAAGTTAGTCAGCCATGAACTAAAAGAAATTGCTATAGATGTCACAGAATACTGGTGTGTAAACTATGCACAAGATAATGGTAATGCATGTATAGCATAAACAAAACCCTTGAGTGCTCCGAAGTTAAGAAGTCTTGACTACAGCGAGATTGAACATGGGATTGGTACGAAAAATATAGTTCTTTATTGTAGATGAGATATTACTTTTATTTTCTAAGATAAAAAAACAAATATCTTCCAAAGTATGTCAGTATTTTGCTATTTATAGTGAAAATAAATTCTACGCAATGTTTTAATTTTGTGAAAAACTGATTTCTCTATGTGAATCAAAATCAACATCAAACTTAAACACATATTTAACAAATATTCATTCACTGAAAATGGGACATACAATTTCATCTCTACCAAAATACACAGATTACAGGTGAGCTAGGTTTATAAAAAGGTCCAGAGATTTTTACACATCTGATATAAAAAACTGCGAACCAATTTTTAAGAACCAGAACCAAACCGAGAACTGGTAAAGAAATATAAAAAAAAATGGAACAGACACATCCCTAGCAGAAAGACCCACAATCAACTGGCAATCAAAAATGCTCACTTTACTGAGAACAGCCTAGATCAACAAACTCTGAAATCATACTCATAAATAAGTAAACCCCCCCAGTTAAGGTATAAATTGGTGAATACATACCAATAAACAACATAATTATGGAACCTGCTGGTGATATTGTATTGTACAAGAGTATTATCATAATATACTGATTTATTGAAAACTAGAGACTATAACAAATTTTTGAGTTCTAATAATTTTTTTGTATGAGCCAAGTTGTGTTGAGAGATTTGGGCAGCTCTTTAACAATGAAGTGTCGAGTGCTGATGAAGTTGAAACAAGGTGAGAATGGATCAGCATCAGAATGCAAGGATGGGGGAAACACGAGATTCCCAAGAAAATCCACAGAACAGTGGCATCATCTGAAACAATTCTCCCTTGCGAAAATCCAGAGTGGCCCATCCAGGGATTGAACCTGGTTTTCCTTGGTGGGAGGCTAGCAGTCTAACTGCTACCCATTTTTTTTTTTATAAAAGTCTAACCATTTTAAAAACTGTCCAGCCTCATAAATAGTTTTGACAACTGTAGAATTTGCACACTAATATAAAATTTAGGTTTAGTTTTAGTATGATGGAAGACTTAAAGAAGAATTAAAATTTAGGGTCGTGCGAATGAGACTTTTCTCTCATTAAAAGAAAACAAAAAATATGTTATGAACATTCGTGAATCTGAAACTGAAAAATGTCATAACAGCTCAGTCTTAATGAAAGTTTAACTAATTACGTAACACTTTTTAGCAAGTTATAGCATTATAACAAACACTTTTTAGCAAGTTATAGCATTATAACAAATTCGTTCAAAAACCAAGCCAAAAAACGAAAGATATAACAGTATTTACCACAAGGGTTCCTGCCTATATTTAAATTTCCATTTTATGTAGTTATTTCATTTACAAAATAATGAAAACAAACAAAATGATTTGCACACAAAAATTTCTTTCACTGATGCATTGAATGAACATTCATTAAACACCATAACATTAACTTAAATCTAGGATTTTTGTTTTGTTACAATGGCAACCAAATTTATTACCAAAACGAAAATGAAAGTTGTAATTTTTCATTTTCATTTCAATATACTCAATATTTACACACCCCTATTAAAATTACTGAATGGATCATACTTGCCTTCTTCTTGTTCCAACTTCTTCTTAGCAGCCTTCGGAGTCCGTGTCTTCTTTGTCTTCTCTGCTGTTTGAGCATTTTTATTTACAGTCAACCCAACTTTGGACACCACCTGTGCTGCCGCAGATGCAGAGTCTAGTTTCTTTGGTCCCCCTTCTGTCTTTTTATTTGAAGAAGTTTCCCCTTTCTTGGAATTGTCACTTTTTTTTACAGTGGCAGACTCACCTTTCTTGCCTGACCCATCTTTCTTCTGGGCCTCTTTTTTCCCCCCATCACCCTTCTTCTGTGCAGCATCTGCCTTTTTGTTAGCAGCCTCCTTTTTTGCATTGGCCGTCTTAATAGCAGCTGCAGCAGCTTTCTGGGCTGCCTTTGCCTCCTCTGCCTCCTCCTTTTGTATCCTTAGCCGCTCCTTTTCCAGCTCCACATCAGAATCATCTGAGTCACTGAAACTACGTCTTGAAGCATCATTCTTCGGTAATGGGAAATACCTGGGATCATCTTGAGGATCATACGTCTTTTCTGGAGGATCTGGGGCTTTCTTTAATGGAGGTGGTTCTGTACAAGGTGCTTTGTCCGAACTGTTACTGGTTGGCGTACTGGAGACAGGTGTAGGTGAGACAGTTGAGGTGGTGGTGACGGAAGTTGCACTGGTGACAATGGTGGTGGAAGCGGTGGATACTGTCGCTGAACTATCAATGGATGATTGTGTCTTGGGCACCTCTGGTTGGTAAGTTTTTGTTCTGACCCATGCAGTCTTTTTGATGGCACGATTCTGAGGTGGAGGTGATGTATCTCTTTCACCCTGAAGAAATTTCATGTAGCTTGCCATGAAACCATTTGACGCATTGCTAGGAACAAGGGTTGGAGGTTTCTTCTGCTCCACAGCTGGAGCTGGCACCGGCCCGGTTTCCGACAAGAAACCCAGCTCCTCCTCTATGTTTGGAACAATTACTTTAGGCTGATCGTCCCTAGGAGGTTCCTGAGGGTAAGATCCATTCGAAGACTGTGTCGAGTCAAATGGCACAGGAGGACACACTTCAACTGGTGGCTGGCCAGGAGAAGGTTGAAAGTCCGTATGGTGTGTGGGATGGTGGAGAGGAAATGCGGGGAAATATGGTAATGGTGGTGGAGGATGATGGTGTGGATGGGGGACCATTAGTGACTGTGGCTGTACCCCTACATGGTGTAAAGGCCCACTGGCATGTGGATGGTGATGTGGAGTATTCGTAGCACTGAACATCTTTGGTGGTGGAGGAGGTAAGTTCCAACGCTCAAAGTCAAAATAACCACCTCCATTCTGTTGTGCTTGTTGATTGGCATTGTGGTGGGCAGGAGGTGGAACCCTGTTTGTAAAGTACTCTGTCATGGCATCAGGAGAGTTGAGTGCACTTGGGACATGATTCTTCTCAGAACTCTTCCTTCGCTTACTGTTTCCTCCTGCCTTTGATGAAGGAATTCTGGGCACCTCTTCCACCACTTTTTGAGGCTCGGCAGAAGGTGACTGCTGTAGCTGACATGCCTGTTGCTGTAGGGTCTGCAGGTTCTTCACAATACTCATGGGATCCCCACGACAGCTTGATAGGTCCTGCAGTGTCACCTGATGGGTAGGACTGGAGTCAAAGTATGCTTGCTGACGCTCAGATATATTCAAAGATGGCCTCTGCTGATGCTGCTGCTGTTGCTGCTGTGGTGGTGGTGGCTGTGGTTGCTGTGGAACCTGCTGTGGTTGTTGTTGCAGCTCCATTCCCACTGGGCTCCCATAAGGACCAACAGCATAATTTTTTCGTGAATGTTGAGACTGCCTGTCCGTAGCCTCTGCCCAGCACTGCTTTTGAGATGTGAACTCTTGCTGCCCACTGCTTGGCCGTTCAGATGTGAGTGCACGTGTAATAACCGAAGAGTAAGCCACACCCTGGTTGCCTTGGGAGGCTGGTCGCGGAACTGTGACATCAAGTGGTGAGGGAGGGGCATGGCGTGAGGACTGGCCACCATCTGGGTGCTGCTGCAGTGGAGAAGGAGAGGACATGGAGGTCATGGGACTGTTATACATAGGATATGCTGGGCTGGGTACGTGCCCAAGCGGGCTGGCCTGAGAATGGGCTTGCAAAGGGCTGGGCCGGCGAGGAACTACAGCACCACAGTCTGTTGGCCCATTTTGGGGCTGTGAAGGTACAGAGGCAGCAGCTGGATATGATGAAGGCTCTGTGGCAGTCGGTGTCTTATTACGCCCACTTGCATGGTGGTACTCTGTCGAATCATAGTGTCGAGCCTGGTAGCCAGATTGCTGGGATAGAACATGTTGCTGTTGGGTCTGCTGCTGGAACTGTGGTTGTGGTTGCGGTTGTGGCTGTGTCTGCTGTTGCGCAGGCTGTTGTGCTTGGCTGCCACTGCGCTGGCCACTTCCAGACATCTTGGACGAGTTGGGTGCAGCAGTTCCATTAGGAGTGCCTGTATAACTTATGCTCTGACGATGTGGTGTAGTGTCCATCATCGCAAAACTAATGGGCGAGCTCTGACTCGACTCCAGAGCTGCACTCTCACTGCGCCTGTCAGATGAACTGCTGCCCAGCTCAGGGTATATCTTTGTTTGAGCCTTTGTCTGTATGTTGTGGTGAGTAGCTGGCGATTTGCTAGTTGGAGGCACAAAGTTTTGCTGTTGTGTTCTCGATTGCTTCTCTGATGACTGGGAGGACACCCTTGTAGACGCCTGTGCCTGAGAAGCATTCAGAAACAAATTAGGAGCTGCCGCAGCTGTACTGGCACGAGATGGTGGCTGAGGAATACGATAGTCCTTAGAGGAGACTGAAGTGGAAGATGCTGTAGAAACAATGCATGATTGCTGCTGGTGATGCACTGAACCCGAGGAGCTACTATTAAAAGATTTACTGTTTCCCCCACCGCTTGGGAAGTCCGGACTAGAAGGCATGTGCTGCGACTTGCCCCCCGAGAAGTTTGATGCAGAAAGAGAGGAACAGTCTGCTCGAGGATCCGCTGCAAAAGATGTGCTCGTGGGTACCTGGTGAAAAAAGGGTGCCCCACTATTTCCAGGAGAAATGTTTGACGTAGATGAAGGCTTGGGGGAAGGGGTAATGAGAGGGGACTGTGATCTGTTAGTCTTTTTTTCATAGCTACTTCCCGTTGCGGACTTGTACTCTGCTGCAGCAGTAAGTTGCGAATTAAGGTGTGCTGCTGCAAAGTGTGCATTGAAGGAATTCTCATATGGCGAGCCACTTGTCTTGGAATTAACTGGGCCTGGGGATGATGTAACAACAGTTTCATGTGGCAGAATTCCAAATGGGCTGGGTAACTGGGCATTGCCCTGGTGTGACCAGGACAAAGAAGATGAAGGCGATGGCGATTGGGATGCCTGGTGCTCGAAGAACGATGCTGCCTGGTGATGAGCTGATCCATAGTTCTCCCGCAGTGAAGTAAGCTCAGACTCTACAGAGCTCTGCTTGTTAGCAACAGCAACAGCCTGAGCCTGCGCTAATGTCTGCCTGTTCAGTGAAGAGCCATAGTGGGCAGGCTTAGGGCTTGCATGGTGGAAGAGTGGAGAGAACATAGCATCATACCTGGAAAAAACATTAACATGCAACTGTCAATCAGCTTGCCAATAAAATTGCCGGTTAAGTGAAAATAGCTAACAAAACGGTCCACAGAGATTAGTAAGAGCATGACAACACATGAATGAAGGATGCTGACCACTTGTGATAGATGTTAATGTGCATGTTTTCCAATTAAATTATTAGATTAAAAACTTCTAAAATAAAATCTTGCATTGTACAGTTAAGTGAAACAACAGAAGAATATTACATTGATAAAATAATTCAAGCAAGTACCAGTGGTGAAAATATATCTAGTTGACACAATCCAGTGCTTTGATGTTTATCTCAAGGCACTACTGTTTCTCCAACATCTTCATTTAACTGATTATGTGCCCCTTTCATCATTCATCTCATACAAAATTCATGAAGGCCAACAACACCAGAACTATCACTCGGGTAAAGACCTTGTTTAAGTAAAAATTGTCCCTACTCTAATCACATAAATCTTACCCAATACCACAAAGAGTACATAGAGGTTCAAAGCAGAGGAGACGTGTTAGTCCCCATATTCGAGCCAGCTGCCATTGCATGAAATTTCTGTCAGCGTGAAGAATGGGTTCAACAAGATGAAATGGATGGTGATGGAGCAGAAGTGAAATGACTATGAAGGAAATGGAAACTCGCAAAAACACCCACAATACAGCAGTGTCAGCTATACTCCCTACACGGAAATCCCCAACCAAAAATTATTTATCAGTTTGGACCTGGGATTGAACTGGAAATCTCAGCGGTGGAAGACTTGCAGCCAACCTCTGAGCCAAAATAGGTTCTAAACATGTGTTCAGGTGGTGTAGATCATTCACAATTACCTCAATTTTCTATGAATTTGCAAATAAATTATTGCACAATTATAAATATGTTGGAGCAAAAGGATTATTTACGAACATAATATGTGAAATACAGTAACATATAAGTTAAAATTTGTGTCAAACTTATATCAATATATGTACTTGTTTGAACAAGTGACAAAATGATATTCAGTCATACAAAAATATTTAATTACTGTAACTGGACTGTAAATAAATTATTTGAAAAATATTTTTAGAAAATTACATAGGGCTATTGGAAAATAAAAAGTATATTAATTTTTGCAGTAAAATTATACTTTATAACTATAACATGTTACAAACAACTTTTAGGAAATAAAGAAAACAAATTTGGAAACCTTTAAAATAAAAAACTACATAATCATTATTTTTATGCACAATAGTACTTATTTTCCGTTATGTCAGTATAATTAAACAAGTGCAAAACTCATAACATCACACTGCCATATACCAGACTTCTTTCAACATACCTTGTACCTGTGAATTTGGATGCCAGTAATTTTCATATTTGAAAAAATCATTATTGAGCTCTAAAAATGGTGTCATGTTGAAAAACCAACCATTAGTAAAAATTCTGTTCTAAAAATAATAATAGTATATAGATTCCATAGACTGTGAGAAAAAAATTCATCTCAATCTCATCTGCCACTCTCACCCTGCCAAATTCACTTTAAATATAAAAATACTATTAACAAAGTTAAGATTTAGTTCCAATCATAAAAAAAAACATTAATACATAATACAGAATATTTGTTTGCGGTATTTATCACATTTTGGTAAAGACATAGACAATCATTATTTTAACCCTTTCAGGCTGACAATACTTTAAGACATAATTTTAATTACTACAGTGTATCTCTTTGAAAGATGCCCACAGTTACCAAGTGGCATCACAAATATACAGGTTGTCCATAAATTATCACTACAAATTCAAATGTTAATAAAAAATTTCCTAAAAGTGATAGAGATATGCAGTTTTTTGAGTGTAAAAGAGCATGTCGCACAGTTTTTGTAACAAAATTTTGTTTTTGATTCAGGCGTGACTACTAATTCACCCAAATGACCACTCCACAAGAGATGGCTCAATGTGTGTGTTGGTTTATTGAGACCAAATCAGACACACAAGTTCAATGCAATTACAGGACCTCGTATGGTAAGGACCCACCTGCATAATCCACAATACGGGAGTGGCACTGTAAGTTTATGGAAACTGGCAGTGTTCTGCATCAGAAGGGTGCCGGCCGGCCACTCACAAGTGCTGAAAATGAAGACATTGACCACGTGCGTGCTGCATAGGTGCGTAGCCCTCTTAAGTCGGTTGCTGCAAGGCAACTGCAGATACCCTAATCAATGATACACAAAGTTCTACACAAGCAGTTACGACTCTATGCATACAAAGTGCAGCTGGTTCAAGCTCTGCAACCTGACGATGCACCAAATTTGCTGGCGACATGTTGAAACGCATTGACGAAGATGACAACTTCCTCAAGCGAGTTGTCTTCAGTGACGAAGCAACATTTCATGTTTCAGGTGTACTGAACCGGCATAATGTTATAATCAGGGGATCAGAATACCCTCATGAATCACATGAGATTATGTGAGACAGCCTGAAGGTGAAAGTGTGGTGTGGTGTCATGTGTGATTGCATCATTGGCCCATCCTTCATTGAAAGGACTATGAAAGCCAATGTGTACCTGGACATGTTAACCAAATTTGTGATCCTGCAACTGGAAGGCATGCAAACCTAATGTCATCTTTCAACACGATGGAGCACCCCCACACTGGGGTTTGGTTGTCCATGAATCCTTGAATCAGTGGTTTCCTGGATGATGAATTGGCACAGACAGTCCAATTCCTTGGCCACCTCAAACGCCAGATATCACGTCTCTAGACTTCTTCTTATGAGGTTATGTTAAGGACATTGTGTACAAATCACCTGTTAACAATTTGGATGAACTGAAGCAAAGAATTGTAGCAGCCATTGAGACTGTCGACGAGGCAATGCTGGTGCGGCATGACAGGAGCTGGAGTTTTGATGTGCCCCTCTATATTGGGTTCTCTACCCACTCAGCTACTGCGGCTCTTAGGAAGGAACATAAGACAGCCCATAGACAAAAAAGAAAGGAGAAATTTTTAACAATACTTTTTTATGCAATAATCCTAAGAAAAGTTTAATCCAGTACCTATGTACATCCCTTATTTTTTTTTGGAACCGTTTGAGATATTTTCCTGGGTTAAAAAGTAGTCTATGTCACTCTCTGGACCTCCAACTATATCTGTGCAAAAAATCATGTCGATCATTGCTCTATTTTGATGTGAATGGATAAACCAACAAACAAACACACTTTCGCATTTATGTAGTATTAAGGATATATATATGAATTTTTTTTTATTTTCTGGCACCTATATCTGTGTCTTTTTTGGTGACAATGAGCATGTCTTTCGTACTTTTTTCATGGACAAGATTAAAATGATTACTCTTGTTTTAGCTTTCCTATTGATTGAAGTATGAATGTTGAATTTTTCTGTGTGTTAAAAATGCCTGGTAGCTACAAACAACAAAAAAACTCTAGACATTACGGAAAACATTCAGCAGAGAAGTTGTCTGATGCTATAAATAAAATTAAAAGTGATGAAATTACACCATAAGATTTCCACAAAATGAACAAACAAACAAAACATTATAAGACAGAGTAAAAGGGGTAGTTATAAAGAATCACTGACAAACAGTGCTTCCAGATGAAGGAAAAATGTCAAGCAATGCCATTATGAAAACCTCTTCTGCACGATTCCCACTTACATCATTCAAGATTTTGTACATAACCAATGCCATTGTCAACAATACACGCTGTGCTATATCCAAGTATGCATGGTGATTGTGTCGTCTTTTCGAGCAATGACCAAAGGTCTAACTTGAAGGAAATGCCAAAATATTACGTCTATGAAGGAACAAGTATATCAGAAGACAACCTCTGGGAAAATGAAAGGTGTACCATACATATTATTTATTAACTCATATATTATTTTATATATTATATCATTTTTAATTATGATGAAACAAATGTTAAAGATAATACTTGTGCATGAAACTTCTGTTAAAACCAGGAGTAAAATATTTTGGACAAATAATGGCACACACAGACATCAAAATCACCAATGTTCAATGGCTCAGCAGAAGTATCCTGTAACCCACCTAAACCATTTTGAAAGAAACGTAAAAACTTTATGGTCAACACAGGTCTAAGGAGACCCCTGGTTCATGATACTTCATATGTACTGTTTGATGCTATGAAATTTTGTGATTGGTTTGCAGAAATTTTCATTCCTAATGGCAATAATATTTGTGGGGCAAAGGTGTTAACTGATGGAAATTTGTGACGCAACTTTCACCAGATCTTTTGATGCTGGCAGTATAAAATTACATCCACTTTGTATACCTGCCTCCAAAAGCCACAAAACACGCAGTTATGGAATGTTGCAGTCTTCAGGCCACTAAAAATAATAAAGACTATGGATAACATTTTTAACAAACTGTAAAAATTTCAATTTAAAACGAAGAGGTGGTCTTTCAAAGGATCCGTTTTCTATTTCAGTAAATAAGTTGTAGCAAGAGGCACACAAAAATAAACTAATTGCAAAGAATCTGAAAGCAAGATTTAGAGCAATGGGCATAGTTCTTGTGAACCAATGCCAAGCCAAGTTATGGAGAAAAGAAAATGGCTCAATACAACAGTAACCAGTTACCTCACCTCATGATCAGCAATTCAAGCATGTTATAGTTGCTGAGTATCTGCATAATGAAAGATTTTGTTCTGTTAGGATAAAAACAAGAACTTAAAATTGAAGAGGAAACTTCATTTACTTGGTATAACATTACAGACCTACATGGACCAGGACCCCCAGGGTGCTTGTAACAAGAGGTATTATTAAAAGAAAAAGCGTAGAAGATTCTGACGAGTGTGAGAAACATATAGCAATGCCTCTTGAGGATGGTTATTCTGAGGACATTGAGGAACTAAAAAGACAAAAAATTGGAGCAAACAGTACAGAGCAAGAAAGATGAGGATGAAACAGGCCCAATTTTGACATCAACAGCACCATGGACATGCCACGAGCAAGTACCCCCCTCCCTATGTGTAGAGTTTAGATTAATCAGCCCTTATTCTCACTGCTATTATGAACACCAAGTGCAAATACAAATCCAGGGCATATTGGAGCAGCTATTACAATATTTATTCAGGATTCTATATTAAACTTTTGTCTTCTTTTTGTCATTTTTCATTGCTCATGACGTTGCGCCCCAAAACTCTTATGCCCCTGGGCATGTGCCAAGTGTGCCCATTTATAGTGCCTGGGATGAAATAATTGAAAATTTTAGTTTCGAGTATAAAAACATAGATTTTGTGTTTGTAAAGCTTGCCAGCAAAAGATGAGTAAAATACTTTGTGGAACAAATTCTTGACATTGAGAATAATGAGCATTATGTAAAAATTCTTCAGTTTTATGGTTGTGGGGAATTCAAATGGCCTGCAACACTAGATGACTGCTCAAGTGTTTGTTTATATTAGCATAGTTTTGTTATTTTCTATTCCATCTTTACTTTCTTACATCAATCTATTCAAAAAATATAAAGCAATATTTGTGCATAATAATGAAGTGGTTAGGCCTGCTGAAAGAATTTTGTTTTTTAGTACACTACAACCTTGGAAACTCAACGTTCTGTAAAACTTGACACATTCACAGGCCATATAGATCAAATGGCATGTGTTATCAAGTCTATTTTCACAAAAAGGAATAAATATTTTTCACAAATACAGATAAATTTGCTACTTAACATTTAACAATTCACATTATTGTTGAAAATAATCTTGCATTAAATTATTTTATATTTTCTACTTAAAAGTTTGTACAGGCTATTCATGGTAAAGTGAGCACTTTTGATAGCCCTCTAATTTAGGATAATAGTCAATAAATATATTTTATTTTAGCCTTAGACATTAACTTCCAAGTGCAATCAAATCTACACACTGTGTTTATTATTTATATGGCAGTATTCATTTATAAAGGTGGTTAAAGGACAAAAAATGGCTGAAATAAAAATAATAACTACGGCCTCACAAGTGCTCACTTTACAGTGAACAACCTTTATTTCATGTTACATGTTATTTTTCTTATTAAGGTTCATATTTTGTATTAATATCTGATAACTAACTGTGTTTGTTTATGATTTGCTTCAAGTAGGGGTGCTATAATGAGTTTTTAATTATGTATTTGCTCTAATTCCCCAAAACTCAACATTTCACTAACTCTATACCTTCACAGTCCCATTAGGTTGAGTTTCCAAGCTTCTACTGTAATATAATAATATAACATTTTAAATATATTTTAAATTTTTTTAATAGTTAGGTTACACAAAAATTAATATTATAACTATTCAAAGGCATTAATGTTCACTATTCCTTCATACAGAGAGCCAAATGGAAATCTCTCAAGGTGGTAATACGGAGACAAGAAATGAATCTCGGTTAAAAGTGATGGCTCAAACTGTATGTCAATGAACAAGCACAATTTCTATTTATTGCTTCCTATAACCGGTAAAAAATGTTAGGCCTACATATATTTTCATTAACAAGTATACCTAATCACAATTTACCAAAGTTCTAAAAATAAAAAAGTTCATAGCACTGTAACTCTTTCTTACAGTACACCACATTTAGTGCTACATAGAATAATTGCCTACTGAACATTAACTTCAGTTACGAAAAATAACAGTTTGTACATCTGAATTGAAAGGTTAGTGTCAGTTAATCTGTTACAGTTAAAAATACCTAACAACAAATAAACATGTAACACTTTGAACTGAACACTTTCTATTGTTTTATAACCATCTGGTCAAGTTCACTGCAACACAGACAACCTTGTAACTTACCTGCTAACTTCTAGGATAAGGAATTAATAAATTCAAAAAAATAAGGCAATTTTACTTCTTATATCTGCACAAATATACTGAAATATTTATGATGGCATTCCAGAATGCTAATTTCATTATGATTGAGGCAATTAAAGCAATACAAAGATAATTTCACTATGGTTGAGACAATTAAAGCAATACAAAGAGCAGTTGCTCTTGTCCGAAATAGGGCATGTTCTCCAAAAGCAGACATAAGGGATGGATTCATCACAGTTAATTATGAACACTATTATTCATCAATTTTGTAACAAAACAGGCAAACTTAATGAGCTAGGCATATAAAAAAACATATTGCTGAATATATTTAATGCAAAATAAAAGGTGGCAACCTACTTATTTTCGTAAAATTATTTAACCAGTAAGTCAGAGATAGACTTTGTTGTGATCACAGAATTTTATTCATTAAAAATTAACCACATATTAACTTCTACATACTGAGGGTGTTGGAAAGCAAACAAAAATTCATTAGCTCACTTTATACTTAAGCCAAACAACATACAAGTGGTAGACATTGACGTACCATGGGTAACATCATTCACCTGACCTAGCCTCATCACAGCTCGCCCTGAAGACCAGGGTTAGCTCGACCAGCAGATGCATTCTGTTGGACCGCAACCAGCAACGCACACCTCGGCACAACCTCTCTGTCCCCTCTGTCTTCTGCCACTGAGAAGGACTTGACAGCTTCCGACACCTTTGGCCATATCCACAATTTCTCCACCGCCCTCTCTGCTACCTCTGCACCCCCCCCCCCCAGTGGTCCTGAGCTCTGGGTATATGTAGAGCCTGCAGCCCACAGTTCAAGGCTGCCTCACATCATTCTGCCCAAGCGCATACCGACCTCGCTGTCTCGCATCAGTCTGCTGCGGAACATTAAGCTGCCCAAGCACTTACGGACATCTTCAACTGCTTTTCTACCTGAACATTTGTTGATTACTTCAGTCGGCACTACCGCCACAGTGCTCGCCAGCACAACAAAGCCTTCTGCTCTTTTTAGCTACATAAGCTATGCCATTAACTTCACGAGTTCGAGAACCATTGACTGGGGTCACCTTCACGCCCACGCATCTCCCCATCTACCAAGTCCAGGCGTCACTCTGGTTGGCATCCTAGATCTACCCTTCAAGACCTAGTCAGGGTACAGGCTGGTTTGTGTGTGTTTACTGACCAGTCAATAATCAAACATACTACAAACTTGGTTGAATTGTCACTCCCAGCGCTCTTTACTTCTCTACCTTGCTCCTGCTATCTCCTGCTTCACCACCATACCTCTTATATTATTGCAAGAGTAGTCACGAGCCAGAACCCTTGTTCCCAACCTTAGCCACCTGGAGGAATGTCTCGTCATGGTGCTTAGCAAAACCCCCGTCTTCCTGAGTAGCATAAGAGCAGTTTGCTTCCTTGGACTATTGCCCCCTCCAGTATGTGCTTGAGTCTGCTAGCTAAATCCCGCTCACCAAGTTACTTGCTGGAGAACGATAGGCCAGCCCCAGACAGGGAACCCTGTTCTCTACGTATGCTTGGGTCCGCCAGCTAAGTCCCGCTCGCCAAGTAGACACAAGAATGGACACCCCAAATCTACTACTAACACCTTCTGTCATGTACTTGGGTCTGCCTGTGGAGTCCCGCTCACCAAGCCACTTGAATGAAGACCAGTAGACCAGGTCTACCTACCTACCCCATCCGACAGCCTTACCTTACTTCCTTCAGGCCATGCCTACCCCTTGGAACACCTACTGTTCACCTCTCTATTGTCACTCCCCCTATGCCTCATCATAGGGCTGGACGGGAGAAAGCAGCCAAGCAGGGGCTAGTCCTGGTTGGAGGCCTGGAGAGTGCTGAACAGGGTACTGGGTGCAAACCAGATATACTTGTGGAAGAAGGAAGAAGCTGCCTGACCGAGGGGATCCACCACCAGTGCAACCAGAGGTCATCAGAGACTGATCTGGCACAGGCCACGAGCAGTATCACCGCTGCCCCCCCCCCCCCCAACACCACCTTAGAAACCAGCAATTTTCAGCCGGTCTTTAAAGCTACTAAAAAGGTGGTGAGACACCTAAACCTAGCACCGAGTTACACACTAACTCAAGTGCCAACTTGGCCTACCGTAGCCAGCGCAAGACAACAAGACTCAATGTAAAGTGATCGAGGTCCCGAAAACAGCTGTCACTGCCCATCACAATAACCGCGTCAAAACGGCGACTCCAGCTTCCCTGCTGTCTGGAAGGGGAATTTCCTTGACGTCGCTCAATCACCACAAGGCCCAATAGCCAGAGCTTCAACATTAAAGGATATTTTTGCTTATTTTGATTTGTGGCTATTTCTGAATTACAACAACTTTTGCAAAAGCTTAACTTGGTGCACAAGGGATGAATATTCCTGTGAGTTTTACTAACATATCATTTAAGAGCAAGGCAAAGAGCTATGTAACTTTGTTACACGTGGGGTCCATCACTGGTTTTACTACACTCAGTATGGGTTTCCTTGCTAGCTATTTTGTTAACTAGTAATGCCAGCAGCTATAAACAGCTAGCAAAAATAATAAATAATGAACTCCACATGGCAAAGAAAGATTGCTGTAATTACACTGTTTTAAGTTTTGGATAGTGAAAATAAAACTTGTAGACGAAATAAATGACTGTGTACAAGAGAATTGTTATCCTGAAGGAACTAAAACTGGCAATGCTTTTCAAAGAATTCAGGTCAGTACACAGATAACTCCAAAACTGTATAAAATATGATTTTTTCAATGCATTAGCCAAAACAATAATGTTGTCATATAAATATATTCATTTACCTTTTCCTTGCTTTCGTTGGCAGAGATTGGAAACTAGCAAAGAAACACACAGAGAAAATAGCACCATTCCAATTACCAAAAACTAGTAAGACTAGCCAGCAAAACAGTACGTAGGCATCAACATTTCCAGTGGACAAGCATGTCCAGCCGCAAGCAAGACTCCATGCATGCTATATCGTAGGGAAAATTGTTACCCATGCAGTGGGCTTTAAAATTAAGATAATGCTATCCAAGTTCCTTTTGTTAAATGTTTTGTAATATCTAAACAATTTGGTCTATTTTATTTGTATGATTTGTATGCCCCAAATGCAGTGGAATTATGATTTTGAAGTCTAATGAGAGAATACAATAATCAAAGAATCTAAATTTTTTGAGATAACAGGTGTAATGAAAATTGCATTTATATCTAAGACAATTCCTGCAACCACTATGTATGATACCAAGTCACTGCTTTCTATGATATTGAATGTTTTCAAAAAATTAAGGAGCATGGAAGGAGAATGAGTTGGCATTGCCAAGTTAAACTTAAGAGTGATATTATTTGCACGCCAGATTTGGGGCCATAAACAATTATTTGTTGCCAGACACACAGCATGAACTCTGGTTCTTCATAATTCACAAAATTTTATTTATAACATGTTGAATTAAAGTAAACATTCTATAATAAAACATAATGTGCTGATTCCAGTGTGTTACATTATCAGTTATTTTTTAATTTTTTTTCCTTCGAAAACTTTTAAAAGGTGAATATTGGGGTTAATTATTTTTTTTTTGTGGTTTTGAGGTAATTTAAGCTTTTCTTAAGCATGATGTTTGTAGTGCTATTTTTGCTACCTCTTTATTTGGTTTGGATACCCTAGATTTTATGACAGTATGAAGTTTCCTATCCCTTTGTTTTTTGTTGAGATTTGATAGGTCTACCCTTAATTTTGTCTTTTTGTATTTTCATATGGTGTTTCCTTGGAGGTTTGGTTGGGGATTTAGGCTGTTTTGGTTGGGTTAAGCCCTCCACAAGTTCATTAGGTTTCATAAAGAAACTTGTGTTGCCTTTTTCTTTTTTTATAAGTAATGTGGTGAATAATAATTTCACGATTGTTTAGTTCAAAATGTGTTTGTGGGAAAGTCAGTTTCTAAGGCGTGGCGCGTAAGCTAGATGTCTAGGTTTTAGTTGGGAAGTTAACAGATAGTGTCTTGTTTTGAATTCATTCCTTTAAATCTAAATAGTTTTTCTATAGATAGATATTCTTAGTTTGCCGATTTTTAAAATGTTTTTATTCCTTTATATTTTAAGGTTAGATCAGTTAAGTTATGGTGGAATTAAATTAGGAAACAGTTACTTCACAGTTTTTTTAATGTTTAGAATACATGTATTTGATTTATTTTTTTATTGCTGAGGATTTTAAGGAACTGAGGGAACTGAGATCACTCGTTAGTTTTAATTTTGAAAGCATTTCATCACCACTTGAATCAGCAGGCTTCTCCTGAAGCAATGGCAGCAGGCCGTATTTTCCCAGGCCAGGTGTGAGTTAGTATCCCCCTTTCAGCATTTCATTAGAATTGTTATCTTCTGCTCGCTCAAAGCACCGGGTGCAGCTGCGAACTGAGTCTGTGATTTCCCTGGTAATAGCCAAGTTTGTTGTGATGACGAGTTCACTTTGCCAATAGGCAGTAAGAACGATACTGGGAAAAAGAGTGTTCATTACAAGGTATCGATGTATCGATCGTGGCAGTGGCGGGCTCTGATTGGTCCACCATGATGTCTGCCTCGCTCGTGATGTCAGGGGAGGCAGCTGTTATTGTCGGCTGAGTTCACGGACAATGATGGACGGGCTGACTAGGAAAGGCATGAGTGGGACAGCAGCAGTCGAGGCCAAGCAGCTGGTGTGAGTAGATGCAGGGCATGCAGCTGGTGGGCGGTCTGGCAGATGGCCACGGTAGCATGTGGTCATGATGAGTATGGGTAAACCTGTGGTGTGGTGAGTGGTTGGGTCGTTCTTTCCTGCTGGGCAGGAAGAATGGCCCTGGCCATGCTTTTCAGTAGGTTTAGGGTTATAGTAAGATTTAAAATAAAAAAGGGGATCAGTTACTTGATAGAACGTCTGCTGTAAGGTGCGAGGATGTATCGAGAGACCTGGGCTGCAACTCTATAGGTAATTATGCTGTAGCCATTTGCACTGGCCGAGGGACCATCGGGGTTAGGATTCTTGTGTTGCTTAAGGTTTACATAAATTAACTACTTGGGAAGGAACCTACATTTTTGCATTAGTATTGTTTTTCAGATCTCTTGTGAAAGAATTAAATGTCATAGGTATCAGTAGTGCCTGGTTTGTAGATGGCTCCGCAGGTTGTTGGGTTTGTGGAGGTGGAGCAGTGTTGGTACTACTGCACTGACAGAAACCGAGGTTTAAGTTATGTTCCCCGATATTTTTCATTTGACACGTTCCTCCCCTTAACTAATTTTTTTTTTTTTTAGTATTTTTAAGTTGTTTGTCCATTTTCTCTGGTTTTTAAATTAAAACCTTGTTCAAGTTACTTTAAAGCTTAGTTAATTATCCTGGCCAATCTATCTATAAACTATAAGCACTAATAAATAAAGTAGCTTTTAATTATATATATTTTTTGTGTGATTTTCATTTAAGCCCTAGGGGGCAATTAGTTAAGCAAATTTTTAATCTTTCGATGCACTGATAATACATAATTTTGGTAAAGGGAACTTCATCCTATTATTGTATAGTAACTTTAATTGTGACAGTGTAACATTGTTAAAAGGGGGGATATTCTACCCCTAATCCAGTTGAAGCTGTCTATAAATATCATTTTTCTTATTATTTTAAACAGTTTCAATAGTTCTTTTGAATTCATGTCTCTGTTAATAATTATATTTATATGTTTTAAATAAACTCTCTTTTGTTTTTTAAATTAATAGTTCCTTTTTGCAAGTTGTATGGAATTAACACCCCCCCCCCCTTTTTTTTTTCCTACCCTTCTCTATCTCTCTCACTAACACCTCAGATAAACTTAGGAGCATAGTATTTGGGCACTGGGTGCCTATTAAAGGATAGTTAAATCTACTTTATTAGTATTTACCTTGATGTATTGTTAAGGTGTCAGACCCATGAATTGATTGCGAAACCATCTCGCTGCCTGAGAGAGTGAATCCTCCCCCTTCTCCCTTCTTTTCACAACTCCTTGTTTTCTTTTGGTTGAAATGAGCCTTTTTTTAATTTTTCTAATAAGTGGTTAGGGTACAGGGTATCGTGCTGGCACTGCGGAGTAAATGTTACAGCATGTGGTGGAGACTTCGCAGGTTAGATAGAAGTGTTGGTTCATTTTTCTATTTTTGTAAGTTTAAATTTTATCCTTCCCTCACCCCATCCTACCCACCCCGTAACATTTGGTGTAGTCTCCGGATAGTTTCCTTCGTTTGTTACTCCTGGAGATCACACCTCCCATCCACCTAGTAACATTTGGTTTGGGGCACCAGGTACCCTATTGGTTTTTGTTAGACGGTACCTATGGGTAGAGTAAGTCTGACACTGAAGAGGCAATGCATGATGGTGTTGTTTATGTATTTAAGTGTGATCAGAGGACAGCGCATAAGATTGACTTTTTTTTGTGTTTTATGTGAGTTGATGAGGTTTGCTCCAGTTTCCAGTGCTGCTTAGGAATTTAATTGTGCACGGTTGCGTTACATAAGGTTGAGGAGTTTGTTTTATTTGTGATGTGTTTTTGTGGGTCTTTTGGAGTATTTTTTTTTGGGTCAGGCATGATAGGTCTGGAGTATGGCTTCCAGAGGAGAAGTTTTAACCAGTTAGGAAGTGATGTGAGATGACATGGGGCTATTTTTCCCACAGAGGATCGGACAAAAGGTGATTTTGAGTTTTGAGGAAACTGTGGGCAAGACGAGGATGAAGGAAACGAGGCATGTAGTAGAAGCGTTTTACAGGATCACACACCAGCTTGGAAAGTGGCAGTATTGTGGCGACGTCCTGGGTGTTTATTTCGGTTGGGATACCGCAGGGATATTTTTTTTATCATTTATATTTTGTTAATGAGGCAGATGGTAAGGGAATGTGTGAATGGGGGCTGTATTGACATTTGTTTTTGATTTGTTTAAGTGAACTTGGGTTAAGGGTGTGCTGTGCCATTGCGAGGAATGAGCAGTCTGGCAGCCAGACTGGATCAGCCGAGGGAAGGTTGGACAGAAGGATATGGGGATTGTGCACCCTCATTTTGCACGTGGCCAATGTGCAAGGAGATGACTTAATCACCCCTTGTGCTGGTGCAATTCTACTCATCAACGTCTGTCAGAATATTTTTGTTAAAAGGAACCTAGGCTGCTCTATTAAAATTCTGTTTTGTTCAGGTAGTCATTTTGGAAGTTAATTAATGAACCCCTTATGCTTTTGTTTTAATAAGTGACTGTAATGATGAAATCCCCACCTGCACGTACGCACACACACATGCTCGTGCGCACATATACACAAATTTAACAGGGGCTATAGGCCAGACTGTAATTTTTTTTGTTGGGGCAAGGGCTGTTGTAAAGTTGTAAAGTTTGTTGTAACTTAAATGTGTGTAGGTAATTGCCCTTGTTTAAAAGTCAACCTATACTACGTGTGAGATGGAAGTTTCGAGGTTAAAGTACATAAACTGAGCACAATTGGATTTTGTTGGCTGTTTTATATGTAATTGCAAGTTGTGTGTAGGCTAAGTAAGGAGAATTCATTTTTTTTATTGATAGAACAAGGAATTTGTTAGTAGGCCTAGCTATAAAGGTATTATTATCATTTAAAGATAAGTTCCTGTCAGATTTTTTAAAATAGTCTTTTTGTAAAAATAAAAATTCCCTTAGTCAAAAAAGACGTGCATTGGAAATATAATTTTGTCGCTGTCTTATAAAATGGAAAAAGTCTGTACGTGTGTTACATAACTAAACAACATTTTTGGCAGTAAATGGTGAGGAAGTCACTACCATTAGAGGTAGAAACCTACAAGGTTGCAGACCTTTCCAAAATCATTGTGTTTTATTCCTAGATACTCTGGTGACACTGTAACAGGGGCCTTATGCCCTAAAGCAGTTTTTCATAGGGCAACTGCACAAAAATTAGGTGAAGTATGTGCATTCAATCGCCAATCTGGTACATATTTAACTGTCACCCAAGTAGGGCCTGAAAGATACTTTTTGACTAATGCTGAGGGTAAGTTGGAGTTAAATTGTACTATGAGTACACACGAGACTCGCTTGTTAAACTTATTACAGCAAAATAATGATTTTTGAATTTATAATTTACAACTGAAAAGAGATTTTAATGTTTGAATACTAATTTTTTATATTTAGATATGATGGCGGGGCTGTTATCAAGTGAAGTTGGCAGACGTGGCGAGCCATGACATGACGTGTTGCTTTTTGCCAAACGAAGCGTAAATTATTCTTACTCCGAAAAATACTTCAAATTACATCACGTTTGTAGACGTTGTGTTTTTTAAACCTACCTAGGCAAGTTATGATGCTGTGATAAATCTGAGTTTCCACGGAAGTAATAAATATACTGTGACGTGTGTTACGTTAATCATTGCGTCTGTGAAATGGCATGCCTTTGTGCATCGAGGTCGATACGCTGGTCCTGTGTGTGTATGTGATTTCAAATATTTGATTAGCACTATTTATAAGTTTTAACTGTGAACTATTTTTATGACGAAGTTAATTATTTACATCCACGTCTGTTTATTCATCACAACGTTGTACCGTTGCCTAAGGGGTTTGAAACATAGTCATGTAATGTAATTTGCCACAATCCCAGAAGAAAAATACTAAGCCCAGCCCGATAAATTTCAATAAAACAGTAAGTAGCAATACATAGAAATATGAGTGGAATAAAAGTTACCGTAGGCATATTTGTGTGCATGTTCACCACTATCTTTTAAGCTTGTATGACAAAAATGAGCAACACGAGTTGCTTGCGTGAATTTAATATGCCTTTTTCGTTTGACTGTTCTTCCTTCGTTTTAATATTTATTCCAACTGAGGCCTAAACTGTGAATATTTGTACGGAATGGTGTTTGGAATATGACAGAATTCTGTGAAAAAATTGTAAACAGTAAAAAACACATTTGACAGGTATAAAAGTAGAGGTCACATTTCAATGATTATGTTTAGGTGTAGCAAAAGTATACGAACACATGTACACACACAATGGAATGTAAACATTGATTTTGACAGATGCTACATGGCAGTCAGATGGCAATGTTTGTTTACATTTGGCAGAAGGATACTAAATGGGCCTGAAAGTAGATATTTAGCAGGGCTCCAAGAAAGTTGCTTCCAATGGGGAATAGACTATAGATTTCTAGGTTTTAGTTGGGGAGTTAACTGATGTGTCTCGTTTTGAATACATTCCTTTAAATCTAAATAATTTTTCTTGTTTGCACAGAGAGATTTCTTAATTTGCCGACTTAGTTTGTTTTGTATTTATTACTTTATATTTTAAGGTTAGATCAGTTAAATTATGGTGGAATTAAATTAAGAAACAGTTACTGCACCATTTTTTTATGTTTAGAATATAGGTATTTTATTTATTTTTGACTACCGAGGATTTTAAGGAACTGAGATCACTCATTTTTAATCTTGAAAGCATTTCGTCACCACTTGTATCAGCTGGCTTCTCCTGAAGCGACTGCGGCAGGCCGTATTTTCCCAGCCAGGTGCGAATTAGTATCCCCCTTTCAGCAGATCGTTAGAATTGTTATCTTCTGCTCGTTCAAAGCACGGGGTGCAGCTACGAACTGAGTCTGCAATTTCCCTGGTAATAGCCAAGTTTGTTGTGGTGATGGGTTCACTTTGCCGACAGGCAGCAAGAACGATACTGGGAAAAAAGGGTGTTGGCTACGAGGTATCAATGTATCAATCGTGGCAGTGGCGGGCTCTGATTGGACCGTCATGACGTTTGCCTTGCTAGTGAAGTCACGGGAGGCAGTTGTTTTATCGGCTGTGTGTGACGAGGTCACTGACGAAGACGGACGGGCTGACTAGGAGAGGCATGAGTGGGATAACGGCAGTCGAGGCCGAGCAGCTGGTGTGAGCAGACGCAGATGGTGCGGCTAGTGGGCGGCATGGCAGATGGCCGCGGTAGCACATGGTCACGATGAGTATGGGGTAAACCTGTGGTGTGGTGAGTGGTCGGGTTGTTCTTCCCTGCTGAGCAGGAAGAATGGCCCTGGCCATGCTTTTCAATGCGTTTGGAGTTAGGTTATTGTAAGATTTTAAATAAATAGAGATCAGTTGCTTGAAGATGATGTAGACGTCGGCTGCAAGGTGTGAGGGTGTGTCGAGAGACCTAGGCTGCAACTTTCTAGTGACTCCTTGTTATGTCTTTATTATTCGTTAATTAGGTCTAGATTAGAATATTGTTCAGTGATCTGGAATAATATTACTGTAACACTGATTCAATTAGGATAAAAATGTACAAAAGATGTTTTTAAACTTTTATACCTTAGATTCCCAAATACTCAAGATTTTATATATAATAATTAACTTTTAAAATACAATTCTCAAAATTTGAAATTACGTAGAGTTAATTGATGCACTATTTTAAGTAAATTCTTTTCAATCACATTTGCATTATTCACAAATTCTAATGAAGGTAGCATTAAAGGTCCCTAACTATAAAGATAGAATCTCTCATATTTTCACTTCTTTATATCTTAGAAAAGATCTCATAAGTAGATGTGTAGATAATTATAATAAATATTTTTCTACATATGATCCATTTATAGGTAAAACGCATACATATAGTGATCTATCTGAACGTTATATTAATAATGTTTAGGGATTCACTATTGTATTGTATGTTGTTAGTACGTTATGTTGAGTATTTTTGTAAATTTTCTTGATTGTTTTCCGTGTTAAATGAGTTTATGTTTTTTGTTTGTTATCTCTGTCCAATGTGTTTTGTTTTATTGTATTGTCTCTAGTCTTTTTGTCTGTAGTTATTTTACATGTTTGATGTAACTGTGCCCCCCTTTTAAAAGTTCCCAACTGTTGGCTGGCACAGTAAAATATGAATAAATAAATAATATACATAATTCAAGAGTACTTGCTTATGTCATTTACTTTGATATCATTCCAAATTACTTTTTAATACATGAGTTAGCAGTATAACCTTTGATTTATTTTGATAGTATTAATGCTTATTATTTTTCATTTCTTTCTAGAGGGTATAAATCAATTAAATGTAAATTAAACATAAAACTATCCTGATTGTCTCTCGTCTCGCCATTACTGATAGGCGGATACATGTGTCATGGTCAGATGACAGCCAATCAGAGGACATGAGACAACATAAGCAAGACTGAGGTAAATTAAAACAAAAGTTTTTCTTTAGGAGGCATTTTCACCACAGCCAAAGATGGTCGTGTGAAAATTAATGTAATAAGAAATTAAGAATATAATTATAAATGTTGAAGGAAATTGCTGAAATATGTTTCAAGTTCAAATTTCTAATCAAGATAGTTATGAAAATTTAATTTAATTTATTGCAAGATGTTTAAATGTGAAGAGTTTTGTGAAAAGTTGAATTTGTAAAAGAAGCATAAGGAATAATTTATGTATTGGGTTTGATAATTGAATAATTTTGATACAAAGACCAAAGGAAGATGAAAAATAAAAGACATCGGCTTGCGTTTCTACCTAATTGCTGTATACATTAACAACTTTCCCCTTCAACTGATGCTGAACATCTACCACAAATTTTGAAAAGAATACTCAGGAGAGTCTTAATAAATCTGAACAGTTGGCAGGTAAATAATAGTGGATGGCAGGAAATTTTAAAATTTAACATATTTTAATATTGTATAACATGACTGACTGGTCATTCCATGTCAAATTGGCACAGTTTTAACACTAATTCTACCTGATCCTCCCAGATTTCAATGATTTTTTCTTTCTATCCTGTACCCACCGCAACTAGCATAGATTTTTTTTAAATTTCGAATAAGCAGTTACTTTTCAAAAATGGCAAAGAATGTCAACTTTTCCATATGTTTGATTTATGCTTACAAGTGGGTGAAGAGTGAGCGAAGAGATTTGGGCGGCTCTTTAACATTGAGATTTTGAGAGCCAATGAGGTTGAAGAGAGGTATGGGGCAGTGCCAGAATGCAAGGGCGGGAGTAAACAGGAAATCCCTGAGATGACCTGCAGATTAACAGAATCGTCTAGCACAATTCTCGTATGCAAAAATCTGAGGCGACCCTGCCGGGAATCAAACCCGATTTGCCTTGGTGGGAGGCAAGTAGTCGAACCATATCATCACCGTAGCCCCATTTAGACTTAAAAAAATTATTTCAACTCTGGATACTCATTTAAAAGCTACAGGATCCTGGGAGACAAGCCATAAAGCATTGGTGTTAATCAAGAAAAGTTAATTCAAGGTTGCAAATGTTTTATTACTTCAATGTTATTGAGTTAATTTGAATACATAAATACGAACTCATACATCAAAAATATGTATGTGTAAGGATGTAAAGCAAAATTAAAAAATTAGTTTTAGTACAATTATCACATTTTCATTGGAATTCCTGAATTCCAATAACACTAAATGGTCATTATCAAGAAGAATCAAAGTTGTGTAGCGTAACTATGAATGTTTCTTAACTGTAAACATACTTATAAGGCTGATTTCATAATACAATGGCACAATGTGGTGTGACATGCTCAACACCAACAAAAAATGGCAAAATTTAATTGCAGTTTCACGATCAAGAGACAATTTGTCTCACAATCCCAGTGACAATTTGTCTGCGACAACACCATCTCAGATTGTGCTGCAAATCAACAAAGAAATAACTTTTGGCCATCACCAGCATACACAGGATTTTAAACCGAAAACAAAAAAAAAATTATATAACAAACACTATTTGTAAACATTTTATGAAGATTTTTGGTAAACAGCTAACTAACTGAAATTTACTATTGTTATAGAAAAAATGTGTAAATTCAATTGTCAAAATATTCATTTATATTAGATTATAATATGTGCAGAATAATGCAAGCTATGAGTTCTATGTAAGTATACTCATTTCATATAAGTTCACTAAATTTTGACAGTTCTAGGAAAGTAGCATGGCCACAATGTATCCTTCCACTACAGCTATTGTATCTATGAATAAAACAAGGTGTGTAAACAACTGCTATGGTCAATGTAGGTTACCATTCCAAATATTTTATTTTTGTTATGGCCAAATTATAATGCTGGGGCTCTGATTATTTTACTGCGAGGGAATGGGGTAAGGAAAAGACTTTAGTTTAACATCTTTCATGAGACTGCATTGTTTTTCAGCTCTTCTTACGAGACGGTATGATTTTGAATTATATATTGTTTAAAAAGGATCAATGACAAATTTTGCTTGTACAGAAGTAACATTCTAATTATTGTAACCTGGAAAGTTTTAACCTCCCCGAAATAATAAAACGTGATAAATATGTTGTAGTTCATACCGCTTCAAATAATAAACACATTTGGTAGATATGTAAATATTTTTTTCAAAGTTGGATTTTACATAATAATAAACGTGTCAATTTTACACTACAAAACAGAGTTGAAAATGTGGTTTTCTAGGTCACAAAAATTTCAAGTTCATGAAATATGAACGAGTTTTGCGAACTAGTTCATTTTAAAAGTTTACAGCACAACACTGCTAATAACAATTTCAAAATACATTATTTACAAAACACACCGACTTACTTTTTATAGTTCCTATTCACAGTTTTGAGTTTTAAAATGGTTATGTAATGTATTTTGACACCACAAGCATACTTTAAAACCGCCACCTTTACAATTACATATCAAAAATGATATACAACCACCCACCCAATGAGGTATGAATAAGTCACACACTATTACCACATATATATAGTTACCAGAAACTCAGGATGAAAAATGAGGAGACTCACTCCAGAAAAAGACATTTCAATACAAAGGAGGGCAATCCAATTTCACAAGAACCACAAATTATTTATACTAGAGAACAATTTTTTTGGATATGACTCAATCTTAAAAATGTTGAAAAATAGTTTAACATAGTCATTAGCATTTCAAGCAAACCATTTTCAAAAGTTTATTTAATGACATAAAACAATGTTCCCATTGTAAGTTAATATTGTTACAAGATGCCAGAGAGACGTATCTGAGTTCGAGAGGGATGGAGGGATTAATGAAACAACTAAATTTGATTTTAATTTATTCACGCAGCTATTATTTATAGCGCTAATCTATCTATCCAGCTCCACTATTACTCTTTTTATTTCTCAGCGAGTACAATATTTAATGTCCATCTCCAACTCAAATTAAAGTTCTTCTCCACGTCTCTGGTTATAGTCCACTAACTACATTATCATTAACACATGTTCAGTCTGTCTGTAGCCATTTTTTTAAATGTCTTTCACTCACACATACAGTCCAATAGTCCAGCCTGCCAGCCAAACTCATCACTGCACTGATGCTTGCAGTCACAGATTTTTCACCTCTTCCAGCGCTACTTGTTGCTCTTCTGACTTGCTTCTATCACTTAACGTGGCACAATCACCCAGACTCCCAACTCTCAAAGTGCTGGTTCGAATACTCAACACGCTGTTATATTATCAGCAGCCAAGATCTGGAATATTCCCTGCAACCTGAGTCATGCAGAGGGAGGTAAGGATGATCAAAACCTAAACATTCTTCAGATAAATGCAGAAATTCAATCAGCTAAGGTCAGGAGTGTGGAAGTCACAAAAGATTTGTCATGGCAGCAAGACTGTGTAAGCTGGTCTTTGTCTTTGCTGCCCGCTCTTGGGTTACATGTGTGACCTTCAAACATTTCCACTCTCACAAGTGATGCAAAGCAGTGAGCAAGTCACATAATAAAATATTAAAGCTAAGCTAAAGGGAAACACACTTTTAGGCCTGTGCTTAAAGTTGCTTACACAACAAAACATTTTAATACGCACACTGCAGTATGAAAAATTAATTTAAATAAGAAATTTGAAATCAAATTATAAACATAATTTATATTGTCTATCAATTCATTTTCAGACATTTCTTGTATGATTAATAAATGTCAGTGATGACGACACAGTTATTACAAGTTTTGTTGCACAAAAACAAATAATATCAAAATTGTTCATATGTAATTGATTGTATACTAATTTTCTTCCTACTAAAATGCCAGACACTTTTGATGACCATGAAAAGTCCAGCCAGACGTAAACAAAATGCTTTAAAAGAAATACATGTCCTCCTTTTACCAGATGTGTGATAACTCTACGTATATATTTAGGCTATAACTCATATAATTCATATCGTTGTTCACGAAATTAAAGTTGGACATGAACTGTATTACATTTTGGTTAAATGTAAGTATTCATTACAACTCAGCAAAATAGTCATTTTGGAATTTCGTAAATTTTCTCAATTGCTCAAGAGTTAACTGTTTATTGACTGAATTATTTAATTTTCCCTTATAATGATGTGATTAAAAGTAATGCATCAACCGACTGCTTGCAGTTACCAGCGGATCAACTGCATCCACACCGATGTTGGGTCATCTGACATAGCTTCACAACATCAAGCGACGTGGGAGTGCTGCTTCCATATAACGTACAGCATCGTCAAGTACTGCAACTGGGGTTTCAGAGTCACCAGTTAAATTAATTTTGACAGCGGGTAAAGGTAAACAGTAAAAAAAGTTTGACGTTTTTGACACCTAAAGGGAAGAAAACAGAGCACAAGAAAATTATCGAAATAGACTATTTTACACGCAGAGCTGTACGGAGAAAAATACACAGTGCGAAAAACTGTACCAACATTGGAAAAAAATTGAATAAGGCTCCACTTGAAGCCGGCATTGTAAATTGTAGCAGGGAATACGTGCGAAATTTATTGAAGCAGCTTGGGTTCCACTGGAAAAAATGTCAAGTCAAAACAAAAAATCTTAATTGAAAAGCCTGACATAACAGATTGGAGGGGGTACTATCTAGAGGTCATACACAAATAACGGCAGGCTGGTAGGGTCATAGTTTATGTTGATGAAATGTATGTTCATGCTACCTACAGCATAAGTTCTTGCTGGCAATCAGATAAACAAATAGGCATCACAGAATCAATTTGGAAAGGTCCATGATTAATTATTGTGCATGCTGGTGGAGAGGAAGGGTTTGTTCTGAATAACTTGCTTACTTTCAAATCAAAATTAATGTCGGGAGACTATCATGACGACTTCAACTATGACAATTTTTCTATGTGGGTGAAAAATTAATTACTACAAAATTTACCTAGAAACTCTGGTCGTATTAGACAATGCAAGCTACCATAATGTACAATTGAATAAAAAGCCAACATCATTACCCTTAAAACAAAACATTCAAGACTGGATGACAAACAATGTCAGATTCACTCTGCAAATGGCAAAAGCAAATCTGTTGCTTTTGGTCAAAAGTACACCAAACACAAAATAATTTAAATTTATTAATTAAAAAATGCATATGGTCATGAAGTCATTTGTCTGCCTTCATATCACGACCATCTGAACCTGATTTGAGCTAGTATGGGCAGATATTAAAAAGAATGTTCACAAGGATATTTCTTCATCCCTCAATGATAAAAAGAAAATGTGCGAGTTATTCAGTAGTTTCTCTGTGGACAAATGGAAAGGGTGCAGCAAACATGTGAAGAAGATTGAAGAGGAGTATGTGAAGAGTGATGGCTTACTAGACATTGAAATTGATAGGATAATTATAAACTCTGGAGACAGAGATTCAACTGGCGAAGATTCTGCATGTGACACAGACTGAATTGGAATAGGTGATTTATTTGTGTTTTGTAACTACATTCATATGTGTGAGGTTCGTTTCGTAATTGTTAGACATACAGCGTTTATAATATACTATGTACTATAGTTCCAAATGTTTACAGTATACGTCCATAAGTGTTCAATATTTGCTTGACAAGCATGGTTATAAGCTGCTATTATATGTGATCCCGTGGTAAACATTTGCATTATGACTTGCCGATTTTAACACTAGAGTACTCTCTGTGTCCTTTTACTTTTATTTGCAACTCCATAGATTGGGTTCGATCCATCGCCGGTTAGTTACATAGTCTTGCATGTGCCTATCATATTTTTATGCTCGTATCAAATAGGCTTATATTCCGTTTTGTACCGTAAACAGCTATTCAAGACAATGTTTCGTTCAGTCTTCAAGCACTACCTACTATAAAGATTACAAAACAAATACTGGATATGCTGACTCCGATTGATACAGTTAAACCATATCGAAATACAGGTAGAGTTATGTGATGAACAAACTGTGAAATAAAATTCTCGAGATGCACTTCTGTTCGTGTAATACGGATTTGAGTGCCGTGACACGGTTTTCCACCTTTCCCGCCTTGCCGAAGATGGGGAAGGCAGCCGCTGCGCAGAACCAAAATGGAGATGGGTATTTTCTTTCTTGTCCAACTATAACCAATATATCCATAGTAACTATTTTTAACAAAAATTAAATATTTGTCTGTAAAAGTTTGGCACCCATATAATGCATGATGAGTTTCCCCATTGTTGGTAGCGGACAATCTCAGCTCCATCCCGAGATTAGCACTGTTAAGGTAGAATTTCATTTTACCATTTAACTTTCCCCATGAGCTGACATTGTACTGTCTACCTTAGCTTATATTATTCACCAGCCCACCAAAGCTGTGCTAGGAGTTCATTTATGCACAACTAGATAGCATTAGTAGTATAATCGTCTGTCTCATGTTCCCCATCCTCCAGCAGGCCAGTCAAGCTTCCACTACCTCTCGCTGCTCGACTACCCCTCACCCTCATGACTAAGCCAATCAGCTGCGGGCCGCTGCCTGCGAGGAGTATATAAGGAGGAACGGTCCTCCACCCCTCAGAGTTTTTCTCATCAGTCTTCCAGAAGCCTTTGCTCGGAACACTTGTACACAACTCTGAAGCTTAACAGCCTCTGCTAAGGCAAACTACACCTCTACTCTAGCTTCTCCTAGCACTTTCTGCTCAGGAACTGTTAGGCCTTTGTAGGATAGTGGTTCTGACCACTCGGCAACGTGTTAAGACAGGTGCTCTCTTCTACAAAGATCCCTGCTAAACCTACTTCCTGCTCAATACGGAAGTATTGCAGTACGGGATCCTATCCTCAGTCCTTAGGGTTAAATCCTGTCTGTCCTGTTTAGTCTCCCAGCGTCGGTATCCAGCGCAACGCACCGCCACGTTAGGGAACTATGGCTCAACAATATCAGGAACACTCTCACCAGCCACGCAGCACACCTCAACAATACCCCTGCTATACCAGTCGCCTTTACCAGCTTAATTGACGTAACACAGCTTCTAGGCCGCCCCACACACTGCAATCCCCAAAGTGAGTACGGCATCACGTTTATCTTCCTCTTAAGCAAATGAACGTGAATTTGATTTAATCCTTAGGACTTTCCATTCCTGTAGCTTAGTACCTAGATCCCAGTAGACGACCCGAGGAAAAGGGAATGCAGGATACCCCAAGAAGTTTCTCAAGCTATTACACCAATTTTTTAACTCACATGCACTAACTCAAACTCACCCTTTCTTGCTACCTAGTGATAAGAATGGGGAGTACACAGGTACATGTTGGCACCCACTTGATTGACAATGGACGTGTGAGGCCCGAATCCCAGCGCACACTGTGGAAGTGACCGCCAGGTGTTGTAATAGGGTGACCAGTTCATTTGATTGTTGGCACATGGCCCAACACACGTAACTGGGCACACAAGGGATCTGCGTTCTGCTCTTCTACAGGGAGGGTGTGTGCTATTCCATGTAACCTACTCCAAGCGGAGAGGCCTTAAGGAAAGGATCAGGAGGACATTACTTGCTTCTGGGAGATCACGTGAGTTTTCTTCGGTCTTGGTTGTATCAATTGCCAAGTTCAGCCCACGTGAGCAGGCCCACGGTATCCGCAGGTTGCGAGTTCCAGTGACGCCGCCAGTGCCTTCGCACCTCTTCAATGATCCTGTGCCCACTGGATCTACTCAACCACCTGCCTGGTTCATTGAGAGATTATGAGCTTCCCTGGCATACCAACAACCACACAAGGCATACAGAACTCCCGACATGCTCCGTCCTCCACGACCAACACAAATAATACTTCCTCCAACGAACTAAATACTGTCTGACCAACCAGCACGCTGCCCAGTCCGATGCCAAGGTGTCTTCATCCCGTCGTACCTAGTAAATGACCAATTGTACTCAAAACAGCTGATTTTGTGCTCTGTCAGCAACCCAAGAGACCAGTATTGTACAACGGAGAGCTCTCAACTAGCAGGTCAAACTAAAATCCCACGACCCATTCACAGGAGCGTCAGGACAGCTCGTGGCCAAAAACTGTGGAACAGGCAGTGAAACTCACTTGACACTGTAAGTATTTTTGCACTCTCTTCCCCCATTAGGAGTCACATTAAAGATGGAGTTCCTGTAAGTTAGTTGTTTAGTTAACGTTACAGAGAGGAAAAATGTGGGGCTAGATATGTGGGGCAGCAGAGATTTTGCAAGCACAAATTATTGCAATAAATTAAATATTCTTGCATTATGATGTCAGATTTCATTGCTTGCAGCAATAAGGGAAATTTAAGTATTTGAATATTTATTAGCTGTCCTTAATATAGTAAACATCGTCACCATGGAGAATAATACCAAGGATGATGATGTTTTCAGTGCGACCAACACCAAAAAGTAACGGTCAATCACTCTACTCACGATAATAGTACAAATCATAATAGCCATATTGCAGGCATACAGCCAATCAATTTAAAGAGTCAGTTAAGTAGTCATATGAGCAGTACACCAGACACTAATGAAATGACATCAGTGCTCATGCATAACATAGCACAGCACGTGCTCATCCAAGACCAGGGGACTTATTCTAAGTTATTCGTTAATTTTTCATATTTGTTTCGTATCGAAAGCTCTCAAAACTAAGAAAATCTTTGAGAGAGGCAATTTGGTATTCTAAGTCATTATTCATTATCCGAGACTTTGTTCGGGTTTTCGTTACCGAATGCAGGGTGGCAACGCACATGAACTTAAACTGTTTGTAAATTATGAATAATTAAGATTGAAAACATTAATAAACCAAAGCAGTAAAACGCTTAAAATATTTTGTTTGCTTTTGGCGTGTTTTAAATACTAGTATTAAATACATAATGTGTTAGAGGAAAAATGTATATTTAGTTTGTCAAGTATGCACCGAGTTGAAATAGACTCGCATGTACACCGATATGAGAGAGCAGATAGAACTTTACTTGTTACATGCCCGAAGATTTTTCCCAATGACAATTTTGCTGTTTGGCTGCAAGCTATTTATGAACACCATTTTCCTGTTATATATAATACCAAGATTATAAAATAAGCGATGAATGAACTAGATGCTATCATGTTTCTTGTGGATTGTATTAATATCAATACATGAATTTTCACTCAATTATTTTCAAGAGAAAGTATTTTGGGTGTAAATCACCAAAAATTATTTACTGTTTAGCGCTACCTATCAAGTGTTTTATGAACTACATTGTTCAAACCAAATTTTAGAACAAAACTGTGTTTATGATCTCTTATTTCATTATAAACAACTGTAATAATCTAATACATTCCATTCCCTCACAATAGCCAACCTACAATGCTGCTTAGATAGTTCACAAATTAAAACACAAATGTTAATTGGTGCTTTTAAAATATTTTTTCTGAAATATATTTTTATATTCCTGTAATGCATGAAGGCACATTACATCATGATACTCTTCTTTCACAGTCCTAAAAAAAACAATCTGTTACACACACCAGCCAAGTTTTTATAATGAAACTTGGTAACAAAAGCTTGAAGCGCTTCATTTTCGTTTCGAGTTTCTTATCGAACATAGTGACGTCAAATGAACACTATAATGCGCTTAGAATAGCTCCTTTAGTTAGTAAACGAAAATTCGCGTAGTAATGAATAATTTTGTCGAGAGGAAACAAAACAAATAACTTAGAATAAGCCCCCAGTTGTCAGTAATTGCTACTACACATAAGAAGCTAGGGGGTTATAAAAACTGAATCAACTCAGCAGTTGAAAGATCAACTCTTTAAAATATAGGCCAGTCAGCCGGAGTTGGTAAAAATGCTGGCTGAGGACTTGCAAACCTTGCATACCTACTTTCAAGTTCAGTTGTCAGCTTGTCATAAGTCTGTTATTGCTGAAGTCATGAACAATGTATTGCAGAGGTTCAAACACATCAATTGCCAACCTAATCGTAGTACTGGAATTTGTACCATCTCAGAGTTGAGTAAGCTCAGAGAGACTGTAGCTCAAATTCAAAATACAGTTGCTAACAAAACTTTGGTTGCTGAAACTAACACCGAATTGATTAAGGCAGTTGAAAATAGGGTGCAAGATCTGGAATCCACTACCAAATCATTGAGACTCGAGCATGATGATTCTGCAAGCTCGCCACAGAATTTTCCTAACGTTATTGTACCACTAACTGAATTACGATTTAAGAATGTTTCCCACCAGTGAAAACTATTACTAGAGGAACTACCATGTTTCGAGGTTGTAATTCAGAAAATCAAATGATGTTTCTTAAAAAATTTGAAAAATATTTGTAGGTGAAGAGAGTGTCCGCAGAGGCTCTTTTTAATTTTGAATTGGCCCTCGAGGACAGTGCATTTCACTGGTGGGAGTTCGAACAAGATAAAATAAACAATAATTATTCAGAGTTCAAAAATCATCTGAGCAGATATTTTAGAATAAAAAATTTTTAGGCCTGCTCCATGCTCAGTTGCATTATAAAAATTTTTTCCTAGAAAAAATTATTCTTTAGAGGAACACCTCACATTATATGATGAACTAGGTATTTGACACCACGGATGATGGACAGAGTTCATAAGTATGAGGTTGACACTGTTATCTTTTAGATACCAACTTCATTGGTCAGGACGTTCCTTCTTGATATAGGATTTCTAGGACGAGAGAGTGGGGTATGCTCAGTTGGGCAGTATGCTAAAGACCAGTTATGGCACAGCTCCGCATGGAAACAATAGTCCTCCACAAGTACAAAGTCAGTACAGAATAGGCATGCTGACCACGCACTCTCTGCCTAATGAATTGCCCAAGCGCAAAAATCATACATACAGTTGAGTGGATGATCAAAACACAGAGGACATGCAGCATAATCCTTATCCCAAATGGCATTATAATATAAGAGGAACCGACCATGGTATTACAAACAAAACCATAAGCACAAGGATAATCGTGTCAAATTTGACCACTCAGCTGATCAAGTTTCCCCAGCAGTCATAACAAACAGCAATATGATAATGAGCGTACATCTGAAAGGAAACAAGATTCAAGATGCGAGCATCGGACAATTTGGTCCGAAAGTATCTCACCAGGAAGTCCCTGCACTAGGAGGCGGCACTAGGAGGCGGCGAGACATTGAACAATCGACCCCTAAGCGGGATGGAGAGGCGAAATTCAAACCCGTTCCTCCAGTATTCCATCCTGATGAACATCCACCATCAACTTCGCGGCACCCCAGCGAAGATTCACTGTGACATAAGAGAAAACAGTCAAACTAGATGGGGTTAATGTAGATGGCACTCTAACATTGGCCCATGAATTGTTGTGTAGGGTGCCAGGTGAATATCAGCCAGCAAATAATTATCTAGTTTGTACCATAATATTAAGAGAAAACCAACACAAAGTTTTATTGAATGACAGCAATGAAGCATAAATTAACTTTTACAATCCTCTTTGCCATAAATTAGTTCACAGTGTTCTATGCACTGCTAATTTAGACAGTAGAGCAGAGATAAGCTGCATGTCGGAAGAAAACGCAAGATAAATTGAAGAAATTTGTACAGGAAATAGGGAAACCTACGGTGATACTGACTGATAAAGGAACTCAGTTCATGTCTTATCTGGACAAATGGTTTAACCAAAATGGGAATCCAACCTACTACTATTTCAGTACGACATCTACAGTCAAACCCCAGTGAGAGGTTGATGAGAGAGTTCGGCCGCATGCCTTGGATATTGTCTCACAAGAAACACCAAAGTTGGCATGGCTACTTGACAACTACCATTCATCTACACAACAATGTAATACAGCAGAAAGCAGACTATCTGATCGTCGGTTATACGGACAACCACTTATCCAGACTCATTTTAAAAATAAAAAGAATAGAAAAACATGAAAGTCTCTTTAGTATCAATGTTTCCTTACCTGTAGAGGAGAGACAAGCACTTGTGTCTGCTCTTGTGATGTGCCCTTTCATGTGTTGTTCACAGTCAACACATCCAGGAGGGTGGTGGTTAATAGTTAACTGATTTAATTTTTTATTTTATGTACAGTTTCTGTTTTGGATAAGCATACTATGAATGTGTATTAAATTTTACGTTGTGTGAAAATGAGTCTTTTACAAATTCTTTTATCTTCATTTTCTACATTCATCTGGATTTTCGATTATCCAAATTACCTTTAGTCCCTATTAGTCTGGATAATCTGCTTTCTACTGTACATTCATCCACCGGACAAATGCCTATGGAAACCTTACATGGCAATAGTTTTGAAGCTTTCCATCGGGCCCTTACCAGAACACCCTGAAAATGAAGTCCTAGCAGTGGTAGAAATGAATATGGAGAGAAGAAATTTGGCGAAGCGGAAACTGTATAAAGGTGAGGACACTAGAAGAAAAGTGATGAAGATACATCAAAAACACAATAGTATGAAACTAGGAAAACTTGTGCTGATATGCACTCATGGGTTAGTGATCTAGCATTATTTACTACTAAAAAATTAATGCTTTTATACGAAGGTCCTTTCAAAAATAGTCAATTAATTATAATTGCATTGAACTTCAAAAGACGAATAGCAACAAAGTTATCGGAAGATTCAAGTTACACACCTGCGTACATACTGTTACGTGCTGCTGCCTGGCGCTGTGATGGTGGACCCACCTCACCCCTCCCCTCGGCTGACACACTTGTTGCCTCCTGACCCCCCTTTCTGGGAAGCCCGTGAATAATGGACGGCTGGCCGTCGAGCTGCTCGGCGCCTTGCTTGCGTCATGGCCCCTCTCCCCTGCTGGAGGTTTTGACAGGTCTGGCGACGATGCAAGAATGTTCTGGTCAGACTGGCTGTCACCTCGGTACTCCGTGATGCACCACACGAGTTGGGGAAGATTCTAGGTGGCGGCCTAAGACAATATATATATATTGCCACAACCCAGCGGCCAGCAGTCTTCTATAGAGGCCGCTTTGGTCGAGTGTGCGCGAGTGAAGAGAAGTGTGGACAACGACAGGAGATTGCGGGACGACGGCGAGCAAGGTGTTCGTGGTGTGAATGGACGAGAGGGTGTGAAACAGACGAGTGAAGCCTACTGTGCGTGAGGGTGCTTGGAGGACTATAGAACACTGCGACTGGCGGGGCATGGACTGAACTGAGGTGGGACTGAATGGAAATGTAATACGGATTTTATTGTAAATATTCTAACTGTCAATTTGGACATATATTTTACAGAATATCTGAATAGATTGATACACTGTCTATTGGGACTGATATTTAATTATTTTATTTATTTCTTTGTGATAATTATAAATTGTATTAAATTGGAGTAATTAATTGAGAACAGTAAGTGATAACAATTTATTGTGAGATTTTGAGTTCAGATATTTTTGCTGGAAATAAAATAAGGAAATTATAATTAATTCTTTCATTTGATTAAGACATCCATCCCTTAACGAATTTGGTATAGCCCACTTAATTTCTAGAGAGAGAAATTGTAACAGTGCCAAAAAATTATGGGACCAAAACTGCAATAGACAATAATGAAAACTTCACGCAAACTGCACAATGTCTGAATCAGTACAGAATCAGGATGGTCTGGTGGTATGTCTGTGCATTAAATTAGCGTGTGGTAGTAATAAATTTACTTAGGCTGATAGTTTTCATTTGTGTTTGCTCCGTAAAATTTGTAGACACAGCAATGTGTATCTCCCCTGGAGAAGCTAATGTTCGGCTGGAAGAGCCATATATTTGCAAGTTCATTTTGCAGCACTATGGGAATAAGTGTGGTAAGCGTAGGCTTGACACAGCTACGCAGTTAATTTGATAATTTTTCCACCTCTGGAAATTGCTTGGAATTCAGAACTGGCTTTGTGCATGGAGGAAAACAAGTCTCTGACTTTGCATAAAGTGCAATGAAAAATTGCCTCTATGTGAAATGTATAGAAAACGTACAGTATAAAAGTGCAAAATTTGATTTGCTGAACTTAAGAGAATAAAGCCAAATGTATTTTTCCTACTAAGTGAAACACAAGAATATTTAATTCACTGGTTGCTTAAATAAAAATGTTACTCTGGTCAACCTTCGTTTCACTACAATATAAAAGTAATATCTATTGAACAAAATATGGAGCTGACTTTATTGACGAGAGAGTTTTATGTAGCGATAATATATGCCGTTGAAAACTCGTTCGATAATATATGGCATTGAAAACTATTTTGATAATAATGTAGTATTTTACTGAATACCGAGACAAACTTTATTTATGTGTAGAATATTTTCATTAAATGTACCACTGGTAAGACACCGAAGGCAGTTGCAAGAGTATAGCAAAATGTTTCTACAAAGATACTAATTGTCTGAGAATTTTCTATGTCAATTTTGAAGAGTGAACAAATAACTTTTATTGAGGAGTCCAGTATTTGCTTACATAAAAACACTTGTAAAAGTGGATGGTGATGGATGGACTTTGAAACTTGGTCAGAAAGGAAAACTATTTAAGTTTTGTTGAGCACAAGAACACTTCACAGGTTTTCTTATGCAGATTGCTTGTCTGTGTTGAGTTCCGCCACCTGCAGCAATGTTGCAGCACTTCAGTGTCTATCCTTATTCCAGCGTACACCTGTTATCTTGTGTTGGCATGTTCTCTTCCTGTTCATTGTCAGCATGACCATGAGAAGTCAATCCTTCAGAGGAGTTTGCAGGTCAACTTTCTGCAGGTCAGCCTGGGGAGGCCTGTGATGGCACACGATACGAGCGCCGTCTTAGTCACCCGACTCCTCATAGTTACCAGCCGTGCAACTGTCTTTCACAAAGGTGTCAGGTCACCTGACATTGCTTCATGACAGCAAGTGACTTGGAAATGCTGCTTCCATTTAATATTATCTTTGGAAATGTTTGAATTAGGGTCTATATAGGCTTTTTTCAAAAAAGGTTTCAGTTAAAACAAGAAGCATTAATATTCGTAATTTCAAGATTCAATTAAATTTATGCATGAAAATATTACCTTCAAGAGGAATACAAATACTGCAAATAAATATTCTGTACTTCACAACTCAAATTCGCTTGGTAAAATAATGACTCTTCTGCTATTTCTCTACTATATAAGCCCACCTACAGATAGCCGATTTACAAATCATATTACATATTAAATCAGAAGCATGTACTAACTGATGTATCAAGAGTCTAGGACATAGTGTTTAGTGTCCACTTGCAGCATCTATGTGTACAGTTAGACATGAACAATATACATACTACTGTTAAGCAAAGGTTCAAATGATCTACTGGCACCTAATATATCACATTCTACACAAATTGTGTAACAATATGAGTGTTTCAAATATTGTCCCTTTAATTGTTATATGCAGTGTATATATCAGAGTTACCAATCCTTTAAAAACATAAAATTTCTTTACTGACATTCAACAATAGAAAATAACCTTCAAATTTAATTTTAAAAAAATTAAGACACAAAATGTACTCTGAAAAATCAAAACAGTTGTAACTTCCCTTATGTTAATTATTGTTATAAAATTTCATACTCATAAAGGCAAAATAGACAATGTTAGTCCAGCGTAAAAAAAGTCTAGTGGCTTGCCAATATCAATGTCAGCGTAAATTATGTTTCTTACGTGTGTCATTTAATAACAATAACACCTAATTAAAATTATTAATGTAATAACTCTTAAATTGCAAACATTAAAATGTCTTTCAATTTATCAATGTAGACAATAATAAGAAATAAGAAGAATTCTACTGACTGAAAATGAAATAGTAATAGAAAAATTAAGTTTGTATATAGTTACCTATATATTTTAATAATCGTCATTATTTAACCTAAAATAATTAGTTTTAATAATTTGGTTTCTATGTAATTAGGAAAATCATACCACAAAACCAAACTTCGGTGACTTTGAACTGTTATTTATCATTATTACAAAATCCATTAAACATTTCTATTGTCTGTTCACCCATATACATGCTAATTGGCATTATATGCAAAACACCACACATTCTAATTGCAGATCATGTAGACTTCTATTCTAATTGGGCTGTGTTAGCTCTGAGAATTTCGTATCTAGTCGCAGCTTCTGCACTGGCGCATGGGCAGTATGCTGGAAGTGATGCCACTCCCATCCTGGAAATATTGTAAATTCTTGTTTTTTTCTTGGCTAATAACAGAAGTACGTAAAACTATATAACAGGAAACAATTTAAATTTACTTTTCAAATAATTTGCTCAATTTAAATTCTGAAGAGGTGTGGGGATTTTGGGTTTAGTATTTTGAATTTTGGTTGTAACAGCAATTAATTACGTAAATCCTTTTAAAGCCCTATTTAAAATATGCTTTCAAGTTGCATTTCATTCCTCCATACATAAACATCTACCTTTGCCACTAGACTTATAACTACGAAACTCAATGTTCAGATTCCATTGTTGAAGCACCAAACATATCTACTGTAGCCAGTAAAACCAGTGAGTTTTAAATTTTTTTGCCAAATTTTTTTTATCATTTTTTTATTTAAACAATATTAATGCCACTACTACAGTTAAGGGCCATTTGGTACAGTTTGGAATGTGTACTGTATTTGTTCTGAACTTAGTAACACACACACCCTTCTGGCACTTCATGCGACTTCATTTTGTAACCAAACTATCTGCAAATTATTTGTTTAATTACAAACAATTTTACGTAGCAGGTCCTAGCAACTCATGGTATCAAGCTAGATAGGTGAGTTGTGATTGGTTTGTTTCTGACCAAGTGTGGGGGAAAGACTTAATTGAGGAGAGAAGAGAGGGGAGAATAGAGGAGCAGGTAAAGTAGAGGGGAGAGGAGATAAAATAGGGAGAGAGGGAGGGGGAGGGGAGAAGAGGGGGAGGGGAGGAGAGAGGGAGAGGGAGGAGAGAGGGAGAGAGTGAAGATAGGAGGGGAGGAGAGATAACTGGAGAGAGAAGAGAGGAGGGAAAAGAAGAGAGAAGGGAAAAGAAGAGGGGAGTGAATATAAGAGGAGGATGAAGAAAAGATGGGAGGGAAGACAATAGGGAAAGGAAGAGAGTATGGGAAGGAATAGAAGAGGGGAAGGAAGAGAATAGGGGAAGGAATAGAAGAGGGGAAGGAAGAGGGGAGGAAGTGAGTCAAGAGATTAGGGATGCTCTTAATAGCTAGGTCTTGAAAACTGATAGGAGGGAGTGGTGAGTAGAAGGAAGGGGTAAGCGAAGAGAAAGTAGAACGGAGGAGGGAGAGGGGTGGTGGGAGAAGGGAGAAGATAGAAAGGGAGGAGATTTTGTTTAAAGGTTTCATAGGCCGGGAAAGTATGTATGAATTTACTGATTCCATTTGCATGTATCACAATTTTTTTTTTGTCTCACTCTTAATAAACAGGAATTAGTAAATATTGTACTACATAAATTTGCACCTCATGTATGTGCACTTTGTACGTTTGTCCCGACATTGGTAAATTTACTTGAATTGAATCAGCTGGCCATGGAGGTTCAAGGTCGCCTAGGGACGGTGAGCGAATATTGCTCTGTTTTTCCACCATCAGTAAACACTGGTAGAGGCACGGGTGCTGTGTTTCACTATCAAGTGGCAGTTGTTCAGAAGACCAACCAGCACAAGAGTACGCATCGTGAAAATTATTCCGCTCGGGGACACAGTCAGGACTGTAAAGAAGCTTTAAAATAACGGGTCGAGGGCAAATGTTTTCCTTGCGGTGAGGTTAGTCACGTGTGTAAATTTTATGATAAATCGGGAAACTGCTGTTGACCGGGGAGAGGCACAGTGTTATCGGTTATTTTCAGATAAATCTCTACGCACTTGAAGGTGTTAAGGGGTTAAAATTGCATATGGTGATAAATTGTTTCTTGCTTTGGTTGATATTGGGACTATTCATTGTGTAGTACGTTCTGCCTCTTTGAAGAGGTTGTTGAACGAAAAAATTATTACCAAGAGTCAGGTGATTCCCTCTGGGGGAAAATGTTTGTGTATCGCTAACTGCAATCTCTTGAAAAGCAATCTGATAGCCATTTACACTTCAAGTTCGGACTTTTTCATGGACTTTTCCGTTTTGGGTTCTGTCAGACGTTGACCAAGATGTCGTTTTGGGTCTCAAATTCCTGAGTCATGCTAGGGCGTCCTCCGTTAATTTAGACGATTAAGGATTCCTTCCCTAGGGATTTTTGTGAACGTAAATGTAAGTTCTGAAAAGAATTCAATGACATTACCGGAAGTTTGGTAAATGTGATGTTCTCCCTTAGAAGATTTCTTTCACGGATGACATACTTGTGTGGAACCACCACTTTAAATGTCCGCCACCTAAACAGCAGGCATTCGGGAAAATTATTGATAAGTCGTTGGAAGTAGGGGTAATAGTATCATCAAACTCTTGACTACTGTTATCCTGGAATTTTGGTACATAAAAAAGACAGTGATAAGTACAGATTGGAAGTGAATCATTCCCTTGTAAATAAAAAAATACACAGGGATCCCTTCCCCTTGCCCACCATCGATTGTGCCTTTTAACATCAGGGAAAGGCAGTGTTTATTCTGTACTCAATCTCAACAATAGTTTTTATCAGTATCTGTTAGACCCATCTTGTAGGGAATAAGTAGCTTTCAGTACCCTTAGTCAATATGAATTTACTTGCATCACAATTGCATCTAATTTCAGGAGTCAGGCACTTTCGAGAGTGTTAGATTGTGTTGTCTCAGAGTTCAAATTAAAATTTGTTTTTAATTATGTTGATGATATAGGGCCTAATTGTTTATAAAGAAGATCTTGAGTTGCACCTCTTCCATTTACATCAGGTCTTTTAGAAAATGCCTGATGGTAAACTGAGCAAATGTTACATTAGATTCACCTAAAGTGAAATTACTAGGTTGTGTGTTGTCCGAGGGCCAATTGATGACTGACCCCGACCGTGTTGCGCCTGTACTTCACTTTCCCCATCCGCACATTTTAAAGGGAGTGCAAAATTTTTGGGACTTTTGGGATACTATTCACGCTTTATTGAGCATTTTTCGGAATGTGTTGAACCCCCGAATGGCTTAAAAGAGAGGGAGTAGAATTTACCTGGAGTCCTGAGCAAGAAAGTGCATTTTTGGTGTTAAAGCAGAAGCTGTCCTCTCCCAAGGTTAGTAAAGGTTCCGTAAGGCCTGTGTAGCCAGTCGACCAAGGGCATGTGACGTCATTGGAAGTCCTGCAGCTGCCGCTTGTCCGCAGATGCACCTTCACTTAAACTGCTGTTACGAAATAACCGACAGGTAAAAATTCCTCCAAATTTTAGTTTCTAAACTGGAAAGTATGACAATGCTAAATATTCACATTTGATGTACGTGGCTGCTGTGCTTTGCATTTTAAAAAAAATATTGTTTTACATAAGACAAATTGTAAGGTTAATGTGCTTTGCATGATGTTATTAAAATAATATTCTATGGCTAATATTGTTACTTATAAAACTTGCGGTGTACTTCAAAACTTGCTCAGAACTTTGCACATCATTTTGCATGAAACCGCAGTATGCAACGTGGAATAGTTTTCATCATATGATGTGATATATCTATGAAAGTTGAGAAAGGCACAGAGTTGTCCCTGCGCACCCAAGGATTTCACACAGCCCGCCGACGCATTATTTGTTGTACAATATTAAAATTGTTAACATCATAAATGAATATTCATGTCTTAGATGTAAATAAATGCAGTGTGCCTTTAAAAACAGACGGTACAGAATTAAGATCTGTGTCTGTTGAGTGGGTAGTAACGATAAGCGAGATCATGTTAAAGTTATAACATTTACAAAAACCAGACAAAAGAGTTTGCTTATAAAATTAATATGATGTTCATAATTTTACTATTGCTGTAATAAAACATTTTCCCCGACAGCACTTGTCTATACGCACAGCTAGCCATACTATTACTTCCAAGTACATCAGTTTTGTAATTACCTAAATATCTGAGAGTAAGGCTACTTACAAGCTTTGTCTGACATGCAAATATACTAAATACTCAAAGTAATAACTCCAAACAAAAACGGTCAAAAAAGGAAAGAATTCCATGTTTATTTTGTATGATACATTGTTATCAATGTTACTACCTGAAGTATACAGAAAATCAGTAAATTCAGCATGTATTTACATAACAAGCAACACAATCTTTAACAAAACTGTAAGTAGTTCTAAAATACAACATTTTTCCTCTCTACTGCCTTGCATCTTTCAGAATGTTCATTGTTATGACTTGGGCATTCTTTCAGTGGCAGATGTAATGACTTAATTTAATCATCTTTAATTTTCTGGCACTTATGTGGAGAAATATTCAACATCATATGTTGTTTGCGTTTCGTATATTCGTCTTGCGTGAAGTTGATGGAGCAAATTCCAGCTGAAAAGGTTAGTACTAGGGTATTAAAATTTAAAGTTATTTTACAATACCATCAGGAACAATACGTAAAAATTTAATAAAAAGTTATCATCTTACCATTATCAACATTAATTTTATCTTTTCGTTTGAAGACTATCACCCACTTTTTACACAAATCTTCATCCTTCGGAAATCTGAAGTACTTAACAGGCCTGCCTACCAAGCCGGCAGCCGCGAACTTCAAATGGTGAATCAATGTTAAATGAAATTCCTTATCATTGCGCCAATTTTAAAGATAAATATTTCAAACAAAAAGTATTCTACGTGAAATTCCTTAATGAATGATGCTATGTTAAAATATTTTGCCAATTTTTTTTGTTTCGTATTTTTTTATGAAATGTAAATACTGAAATTTACATATAACAAAAAATAATAGATAAATTTTTTTTTTTTTTCAAAAACAATTTTATGTAGCAATATTCTCTGAGAAAATCGAGTGAATGTGTTTTTTGTTTGAAATAGTTATCTCTAAAATTGATGTAATGAGAAGGAATTTCGTATAACATTAATTCCCCATTTTAAGTTAGTGACTGCCGGCTTGGTAGGCAGGCCCATTAATCACATTTCCTTTAGTTTTTCGCGTGTGATTGTGACAGCCATAAATAAACTGCACAATTTGAAATGATAAACCCACTAATTCTTCTGTTAAGAAGCATTAGTGATGATTTTGTCCACACAGAAAGATAAATCTGTAAAAGAGTGCGCATCTTGACTGACAGAAAGGTTGAGGTGGTGAACTTCATGTGATGTCATTACGCTACCTGCGCAGAAATATGCGTGCCCGTATGAGGAAATCTCCCTTTACTAACCTTGGTCATCTCCCTCATTTTGCATCTTCCGGATTTTGCACGTCGCTTTGTGGTACGAGTTGATGCTTCATCCTTAGCTTTAGAGGCAGTGTTGAGCCAGAGGAATGAGTTGGGCTTAGCTCCTGTGGCCTTTGCCAGTCACAGTTTATCAGAAGCTGAGTGGAAGTTGAGTATTTATGAGATGGAGATGTTAGCTTGCATATCTGGGTTGGAAAAATTCGCCTCATATCTCGAATGTGATAAATGTGATTTACATATTAATAACCAAGCGTTGAGTTGAATGCTAATCATCCCCACCAATCAGGAAAGTTGAGGCATTGGATTTGGATTCTGTGTCTTTCGTGCTTCTGCTTTAAGGTGTACCATGTTCGTGGCACTGACAATCAGGTGGCCGACATTCTATCCCGCATGTACGATCCAGAGGACTTTGAAGTACAGGAAGAGGGGAGTAAGGAAGTGATTTTGAATATCATTGAAGCGTTCCCTGAATGTAATGTGAAACTATGGGAGGCTAAAGCTAATGATGTGTGGTGTGCGCAAGTGAAGGCTAATTTGAGAGTGAATGTGGTTCTTCCTATATTGAAAGTAATGGTGTATTGCAGGGCTGCCACCAGTCCTGAAGCTGAAATCCTGGTTCCCGTATATAAAAATCCTGTAAAATCCTAATAATTAAAAAATATTGCAAAAATACAGAAAAATAAAGTGGATATGAAAGATATTTACATAGTTAATGTAGTTGCTTTGGTTTGGAACGTAAAAACCATGGTGATTCTTTTTTCCGCTCAGACTTTACCTTTGTTTATACGACAGTATTGGCGATAACTTTTGTTTCCTCACCATTGTGATATCCATGCCAAACGCAAAACAGTCACCAAATTCGGAGTTGCATTTGATCATACTGCCAGGAACAGAAATATGCAGAAAACTGTATACTCGTGCCAGTGAATAATAAAGCAAAATATTTTGGACATACACTATTGAAGCAATGGTGTATGTCCAAAATATTTCATTTAATTATTCACCTCCATTGTAAGAATCTTTTATACAAAAAAATAATGTATCAGTGAAAATGACACACATCGTTGTGGGCGCTAGTGTCACATGTACTTAGCAGCCACTTTGAGCAAAGTGCTATTTTAAAAAAAAGTTTGTGTTTGGTTTTTTCTAAAGAGTTAAAAATCCGTAAAAAATTATAAAATCCGTTAAAACGGCAGGCCTGGTGTATTGTATTTTACTGGTATAAATGATTGTGCTAAGAAAATTGTTATACCCGAGTCCTTGAGGCCAATGCTACTCAAATTATTTTCACGTGTCTGTGTTTGATGGGTATTGAGGAGTAAACAAAACCTTTCAGAAAATAGCTTTACGTTTTGCCTGGCCAACCTTAAAGGGAAATGTGTTGGCGTATGTTGAGGACTTGCAACGATTACCAAAGGTGTAAGCAACCAAACAAACAAACAAATGTAGGTCAGTAAGTGATACAGGTTTCGCAAGGGCCCTGGGAGATAGTTAATGTAGACATTTTTTATTTGCTTATTCGGTCGAAGATGGCAAATATTTGTATTTTGATTTTGTTAGATACTTTTACAAAGTTTGTTAACCTTTTGCAGCTTCATAATATGAAAGCACACAGTATTGTTAAGGCTTTGTCTGATCAAGTGTGGAAGGTTTTTGGTGCTCCAGCTGAAATATTTACAGATAATGTATGTTATTTTCAGTCAAACGTTTTTAAAGATACGTGTCTCCGGTGGGCGATGAAACATTTTACTTCAAGACCTTATTTTCACAAGGGTAACCAGGTGGAGAGGTCCCATTAGAACTTAAAAGGCTTGTCTGATGGATTTTATCATTTTGAACAGGCCAATTCGGACCAGGATTTAGATTTTATCCATCTAGGATTTAATAATGCTTTGAAAAATTCTACAGGGTCCCTCCATCTCTCCCTTTCCTCGGTTGTCATCTTGGTCATCCTCTCCTTAACATCTGGAATATCCCTCCCTTTCCTTCCCCCCTCCCCAGTGATGCTGATCATGACCATCTGCTGGGGGGAGGTCTTCTACAGGCTTGATGCGGTGAAACGTGATGTTGCTGCTAAGATGGACAAGGCTAGAGTTCTGGTTCCCTTTAAGATAGGTGACCTGGTCCAGTGAAAAAATTATGTATTGGCAGATCTGAGTAGACACACTTGGGTGGGAAGCTTATTCCCACGTGTATTAGGCCCTTGAAATCATAAATTATTTGGTTTAAAAACAGTTATGCTTGTTCATCCAAATTCTGCCCATGATTATTGGAAGACACATGCAAGTCAGTTGAAACCATACATGCAGAGTAATTGAAGTTTGTAATATTCTTTTTTTGCCTTGTCATGCTATGTTTGTAAACGCATGTGTGTTTCCTTTCCTTTCTCCTTTGAATTATTTATCAAGCATACTTTGTATTATTCCTTTGTTTCACCCGGGCCACACCGAGCTCTGCCTGCTCCGATGTCTATGAGCTTTGTTCCAGATTGGGAGTTCCTGCTGGTCCAGCATGAGTGTGCTGTGCGCCTGCCTGCTGCAACCTTGGTCTCAGTGTCTGTGAAGAGTTACACATCTCAGGTGCTGTGATGCCTGTGCTATGCTCGCTGCCCATCGACTTGTCTCCGGAGACTTACTGGAGTTGGGATGTTCATTCGCTTGGATGCAGTTTGCCACCTTGAAGCTCACCGAGCCATACTTTGGTCTTTGACATCAAGATGTTGGGTGTTCGTTATACATATGTCTTTGAACTGTCTCCTTTTTCTCAAGACTCTTACTTCAAGATTATTTTCTTACTTGTGTTTTGAGTATCTTCATCATGAGTTTCTTCTCTAATGAGATGTATTCCTACAGATGAGATTTGGACTTTGACGAGAGTTATTTACCTGCCAGGGCACTGATTTAGGGGTGGGGGTTGTACCGCTGGTGCGGTGCGCGCTATACTTAGTGGTGCCATCTGCGTTTATGTTCAACGATGAGCTCACGTGCTGGCTTGGCTTCCCTCTCCTGTTTCCTCTGTGTCCCATGTTCCTTGGTTACCCCTCGCCCCTCCCATGCGCATTTAGTTTCTCTTGGCTTGCTCAGCCAGCTTAATGTAACTGAGAGCTCACTTCTCGACTTCTACTCCCTAACTACACTACCAGCTTACTCCAATGTAGCTCACTGATTATTTCATGGGGCATTTAGTTGAGAAACTGCGAGTCATGAATGTATGCGTCTGCAGTTGGCCACTTTAAGGTATTCATAGAATTTTTTAACTAATTGTGGTGTAGTGTTTTGAGGCATGCTCTTGTTTAGGTTTCTTTTCTTTTCGAAATTCTAGTTTGCTAGCTTTTCAAAACTCCCTTTGGTGTAACTAAAGCCACTTTATGGCAGTATCGTTTTCCTTTTTAATGTATAGTTTTTGTGATTTTTGGCCACCCTTTACTAATCAGCAGCTTGCTTGTTTTTAGATAATACACTCATGACCCATTTGCTATATAATATTGGATGCAATTTAAATCACGTATTTTAATTTGTTTTGCTATTTGCTTAGGACCCTAGTTTGTTGTTTCAAGTAATTTTTAAGTAATGAAGGCCTTGGTTAGGATATTAAGACCACCTCTCATTACATTGCCTTTTAAATTGTTTTTAGTTGATTTTACTCAAATGGAGACTTCTTCTAAAGTTCATATAACCGTCCCTCATTTGTGATAATTTTGCGTGTTTACGGCACTCCATTGTATATTTTTATGAGAATTGTTGCCTTTTTAGATAATTATTGTTCACTTATTCCGTTGTTAATTGAATCAAATCCTTTTGTATCATTTTGATTGCACCAAGTACCTTTTTAATTGATTTCCTTTATAGTAAATTGCAAATTTGCTTGGATGGTGAGTAAAATTATTTGTGTATGGCACAATTCCAAAATAATGTTACTTTGATAAGTTTTCAAATGGAATATAGTGTGATCATGTCATTCAAATACTTTACAAATTATGTGGACGTAATTATTTCACACTAAATGTAGTACTTTTGTGAACATCCTAGTTTTTATTTTGCTGAAGATATGTCATATATTGCAGTAATGTACACTTGGATAAAGCACGAACAGATCACACATTTGTAAACAAATTGAAGATGTGATATTTCAGAGGTGAGTTGTTTCCGATGAGTTTTCCTATGAGTTATTTAAGAAAACATCAAACATGTCATACATCTGGTGTTTTTTTAAAGGTTTGATCCAAAATGTGTGAAGAAACCACAAAGAGACTATAGTCTGAGCACGGAAGTCAAAGCATACTTTGGTGTTAAGAAGACCCTTGGCAGAGTTAGAATGAGATTCTATACTGGCTTCATATTCGGATGGTGAGAGGTGGTACCGAATGTGCAACACCTGCACAATGTTGGAGCCCCATTCGAGAAGATGGCTGTAGATATTATGGGTCTCTTGTCTGTCACAGAGAAAGGTATCTAATTGGTATCTACTGGTGGTCCAAGATTACTTTACTAAGTGACCTGAGGTCATTCGCCTCCCAAACCAAGACGCACGTACTGCGGCCGATGCACTCATACAGCATGTCTTCTCGAGGTTTGGGGTGCCATTAGGACTCCATTCCGATCAGGGAAGGAACTTTGAAGCTGCTGTGTTCCAGGAGGTAACATAGATTCTGGGAATGAAAAAGACTAGGTCTACAGCCTTACACCCTTCCTAGGATAGAATGGTTAAGAGGTTTAACTGCACTCTTGAGCAGTACCTGTCAATCTTTGTGGCAGGCAACCAAAAGGACTGGGATTCAAAGGTAACCTTGTTTCTCCTGGCTTACCGTTTGGCAGTTCACGAGTCCACAACGGTACCATCATCACAGATGCTAGCTTGTAATCACCATGACTGAGACATTAATACGTTAATTAAACATTGGACTTAAACATCTATGCACTTTAAAAGATAAGAAACAATTAATATTCTTTACAATACACTCATTTTGATAGGTCTTCATTGGGTAACACCCATAACATAAAATAGTATAGAAAAGTAAGTTTGAGATCTTAACCCATAGCAATGATCATTGTACTATATGGAAAAAGAGGTTACATACATTCTCATTACATGTAATTACATCATTGTTTTAACATTAGTTTCATTTATAGAAAATCTGTGCAATGGGCGTTACACTAAGAAAACAACTAGGATAAAGAAATACAGTATGAACAAATTAAAAGCAGCTCCAGAAAAATGGAAACTGCACTTGATTAAAGTAAAGGAACATAATAAAGCAAGACGAAAAAATTTAAAGTAATGGTACAAAAAAAACCAACAAGTACAGGAAGAAAATCCAAGGAAGGTCAGGGACAGAGGGAGACTGCATAGACGAAAGTTGAAACTTCAGGGAAGTTCTCCAACTATAGATATTTATTGAGTTAGATTCTCCATTAAGTAGTCTCAAGTGTGTGCATTCCTTTGTAAATGCGGTTAATAAAGTCACAAAAATGTTGCCCAACAGATCTACAAAAAAACTGCAGTTGTAAAGAAATTAGGCGTTTAAGTAATTACGCCACAAGTATTTAAAGGTCAGCAGAAATCAAAAAACAGGAAATAAAACTGTATCAAATGAATGTAAGCTTTGTGTAAAACAATATTTCTGCAGCGATGAAATAAGTAAACAGGCACCAGAACCAATCGGTATTAAAAAAAAAAACTAACTGACTAACTCACTCACTCTCACAGGGAAACTAACACTCGTGCAGAAAATGTATTTGGTTTTGATGGTAGGAGAATCATTGCAGGAATTTAAAGGCTGTCATCCTCTGATAGTTATTGGGAAATAAACCATTTTCTCTTTATGGCCGCAGCATGTACTTCCCATATCAGATACTACACACAATGTGTGTGTGCGCACGTGTACAAGTATCACAGTAATTTTTGTAACTTGAGAGAATCATTTTCAAAGCGTATTGTAACGTTTCCAAAAACACAAAGATTTCCTGTCAAAGTTATGCTAAAGAGTCCTTCTTCTGTCTAACTAGACAGTGCATAGTTGTTGGTGTGAAAATATTATGCTCTTGTTACTTCAATTCTGAAGGATTAAGAGTTTCGCTTTGCCGGTGTTATGTTCATTCACATATTTTGTGTATGGCTTACTAATGGCATTGTCAAATCTTACGTGGTTGAAAGTGATGATGTCATACAGTAATATCTATGTTAAGTTTATACTGGGTGGTTATTTCTTAGCAAAATCATTAAGACACGACCAGCAAGTATACAAAAATTTACTCTTTGATTAAATTTTTAGTGACACTGTGCCAGTCAGTTTGCAAAAATAATAAAATACACACTTACTAATATTTGTTACACGGAAAGTGATTATGGCGTGAAGACAATGGACAAGGTAGGTGGGACAGAAGAAATGAAGAGATTTGGGCAGCTTTTAACAGCAAGGTCTTGAGAGCAGATGATGGTGATTGCAGTGAGTATGGAGTGGCACCAGAATGAAAGGGCAGGGGAAGCTGGAGATCCCAGAGAAAACCCACCGACCAGCAGCATCATTTGGTGTGATTCCCACAGCAAAAATGGAGTGGCTCGGGCAGGGATTGAATGTGGTTCACGTTGGTGGGAGGTGAGCACACTAACCGCTCAGCCACCGCAGTCCCACGTGAAATACCATGTATAGATGAGTGTAAGGCTAGAAGGATACAGATTTATATAGTAAGGTACGTCCAAGAACTACACTAACAAAAACTTGAGCGAGCCTCCCTAGTAAGAAACTTTAAATACCTCAAGGTCACATATAGCTGTAAGGAAGCATTGCCACGGAAATGGAAAATAGGATAAACAAGTGTTCTGTTTCCTCAGAATTTCAACAACCAAATTTATGTTTCAATAACAAAATGTATAAATTAGCAACAAAATAATAAATTTTATTTGTCCTGAAAATCATTTACATTGAAAAATCCGGTGATTTTTTTATTTGAATGAACACAGCTGCATGCAAATGATACCCATTTACGACAACTGGTGGGAGGGGGGAGATAAGTGTCTCTATTAGCAAAGAAAAAGTTGTATAAAGGTTGGAGTCCTCTGAACTGTACAACAGATGGCAGTGTGTTCAACCTAGAGAAAACATACACGCATTCATCATTTTAGGATTTATGACCAGCGCAACTGGCTGAATTGTAACAAATTTCTGAAATGCAAAAAAATAACATCAGTAAACTCATAGATGACTTGACAGGAATTATTATATTGTGAATAAACGCCTTCACCACAACATTAACATAAATTCTGAGAATGAGCAGGATATTGAAGAATGTCCCATTTTTAATGCTGCTCAAAATGACGTGACCAAGAAAGATGTACATTCAGGCTTGTTCATCATTGTACAGATGTTGAGTGAGTCAAAACGAGCAAGATATGACTATAAATATCTATATGTAGGGATATATCAAGTCTCATTAATGGTGCTCAAGGCAACTGTCCAAGAAAGATGTAGATTTAGGTTTGTTTGCCTTTATACAGATGTCAAAAGAGTCAAAGCAAGCAAGAAATAACTATAAAACCTGTATATCAAAGTGAGGCGGATGACGAATAAAATGTTGAGATGTTTCTGAAATCTTGAGCGAAAGGGAAAGTGTTGAAACCAGACAAAACTGATGATGCATTTGTAAAATTTGATTAGTTGATTAGCAAGTAATATGCTATGGAAATCCAGTTGAAAGGAAACAAGACTTTCTATAAGTTTAGAGACAAAATTAATATTTTTGAAACAGTTGCATAAGAATATGGGTTGTGATGTTTATTAAGTGATTATTTGTTTGCTGTTAAAATAATTATTGATGTTTTAAACCTGCATATATGTTGCTTTAGTGTGTAGCCTACAAATTAATGTAAACAACATTTTGCTGAGATTTTTACATCTATTATTTTACAGTATTTGTCCTGTGTGTTCAGTGCCATGTAGCTATTATTAGTATATTGACGCATGACATATTTCCAATAATAATTTATCAACAGCTAATTTAAGCTGACAGGCCAGTCTTTGGGACTCACCAATCCATGATTCTGGGGATTTGAGACAGCGGAACCAACCCCTACGACCGACACAATCTTCGAGCTCCTGCCCTCTAACCAAACCAGTTCAAATTTATGCCAGCCGAGTTGACACAGGTTAAGCAGCCTCCACAGGTTATACATCACCCAGTTATACCGCTTAAAGCCAATCCACTGAAACTGAAATGAGATCTCTCTCACAAAACTTGATTTCGTGCCTTGCAGTAAAGCTACCAGGCCAATACTTTACACTGGACGTGCGCTGGAACCACGTAAAGACTGAATTGAACTATACACCCCGCCACCGGGTGCACCTAACCTAACACGCACCAAAAACTGCTCTTGACGTAGCTGCATTCCTCGGTTACCCTCACGGCGTCCCACCTCAATATTTATAGATATTAGGCAATTTATTTGATTTAAAAATAGATAACTGGACTAATCATAACCTGAAATAAGTACACCTGTACATTCCAGTAAACATTACAGTTTGCATAAAAGTAACTAAATTACTTTAAGTGTGCAACATCTGCTACAAATTGTGCAAACATCCAATACAAATTGTGCAGCATCTGCTACAAATTGTGCAGCATCTGCTACAAATTGTGCAGCATCTGCTACAAATTGTGCAACATCCACTACAATTTGTACAACACCCATTACAAATTGTGCAACATCTGTTACAAATTGTGCAACACCCATACCCGCATATCATTCTTTGTTTTTTTTTTTAACTTCTCAATTTACAAGGATTACAGAACATGCCTCTACATTCTTATCATTTTAGTTGCCTGAATAAATTTCTTAGTAAATAGTTGGTGTTAATACATAACAGAGTTTGTTTTACCTTCACTTGAACTTATATAATTATATCCAAATTTCACAACACCCATTACACTGCCTTTATCAAATATTGTATTATGAAAATTTACATAACACCCATCCTCCACTCCATTCACCATCCAGTACATCCTGACCAGCCTCTCCACTCTTCACCTGTACGTCAACAAAGAAATTAAAACAGACCAAATATCAAGTTTTAATTTTTTCATTGCCCTACAGGCGAAGAGTGGACAGGCTGGTAAGGATGTAAAGGATAGTGAACGGAGTGGGAGAATGGGGGAAGTTAAAGGGGCTGTATGGGGGGGAAGGTACCTACATTACAAAGTTTCAGAGGTTATAGAGATAAAAAGAGGATGGCAGTCCATGCTTGTGAGAAGTGTGAGGAAGTGGAATGTGTTACAGGAGCAGTTGGTGATGGTGAAGGGTGTTGAGTGATTTAAAAAGGGACTGGAGAGTGAAAAGGGAGGGGGACGGAAGTACTTGCCAACGACCGATCATCCAATTGCAAGTTGCAAATTAATAAAATTAACATAATAATAAATTATCATAATCTATAATATAATTTTATCTTTAGCAAAAAGAGACGCAATCACCTTATTATCAGAATTCCACCCATGAAAAGGAAACCAAATTGCCCTGAACTGAAATTGTAGGCATAGAGCATGCTTTTACTCACAATAGTTTTACTAGTTCATTGGCAACCTGGTTTAGGGGCATTTCAGTGAAATATTTTTCTAGTATTATGTGTGCCACAGTCTCAATCATATTCGTAAATAAAAATCATACAATAGTTAACATTTTTTGCCATTTTTGAAAATATATCAAAAATCCACAAACTCATTATTTTTAAAAAACATCACATACTTTATGGTTACAAGCTAGAAAGGAAATACACAAGAAAATCAAATTAGGAGTCAGGTAGCGTGTGCATGCTGATGTAAGATGGAGTGATCATAACAGTAGCTTGTAAGTGTCTCACGAACGAAGGCACTTTTTTTGACAGTTGTGAAAGTGGTTTAGTGTACATAATTATTTCCATGGCAAAATATTTTCTGTTGACATACTAGCAGGTTGACAGCCAGTTCTGTGTAGGTATTTATGTAACCATCAGCTGTGGTGAGGAAATACACACATGTAGCCATGGAACAGCTATATAAACAGGACAACATTCAAAACTGACAAAAAAGTGCAACTGTTCATGAGGCAGACTATCTGGAGAATTTCGTCAAAGTATAAAAACCAATTTACCATATAAAGTTTGCTGTGAATTAAATTGGAGGGTAGTTATTTCAGAGTTTAGGATTAATAATTAAATAACATAATTATTTGATACATTTTTTGATATTTTAGAGGGTTCTGTCCAAAAATAGTGCAGTTAATATTCTAAAAATTAATACTTTTCCTTGTATCAATATATATTATCACATAAATACAATGAAATTATAACACACAAATGTGTCACTGCCATCAACTGACCTTGTAAACAAATACTCCCAATAATAAATGGGAATATTCATTAGATCATTAATACCTAGAAGTTTTCATAAGCCTACAAAGGCCACCCCTTCCAAAAATGTTAACACAAACAGCATCCCACCAAAAACAATATTATTTTTAATATTATGATTAACATAAAATATATGTGGCCATCTAACTTTAACATAAATACACACAATAGAAGAAAACATAACGTGGGCTCACCCGACAGGTGGCGGAGACAGAAAGCCTCCTGGGTTGAAGGGTGATGGGGTGGAACTGGCCGCTTGCAGCAACAGTTGCGAGGTGGTAGCTGTGGGGGCCCCACCCCCCTGGTGGCTGCCTAGCCCAGAGTTACCCGTGGCTGCAAGGGGATGGTGCGGGCCCACGAAATCGCCTGCCCCGCTGGCACCGCCTGTTGTCTGGAAAGTGGCAGAGCCTGCCAGGCGGTTATAGGAGGCAGCTGCAGCGTAGGCCGACCATGACCCCACGGGATCCATCACCCAGCCGTGCCAGTCTCTGTCGGGGAAGTGGGGGCTACTCCTTGAGGATGACAGTTCGCATGCCCGCGTGCGCGAGACAGCCGAATCGGCAGCTCACGCAACGCAACTAGTTCTCGCCAGTGCGAGCATAACTACTTCTCTAGGCTACCCCACTACGATGTCCACAACACAATTCCATTAACAGGTATATTATCTCGACATTCAAAAATCAATTCCTTATGGTTCTCGTCAACACATAAATTATTACGTAGCACTTTATGCACACACTGTAGTCACAAACACTTTAACCATTTCAGAAGCACATCAAGTGGCACTTTTCCACAACGAAGAGTACAGTTTCTCATTTTTACCTGTAACAAAAAAAAAAGTCATTTACGATATGAACACAAATCATAAAGCCTTAAATGTACTACCACTTACAAAAATCATTATATGTACACATTTAACAGAGCAATTTGTTGACATGTTTCAATTTTTCAAAACCATTGCACATTATAGTTGTAAGTGGCCTTTAAAAGCTTATGTAAGATACTTGGGGAAAGAATGAAAATTTGTTGTTTTCGAAGCCAAAAAAGTCATGTGGAAGACAAAATAAAAATTTGGGTTTTTTTATGAAAAATACTCTTGATGAATAGCTATAGGGAACAAGTTGTACCATTCTGTTATTTCCACCCCTGCTGAGTACACAGACCTTTGAAGAAAAAAAGGGCAATTTTTTAATTTAATCTGGTGTGCATTATATACCTAATCCACTTCATTCTAAATGTGATCAATTAAAGTGTGTCAAAGGAATGCAAGTGTGAACTATCTTTGCTTTAGTTGAAGAGAGTGCCAATATAAGTTTTCTTCATGCTGGCAAGTAACCTAAAACATCAAAAAAACAGCTTTACGCATAACAAATACCTAACCACTGCACAAGTTAATTCATTCTAGCTGTGGTTCCGATCGATTAAATTTTACTGCTATGTCAACATTTTAATTTTAGTCTTCTGTTTGTACATTTGCAATTCAATTTTCACTCTAATTTACAGTCACTATTTGTACATTTATACTAATATTTACAAATTTACAAACTCCATATTTATGCACCAATGTTATAGGAGTATTGGTAGACAGCAAGATTATCTCCTTCTACTGGAACAAAACAATTATACTGTTTTGTATTGGAAATGGTTTCAGCTACTTGAAACTGTCTTTCAAGTAATTTCTCTTCGCAAACAATTTTTGATGGCACAATGAAAAATGTTATTCCAGAAGTTTTGTTTGAACTAAATTCAAACATTTCTTGTGGCGGTATGTCGTTTTCAGTGGTTCTTTGTAAACTAACCTTTGTTGCAAGAGGTTCAACTGTACTTCTCGCACCTTCACACGGACATTTACCATGTGATGTGGCAAAAAAAATTCCATTCAGCAGACAGACCGAAATCATCTTTGTGCTTAGCAAGGTTAACATAACTTAAAACAGCTCCTCATGAAGTTAAACTGTCTATAGTTTTCATATTATAGTACAGTAGGTAGACGTTTATTTATTTTTATTTATTTATATAGTTGCAATATTGTGAACTTTTTATTTTTTTTCATTGCATTCCCTTGTCACCCTAATGTTAATATCATTCAGAATGAAGTGGGATTATATAATGCATAAGAGATTAAATTTAAAAATCAACTTTTTTTTTTCAAAGGTCCATGCACTCAACAGGGGTGGAAATAACAGAATGGGATAACTTATGCCCTATTGACTATTCACTAAGAGTATTTTTTATTTTTCATTTTGTCTCCCCCATACACTTTTTGGCTTCGAAAATGACAAATTTTAATTTTTTTCCCAAGTTGGTCATTTTTTTCTAGATAATTTTGATGTTGCACACTGTTGTATATGTAGACACTAAGCACACAAAAGATCAAATCTCTAAATGCAACTTTGGTGAAGCAGGCTGGGGTATAAAGTAGGGCAAAACAGTCATCTGAATGCTGAAAGCAGATGATACATATCAAGACAACTATTTATTTGGTACATTTACTAATTTTATAGTTAATATTTCTCATCTTTTGCAAAAAAAACAGACAGTATCAACTATTGCTGTACATGATAGTTAGCAGCATTGAAATATCTTAACCCCATCGAAAACATTTTTGTAGTTTACATTTAGCTTTTGATCAAGGGCGGTTCTTGTCAATGGGCGCAGGAGCAAATGTCCTCCCACATGCCACAGAAGACTTCGGGATCTGGAGAGCATTGAAACATTTCCATTCAACAAAGGAAACCTTGTCTGTTGCCCGGATCCATTGAACAGCTTGCTCCTCCTGGTACACAGAGCACCCCTTTGACCAGACTGGATCTCCTTTGCCGCAATTCACACTCTTCAGTGGCTTGCTGCACTGAAGAGTATCTGGATGTGGTGGATCAGCACACTCCAGACAAGCTGGTGGATTCTGACATTATGCAGAGGAATTACCATATTTGTTGACAGTTGTAGCAACGTAGACGAGCAGGAATGAACTGCTTAACATGCATATTCAAGTACCCTACTTTGATAATGGAGGGAACGTCACACACACCAAAAATCAAAATGCGAGTAGCTGTAGGTGACTTGTAACTCATCAGTAGTATTTAGAACAATGTGAACATCATCAGTAACATACAGAGTTTGCAGCTCATGTAAGATCTCTTGTTCCGAGATGTCAATCAAGTCGGGACACCAGATGACGTCCCATTGAAAGTATCATCATCGCCAAGAGTCCCCTCAACTGGGCAGCATTCAACGTCTCAACCAGAAGCTTACGCCTTTAGCTGATTCTCTTACAATCGAAAACCGGAACACCAGCTGCTCCATCAATGACTTTTTGTAATTCAAAAGTGTGCCCTTCTGTACCTCGAATAACCAAAAAACGTGGTGTAGGTAATTTAACAGTTGTAGACTGATGCACTGCAGAATCACAATCTGAATCATTACCAGTATCATTGTGGTGCCATTTTAAGTAGCTGTTGAGGGTGCCACCCTTTTCGGGAGTGCTTTTGGAAGCCATGGTGTAGGCTCATCGTACTACGACTCTTCGGACTCAGCCTGCTGTTCTATGGGGAAAAGAAAAGAAGCAAGCAGTTTTAACACCTCATGGGCTGTGCCGCTAGGAGGGGACCAACCTCCCACAGACTTAAGCAGTATTTTGGTACAACTACCCTACCCCACTATTCACTGCAAATTACTGGCCTAGTAGCACACCGAAACGTACACCAGGGAAAACCAGGGGTAAATCATACATCCTCAGCAAGGCCAGCTTTATTCTCCTACCTTGGAAAACATCCCAGGCTCCCCACTATAGAGGGTACCCTTTGGTACCAGTTTAGGCGACTTGTGGTTGATTACACTAGTCTCCTCCGTACAGCGGCAACATGTCTTCCTGGCAGGTTTAGACACATGGGCTAGTCGGTCATGAAAACCCTCTTGCCATGAAAGCACCATTTGGTGCTGCGTGGGTGTACATGTACGTGGATACAGGCTATGCACCTAGATTTGCCTGCTGGACCAGTGAGAAGGGTTCGCTAGACTATCACTAAAAAAGGCATCACGTATGGCAACACAATTTGGAGGCAGCACTCATTCGCGAGGGCAGACCCTCATTAGAAAGGACATGAATCTGGCCTGAGATGATGCAGTACAGAAGAAAGATGCGACGGGCCCTGGTGAGATGGAAAGAAAAAGTATGACCAAAGAGAAGACGACGATGAAAGCATGAGATGGTCCGAAAAAATTTCAGATCCCGACAGCATCCTAATTATTCACCTCTTACAACAAGCACGGGGTGGCAGTGGTGGTATTCTAAAACCCTGCCAAAACACCAAGGGGGGGGGGGGGGGCAACAGGTGTCATTGGCCTAAAACAATTGGATGTAAAGGAGGAAAAAACATTTAGGGACCAAACCTAATTTGCAAAATGTAAAGAAAATTGTAATTCTGGCTCAAGTATACATAAGAAATTGGTTGAAGTATACAGAAGTTTAGTTAAAATACACAATGGTCTAGTAGAAACAACAGATACATAATTTTGACAATAAAAGAATGCAATATACTTTGTGGATTTTTGGAGTTGAGTCTTTGAGATCATGATGAAACTGTTAAAAGTGAAAACCCAGAGTTTTAGAGGTTTTTTAGTTTGTTGTATCTTCAATAAAGTATTATATTAATTTTAAACTTTGTACCTTCCTTTGAAATTCTTCCTGATGCCACCACTGGTTTTGATTTTATCTTTTGAGAATTTGTGCACTGCAACACCGTTCTATAATCGCCGAGTATTTCATTTTACACGTCTTGCTGGGCTTCAAGCCCTTTCATTGCATTTCACACTTCATTGTCGGAACTACGTATTAGTCATGTCAGCCATTTCTGAAGAGCACACTACAAAAATATCATTTGACAAAATTGGTGTCCTGCATGATCTTCACAGTTTATCCTCAAGCAATGTCATTGTCGTAAACTGCTGAACTTTCTTCCAAGTGTTCGAAAGTTGAATATGCTGTGTTACTAACCTTGTCAATTCAATCACTCATATAATCTGACAATGAAACCAGAAATGAGTACCCTGCTACCAACCATACTTGAACAGCTGTTAAAAAGATACAGCATTTGTCAGTTTATCATTTTCTATGAGAAAAGCAAACAATTTTTCTTCAGCATCACAATAACTCCCTAGTTCATAGGTTGGACAAGGACCATCACTTGGAGGAACAAACAATTTAGATATTTCCAGTGGCCAATTCTTCCTCCTGGATGAGATTAGGCATTACTGAGAAGCAATATGACATATATTGAAGAAGTCCTTTTTCATTTAAATTCTTCTTGAAAGTAGACACAAATTTTTTTAATTGACATTCTTTGAAAATAACATTATCTAACCGTGCATATTTTTGCACCTTATATATTATCACCAATGGCATTTGAAATTTTCCCGTTGCATTGCTGCATTCCACAACCATCACCATTTCCTTGCTTACCTTGCAACCCTTCACATCTGCTTCAGTCCTTGCAGCAAGAGTTTTCTTCAGTAATGTCATGAAAAACAGTCCGGTTTCATCAGCATTAAAAATCTGCAATGGAACGAAGTTTCAGTCACCAACAATTTTAATTAACTTGCTTTCAATCATCAGTACCTCCAATATCACTTGAATAACATTTACCAGAAGCATAAGCCTAAGAGAGGTCGCAAAGGAATACAATTTATTCTGCACATTTCGGTACTTGGAGTTGAACATGGTGTTGGCTCCATCAAATTATAGCACTTTGGTCATTACAACTGCTCTTAGTTCTCAGCCTCAACGCTAGAGCACTATATCCTCGTCCGTCTCCAGTGTCATAACTGCAATTTTCCCTTTTTTCTACCCAAATTCCTCATCCCTTTGACTACAACTGTAGTCTTATGACAATGTGAAAGGAAGAAATGAACACTGCTCTCAGTAAGCAATTGTACAGATGGTGGACCATGACGTAGACGATGCATACACTATCACCCTGTTACCAAGTTTTCTCACCGCAGCCCTGCATTTGAATAAAAATAATGTTCCAGATATGAAAATAAAATTTAATAAAGGAACATTTAAAAGACACCTAAAGCCTAATGTATTGTCTAATAAATAATACTTATTTTCTGCAATATATTGTGCATTGTTCAGGTAAAGTTTATAACCTTCAGTATATTTTCCTAGATCACTGGATTTTCAGCGAGATTTTTTCAGTCAGAGAAAGATGCTCTTTCCTTTCATTATTTGCTATGACAGAGTAAAAAAAAGACAGTGTTGTAAGTCTCTGTTTTCCTGTCCTCTCACTCTTGAAACACTGGGGAAAAATACTACTGGCAGTCCCTCCCCCTTGTCCAGATCGCATAGGAAGCCAGCTGTGCATACACCATGATAAGGCAGGCTGTTCAGCAACTTACCGCATGATTTTCTTCTACGGGACTGCCCCCCAGTGGCAGTGGCAGCTGAACTTCGTTCACTTAGTTTCATTCATTTCTCAAGCCCATCATCTGCACCTAACAAGGGTTCCACCTTAACCAACTAATGTTTGTTAATTTATTAAACAAATATAGATCTTCACAACATAATTTTGAAATATTTCGGGAGTGAAACTCAAACTGAAATTTTTAATTACAAAGTTATTTTCACAAACAAGCCTTATCACCTTAGGGCCCACAAATTAGGTAGGTATAAATAACATGTTTGCAGGACATATTTATCACTGACATCCAAATTCACCAGAACAAAAAATTCCCTCTCAGTGCTGAAACCTAGGCACTTAAAACTTTGTTTTAATATAATAACAATGGCATACGACCATAGTTAGAATAGTTAGCCTAAAGTTAACATGTGACTAATGACACTTTAGTAATGTATTACATTAATACACAAATACTTGTAGAGTAATGGCTGTGGCTCCGATAAGATGGGATGGCACAAGTTAAATGGGGAATCCATGATAAAGATATTCCTTCTCAACCCACCAATTTTAAAGACAACCATTTCAAACAAAAAGTATTCTATGCGACATTTCTTAAGGAACACTGGCATGTGGAAGAACTCTTACCAATTTTTACGTTTAACATCTTTTTTTCTTAAAATCAAAAATAAAATTTACATTTCACAAAAAAGTTATAAATGAGTGTTCGAAAATTTCTCAATGTGGCAGTATTCTCAAAAGAAGTTGTGTTAAGTTATTTTTGTTTGAAACAGTTATCTTTAAAATTGATGAATTGAGAAAGTATTCCTAACTCCATGTGGCTGCAGGCATGGTGGTGTTGCAATGAAAGTTGGCCACATTTCAACCAATAGGAACTTGTGTACGTTGTGCTGTGCAATCTGAATTCAATGTCATAAATCTGTAAAGTCAAATAGGCTACTTTATGTAGGTACTGAAATGCGAGGCAGTGATAGAAACTGTATGTATACAAAAATTAACATGACTATATCTTCACCTGTAGCTACTGCATGTGTTCTGCATATTCCTGCAGTAAAACACAATATTAAAAGCACCTCAAAATTCTGCACACAATCAAAATTAATACATTCATGGTTACTTCACACTTTTCTGAAGCCCTACTAAAGTTCTACTTCCAGGATATTCCTCCGCCTCATGCAAACTAAGCTGAACTAAGGCTGTTTCCCATTACCTTCACAATGCGAAATATGTGCAGCAAGTAGTTCCTATCCCTTCTCACAGGAGCGTCTGTGCACCTCCTAAGTCATTCTACTTCCGGCAAATCTTGTGCATAAACTGCACGAGGCCAGAGCACAAATGCTTGAAGCGCTGACATCACAGTATTGGGAAAATGCCATAAGCGTGTGGATTTGGAGGTTAGCATCGGCGGTGACCAAGCGACACGTATGGAATGTGTGAAGTTGATTGTAAATGGGATTCCTTTCACGCTTAAAGTGGACGGAGTGACTGCAGAAAACTTAAGACATGGTTGGTATATTATTGTTTGTGGCATGTTAATCTGCTGTGTGTACAACTTTACGTTAACATGCGCTCATGGTGGCCATTAAATATTTAGTCTTTGATTAATTTTATTATGCCTTGTTTCCATATATGACAATTTTAAACTCGTTATGTCAAATTGTACGACAGGATCATGTGTTTACTATCGTCGTATATGTAAACCAAATGCTCAAATTACATGCCAATAATAGTTAGGAAGGTGTTCCGTTCCCCAGCCCAGCATTAAACGCATGGAGTAACGGAACAACAACTGGCAGCTATGCAGCTGGTCGCATCAGTGCAAGGAACGGAACACGGCTTAGTACTCAAAAATTACACCAAAGGACATTGAGCATTCAGTTGTAATAATATTTTACATGAGAACTATTTCTTACTAGGCGCTACAAATACACATGTTTTCTCACCGTTTTTATTAATATTTATTATAAATGAAATAATGTAACTTATATAAATAAAATATTGGTAAAACTTTAATTTAATGAAAAATATGATAGGCTACTTTTATATTAACAGAAGTATAAATGCTTATGATACATGGAATATTACAGAAATAACTAAAAACCTCACAAATAGGGTGTTTTTCAAAGGTTTGAGTCAAAAAGTGTGAAGAAATCACTAATAGACTATCCTACAACAAATGTGGAAGGCTATATTGCCAACCTCAGTATAAGAAAATTGCAAAAATGACTACGCTTACTACTTATTTGCTTTTAAATGGCATTTAAAACACATCTTAAATGCATCAAGTATAGTCAAGAATTTTTGCAGTGACTATGCTAAATGTTTATAATTCTGTGCCAACTGTACTTTACAGGCCAGCCCTAAATTTTCAACCTACGCAAGGAAAAATGCAAATAGGACGACAGTAATACTTTTAAAATTATTTTTAAACTGCACATGGAAGCAAATACCTACTGATTTGGAAGCTTGAATTGGAATGAAGTGTTGAATGTATTTTGTGGAGTGCTTCTTTAATCAATGTGAAGGTCAAACTAAACAAAACAAACCCCTTCTGAAATTAAAAGCGATAAAACTATTTGCAACAGCACTTCTGCTCAACAAGAACTATGTTTTAAGCTGAACATTGATGCAGCACCAAGTAGTAAGTAGGCACTTCATTGTCGACCGTATGATTTTCAAGGTTAATCATGCAATGTTTACCTTGTTACCTCTGAGAACAAAACAAATGCCAAAAAAAAATGCATACGCAAAGGAAAAGAGTAAATTATGCACTATATGCCTAGACCTGCTTCTCACGTCATTTATTTGTAAATAAATGACTAGATTTTGAAAACTGTTTTGTTTTTTCAAAGAGCAATGATTACCAAATAGCTGTTTTGTATGCACTGTGATTAACCCGGAAACGGACGTCATTCAATAAGTACATTACACAAATAAGTACAGTGCAATTCTGATAGCGCGTGTTGACAAGCAGAACCTTTGTTGTGAACTATTTTGAATTTGCGAACACACACCCCCATGTGCACTACTCACTCCTACGCGTGCGTAGAGATACAAAACGTGCAGGCATAATTTTGTCGCCAAGAATTTATTGGTCGAGCAGGACTGTTGTTATATTGTCGGCAGTTGACATGGGCGAAAATAAGCAGCACGCGCCGTCAAGACATGCCGCAGTCACGAATAATGACAACAGTTCAAACGTGAACATTCATCTCGGCCGCTCGAATGCAGCGCCTCCTACCGACACAACTGTCTTGTCTTGCCATTTCCAAAATAACAAGTGCGGCGAGCAGGTAGGCCGCAAGGCCAGCTCAAACCTACAACATATTTCGCCTTTCCACGCCCTGGGCCTAAACACGGCGCACCCCACCGCCAAGGCATTTGTTTATTATGTTAGATCCTCCGATAAAACAGTAAATATGGCTTCGTCTGGCAGCACGGACCTTACGTCTCGGGAGACGGTGCGACACATAGCAGGGTCCCCCAAAATCATGACAAGTACTTACGGCAAGCCACTGCGACGGCCCCTGGGACACCCAATATTTATACGGTATCGCGGAAAAGTCGGCGCACAACACTACAGCGGCCACTAATCGCTGATATTCCACATGTAACCCGACCAGGTCCTCTCTCCTCGGTACGTGACGCCATCTTGCGTACAGTCAACAAGCGAAAGCGCCATCTATCGATTGGCACGAGAACTGGCGGGATTTTTCAAACAATTAGATGGGGTTGAGCGGGAGATCCGAGAACACGTTTTAATTTTCCCCCGCCGTATTTGAGAGGTTGGGTTGACAAAACGCCTTTAATAAAACTGGCTCTCGATTCGTACCTTACTTAGTGGAAGCTTTGGGAGATGCTTATAGTAAAGCTGTGAGACACTTCACCCACCCCACCCACGCCAGCCCCTCGTCAAAAGCTGAAGGTGTATGGATCGGCAGCTTGCCGTACGAGGGCCTGGAGCAAAGAGGAAGATGCATGTTACCGCACTGGCATAATCTTCTTCGTTATCGCCCTCTTGGGCTTGTCGCTCTTTATAGGTAACGTATTATGTCTTAGCTCTCTGAAGAAATTGCCCTTGTCGGGTATAAATGTGGAAGTGTGTCATGTTTTACGAAAGCACGGAGATACTTTTTTTTTAACTAGCATCAGCAAGATTTTTTTCATTTCCAAGAAACTGCATTTATTTAAAACTGCTGTTACACAAATCAAATAATTTATGTCATGTTTTGGTGTTAACGTATCTTAGAACATAACTGAACGCATTTTTCACCTGTGGGAATGTTTTAGCTACAGGCCCGAAATATTATGAAAATAACAGCAGGTGGCATCGTTCCATCACGACTCCAAGATGTCTACCACTGTGTTGTGCTACCCATGTTGATGTACTGACAGGCTTTTAGGCTATTGGCAATTACAGAATGTTCCATAAAATGTGAAAATCAGTCCGTTGCACAAATGTTCAGTCACACTGGACTGCTGGAGGTAGCCACCAATAGATGGCATACCCGGTGACGTCGGCACATTTTGCACCCTGGGAGGTATGCGCTGAGTTTGGTTAATCGCAAAACATAGCTCTTTCAGTTTTATAGTAACGGCCTCCGTGTAATATGATTAATTACTAGATTTGTAAATCGCGTCCGCTTTTTTTTTTTCTCCCACAAATTACATACATGTAATAAATGTGTGCGAAAAAAGGAATGTAAATATTCCATGGCCTTGGAAAATTTCACTCAAGAAAATCACTAAAAATAACATGTGTTTACTCCAGAATCCACATTTACAATTCAGACCACTGCTTTGAAGTAAATCCGTCAATTCAATTTGTTGATAAAGTTATAGGTATAGACAATCAATAAGGTTCACTTCCATAAGTGTTCTTTCCTAGGAAATAAAACATAATTTTAAAATTGCCTTTAAATCATACGGAGCACAGTTAAATAACTTTCTCGAGTATCAGACAATATCAGAAATTTTAATGGATAGAAATCCAGTGTAAGTATTTTAATTAAGTGGAAATGTCCATAGATACTGTCAGAAGTGCTAATAATAACGTGTGGGAAGGTTTATTATACTTATTTATGTGTGCATCACATAAATTTTATCTTTAAATGATTACCTAAACTTTATTTAAATGTATTTTATGGATTAAAACTAATATCGCGCGCTAACTAAGAATTTTAGTCAAGTATTTTCTATTTAAATATTTATTAATTTAATTATTTATGACGTTTGGTGACAACACCTTTCTCTCGACAAATGCATTCGATCATGTTTTGGCTAATTCATGGTCGTAATTCTCAACATTTTAAAATGAAATACCTACACACTGTAAAACAGTTGTATCGAATGTGCAAGATAGGACTATGTACTGAAACGTTTTCTGTGAAATCGTTGTTTGCGCGTAAACGCGTATCTCTGTAAATAAAATTTATGGAAACAAGAATTTTTGCCAGAAAGGATTTTAAAAAAATATTTTTTATGTCCCTATCTTTTTACTTTTGTCATACTAAGCGAATTCTCGGAGAAAAAAGATCGCGAAAATGGTTAAATATTGAATTTTTAAAGCTTGCCTATGCAGTTTCCTTAAGCGTCAAGATAAAAGTAAAAAAATACGGGCGCAGTTTAATTTGTGGTATTTCATCGCGTGTAATAAAACCCCTACTGTTACAGATCTAATTTGCACAGTACACCGTTACGAAGGAAACACTACACGTAGGAGCGATGAGGCGCTAGGCGTGAGTGTTAATGTCGCCCGTATCGCTCCCTCGCTTCTTGACCTTGGGCGCGCAGCTACATATTAGGTTCGTGTGAATGAAAATACTCTGTATGCTCACTAGTTTCACGGTAATACTCTTGCAAAACCTTACGTATGTATTTACGTCAATGTAAGGCAAGCTATTCTGCCTAACAAACAACGTCACCGTTGATGAGGTTGGAAAACGCTTTGATTAGGGTAAAGGGGAACGTATGAAATACCCTATTCCTGTTACTCATTGCGTGTACTTTTCATAGCCCACACGTGATGATTACCTCAGATTTTATTTATTACAATAACACCAAAAACGCCTGTTAACACCCAGTCCATGAACAGTTTTTACGTGGAGTTATTCTATTTGAAGTCGTGTGCAGTGAGGGTAAGTTTATTCTGGCAAAACGACTGTGAGATTTGAGTTCGCTAACTGTCATCCCTTGCTTTTTCCTCAACTCCTGTCTGATTTGTGGTGATGTGGTGGCTTGGAGACAGGAGAAAATAGGTTTTTCCGTTTACGACATTTTAACAAAATATATAAATAATCAGTGCACAAGTGGCACTTTTAAGAGATCGCCTGGTTTGTTTTCTCTTAGTTCAGAGGAAATAATTTTGATAGTAAAATATAACTCTGTACTCTCTTTAAGCTGTTTAGTTGATGCGATTATGTTTCTTCTGGTAATTCATCTGATTTCAAGCATGTTTGTGAATGGTCTCAAAACCATGTTTATATGTTTACTAACACTGACATGCTTCTGCTATAAATAATACTGCCTAAAAATGTAATTTATAAATATATAATATGAAATTAATTAATAAAAAGGGCGATTCCTTAATTTTGTTTGGTAATGCGCGTGTAAGTATGCCCAAATATCAGATAAGTAGTAAGGGCGTGATGGTTCTATTTCCCTTTTGATTAATCGGAGTATCAATTTAATATCAAAGGGTTAATTTAAAAGGGGTTAATCCTTAATCCTATTTTAATCCGATCAAAAAATTCGTAGTCGGATTTAGAATTTCTTAATCCGATCAAAAATGGAAAGGGTTAGATTTATTGAAAGGGTTGAATTTTAATTTTTTTTCCTTAATTTTTTCTTGTACTTCTTTCTTTCTTTTTGGGTGGGGGGGAGGGGTATCAGGATCTCTGTATAATGTTGATGGTGTGGTCTCCTGGAGGCGACTGACCAGAGTGCAGTCGAACCCTCATACGCCACCGAATGGCCTGTGTGTCGTGAGACCGGGAGCCTAGACTCCCATAACTCACAGGGTGTTTGTAAAGACAAAATGCACCCCGACACGTACTCAAATCATTGGGTAAGGTGGCGGGACGCCGTGTAGCTGTGGTTTCTTGGGCACCGGACCCGTGTTAAGGCTGTTTAATTTGTTGCCTATTTTTAAATTAAGTTACGTGTGATTGTATTCGGCGGGGAAGTGAGGCTCCCCTCCACCCTCACGGCTGGAGTGAATGTTAGTGTCGTGATGTCTGTCTAGTATGTTGGTTTGTTGTTTGCAAGTGTGCTAGTTAAACTCGCATTTTTTTGTGTAGGTGAGTCCCTAGTCTCCCGGGGGCAGCCCACAGGGTGCGGTTCAATGTGTAGTGTAAGAAAGAATTGAAAAATGCATAATTATATATATATATATGCGCTGATATCGCTTAGTCAAAGATATGATATACTTATTTACATTTACTTTTACTTATACCAATGGCACACTTCTGTTTTACTGTTGATGGCACTTTTATTTATTTTTGGTAAATATGACTCAAATTGGTAATCTTGTTATAAATTAATTGTAATGTTAAGTGTATGTCATATTTTTCTCATTTTGCAAACTCAAAATATATATTTTTTCATTATTTTGGGGGGGGGGGGGGGAAGTTTAATATAAAAAAAAATTTTTATTGATTTTTTTTAGCACTGAGTGTGCAATCCTGTAAGGAAGTGAACGTTATTAGTGCATATGTTAGGGGGAGCCCTTGGTACCATAGTCCAGTCGGATTTCTGGTAAAAGCATGGCTCCCCCTGTGCCATCTTGGGCATGGCTCCCCCTGTGCCATCTTGGTAGTCAGCTTCTCCGCGACCTGTAACAGACTATCAAGTCGGTGCGTCATGTTGGGTACACATTTTTATAAGAGTTTTGTAGATTTGTTTTGTATTTTTTATTATTTAAAATTTTTTTATTAATCCCTAATTTATATATATTTTTATTGTGCTTTTCAATTATTATTTTTTAACTTTAATATGATTTTTCCATAATTTTAATTACTGATTACCCAATCCCGGTATGTCCAGTGTTCATTGCTAACTAGGTGGTATATTCAGTGATGATAGTGATTATTGCGAAAATTACCCCATACGAGCCCTGTTTCCTGGACAGTGCATGTGCCACTAAGCCTGACTCCCGATTGGAGATGGTGCAGGTCCCCTTGCCCGAGAATCCACACAGTTGACCCCTGAAACAGTGCACCTCTGCTTCCTCTTTGTTGTGTTTGTGTGTGTATGAAGTTAAGTTAAGGTGCGGTGTGCCTCGGTGAGTGTCTTGTAAAATCGTGCACAGCTTGGGTGGTGCCGTCGGAATGTGCGCTCTACTGTCGCATGCTTTCCACGAGGGGGGGGGGGGGATCGGAGGTCCTAACGCATGCGCCGGGTCGTCTGTCCCGGACTACGTGGTAGCTATGACAAGATCTACCCACACTACCTTTTCATCTGTAAAACAATGTTTGCTCCGCAGCATTAAGTATTTTTGAGGGGTGTGGAGGGGGGAGAGGGTTAGCTTCTCCTCGCTTCCACAAGCTGAGAACTGTCTGGGTGGCCAAAATCCCTCACAAGGGACCGATCCACCCCCGCGCTGAGGGAGTAGCGTCCCAGTGATGTAAAACCGGCCTTTTCATTTTCACGAGCAGCTCTGAGAAGAACCACTCGGCCGTGTGTATAGGCTGTTCACGGTAAAGTGAGTATTTTGAGGCCGTAGTTACTTAACGATAGAAAATCTTACCCCAAATGATTTGTTTCAAAATAACCAACTTTTATATTAAAACGCGTACATTAGAAAACGTTAATCGCAGCTATCACTAGATATGGTCGTCGGTCCGTAGTTGAGGTAACCCGCGAATGTAAGCTCGTTGGCTGCCAACTGCCTACCAACTTAGTTTCTTAAATCATTGTCTTCGCTGTACTTGTGTGTATGAGTAGTTCACACAGAAATAGAATCACGCGTCCACTTGAACTCTGCAATCACACACGATATAATTAATTAATCCACTTAAGTAAAGTTCAATGCAGGATGTCATGACGTTTGTTGGCTGCAATGGTTTGTATGGGCTGTTCAAGGGGATAAAGTGAGCACTTTAGAAATCAACCTTAGAAAAATGTCACTGCTCCTGACTGCATATATTTTAGCGGGTGCGCTGAGTGACATTAGCTCCGTAAAGTTGGTAACGATGGCTGGAAAGTAGTCCCATATTTTAATGTCGAATAAAAAGTGTTAGGTAACCATTTGTGATAAATTAAAATTATTTCTTTCACTTTCTGTTTTTTTTATGCATCGAAGTGTAACAATAAGCAGGTTTTTAAAGTATTTACTTTCTTAATAATCTCACAGTTCCAGTTGATCGACGCATGAATAAAGAGATGAGGCAATGGCAATGTTAATTTTACATTAGGCGGAAGAATACATAACGTGCTGTCAACTAGATCTCAATCAGGGCTTTCAAAAGTGCTAATTTTACCGTGCATATATTTTAACGGACACGCTGAGACCGTGTCCGAAATGACAGATTCGTTATTTTGAATTTTGTCATTTCGTAAGTTTCAATTCGGACATTATCGACACTCTATTGTTTAGCACTCGCGGCAACGCATTTTTACATTAACAGTGTGTATTTCATGAACAACTATTTGTTTTGAAAAAAAATTTATTTACGCATTCTCGCATGTATTTCGAATGTAAAAACCAACATGGCGCTGATTCTGTAATTTTGTTTGTTGGCTAACATCCGCTTGGTACAAAGAACGAAATACCAAATGACCAAATACGTCACCATTTTTAAAATACAAAATCGGGTCACGTGATAATTTTGTCAAAAAAATGCGATTTCAGACACGGCCTGACTGTCTTGTGACATATTTGTACTGACTGGCAATCGCCAAGTAAAGATGGTAATAACGGAAGGAAAGTAGTTCCCCAGCCAACCTTACATTAAAAGTGTTTTATATGTAAACATTTGTGAGCACTGAAATGATGTATTTTGCTTTCTTTCTCTAAATACAAATAAGTTTAGGAACTATCAAATTGGTGAAGTAGGTATTGAAGTTTTTACTTTCCTAGTAATTTCACAGTTGAACGTGACCGATGCACGAATAAGGTGATCAGGCCAATGGCAATGTTAAGTTTACGGCCGCCTTCCGTTACTCACGGATTTCACTTGGTCAGTAATTTCAGTAACGTCAGCTATTGTTCCGATACTGCTGAAGGCACTGATGGTCGCATATGAGAGGTACCCTGAGCGAGGCTACAACCGTTACTGAGATCGCGGGTTTTAAAGGCGCTTAAAAAGTCAGTGTTGTCAGGTTAACACTAGATTTGGTGGGAAGTTCAAGTCATGTTCGAGGAAATGATACTCACGGAAGGTAAATACAGGTGCTGAGGCAATCATTTATAATATTGTGGTGCCGTCAGAAGATGCCCAGAAAGCAGTCGAAGGTGAGTAACATGTTTAATGTTTTAGTACAATTGCTCTATGGTAATTAGTGAGGTTAGTGTGTTCGCCATATTTGTTTATATTTTCCTGCACTTGGGAATACTACTGCCAGACGCTCCGAAACAATTTATTTACTGACGAAGAGAAATAAGTATTTGATGCTTCCTGACGACTGTTCTCGTCGTGATTTCAGTGCTCGTCAGCAGTAACGGAAGCCTGCCTACATATGGTGGAGGAATACACAAGTAGATCTTCTTCAGCGGGTCTTTCAAAAGTGATCAGTTTACCGCGAACAGCCTATAATATGTTAATTACTTACTTCATAGCACCCCGGTTCCTAATTCTGGAAGTTTAACATTATTGGATTAGTTTGTTTTTAATGGAACATTAAGAACTAGAAACAAAATTAGATTATCAGTTTTCAAGTTCTTATCAGATTATAAAAAAACGGAGAGGCCCTACTGTATTTTGTAAAGTGTGGCATTTTTTTCTGGAAGAAGCACTACGTGGGTATTATATTTCAATCGTAATACCAGTATTAGCTCGTGTTTCAAGATTGTTTTTGTTTGTACTTAAATACAGGATCGAAATTGTCCTGCCAGACCATCTATTTGTGCCGTCGTCTGCTCAAACTTGAAAGGACTAGAGACTATCAGAAATGTTTGCACTTCAACGAAAATTTCTATGGCTGTGTTCCCAGAATGAATTTTAAACTAATGGTCAAGTCATATGATGGAGTTTAAGGGACAGTGGACAAATTTAGCGGCTAAAAGTAAACCGTAGGTTTAAAAATTTTAATTAACACAATAACGTTAATACGTCCTAAGTTGGGCCAATATAATATCATTTTACAATCTGTTATTTGAAATCAATATAAAAATGTTTTTAATAGTGTTTTTTTTTAGTCGGCAGTTGTTTTCAGCAGCAGAACAACATAAAAAAATCCTGAATTTTCGTTATATGAAATTAAAACTGAAATGCGTCTTCATTTAAATGTATACTCCTCTCTGACTGGTTAAACTTAAGAGACATAGGGATTGGTGTTCTAGTCACCCGTTCTTTCTACCGCGAAATCCGAGCAGTAATAAGTTAAAACTTAATTGTGTATGCTTAGATTGCAAATATACTTTACATTTTACAATGGCACTAATTAAAAATTTAAATAAAAAACCGCAGGGAAAAACTACGTATGTTTAGGGCATCTAGTAGCTTCTGTGTGGATTTAGAATTTTTAAGTATAGCTTCTTTATGTTCACACTGACACAATGCATGCATATCAAAGTCTATGCTATTAGCATGCTTGCGTTTTGAAGTCAAGGGCAGATCAATCTTGATCACTACTTCCATTGCTTCCCGAAATTTCTTAACCTGAAACCGAAACGTGGATTTACGTGTTTTTTTCTTGTAGAGACACGGTGACTGAGCGGTTAGACTGCTCGCCTCCCGCCTAAGCGAACCTGGTTCAATCCTCGGCTGGGTCACTCCCAGCTTTTCGCAAGTGGAAATCGTACTGGGTGATGCTATTGGTCGGCGGTTTTTCTCGGGTGTCTTCCGTTTACCCGTCCTTGTATTCAGGCGCTGCTCCATTCTCACCTCATTTTACCCTCATTGGCTCTCAAGACCTCGTTGTTAAGAACCAGCCAAATCTCTCAACTCAACTCGTTTTTGTAGTTCATATCGTTACCCTTTAATCAAGACTTCAGGTGTTGACTTCAGTAAAGAAATAACAAAAATATGTATAGTTAACTTTGTACAGTGACTGGCATTGAAACAGTGTTATATTCATTACACGATCAAAACTGGGTGGGTGAGCTACAGGAGTAGTTAATCTGCTATTAGTGCGTGATTATTGCAAACCCATATAACACCTTTTTCTCACTTAAACTATCATAAAATTATAGCGATTTGCCTTATATCCACACAATTGAGGTCAAATATTATAATTTTTATTTTATATTAGAAACCTTAAGTTTTAGCATAAAAAGACCAAAAACACTTGTACAGCTCAATGTATTGTTGGAAATGAAATATTTCAAACCTAATTCCATCCAAAAAATGACGGACTTAAGTACGATTCTAACATTTTGAGTGCAAAAGACGTAACAAAAAATTAAACGCAACAGAATTTGGATTGCCTCGATCAAAATTTTTCATCCTTAGATAGTTTATTCCAAATCAAAACGACTCGCACAATTTCTTCCCGAACGCTGCCACGAAACTATGTACATGTGCTCCCCTACTACTAAAGACTTTCCACGATAATGTGAGCACTTTTGAAATCAACCTTAGAAAAAAGTTACTGCCCCTGCCTTCATATATTTTAACAGGCGCACTGAGTGACATGTGCCCAGTGAAGTTGGTAATGATAGATCGAAAATAGTTCCATAATTTAACGTCGAATAAAAATAGTTAGGTAACCATTTCTGATAACTTTAGTTATTTATTTCACTTTCTGTTTTTTTTTTTTTTTATGCGTCGAAGTGTAAAAATGCCCAGATTTGTAACATATTTTCATTTCTTATAATTCCACAGTTTCACCGAACCGACACATGAATAAAGAGATGAGGCAAATAACAATGTTAATTTTACATAAGGTGAAGCAATACACAACACGCATACAAGTAGATCTTAAGCTGGGCTTTCAAAAGTGTTCATTTTACCGTGAAAAGCCTATAAGCGTAACTCTCTGAACTGGCGTGCAGTGTTCTCGTTGCGTTGCACGTACTTACGTTTGCGACTTTAAGCGGTGACCCTATAATTTCATTGGTGGAAAGTTTACAGCAAGGCTCAATGCAGGGCACTTGAGTATTTTGTATGTATTTGGTGCGTATATTTTGAGATGCAGAGCGTTGAAAAGCCGTTTCTCGCTACGTTGAAGTGTTCTGAAATAGCGTTAATAATGTTTGTGACGTCTTGAAATCATTCGACTGGGTGGCGTCGTCTGAAGTGCGATTTCTATTTGTAGAACAGCACACAGGATTCACGTTTAATACTGTCCGCACCACAAGTCCTGGCGGCTGAGTTTACGTGGAGTAGGATTCGCCATGATGGGCGGAGGGGGTTAAGTTAGTCGCGCACGCAGCTGCCGCAGACTGATGCCACGCTAAAAACATTTATCTTCGTATATGATCCATTTACGGTTACTTAACACTTTTCTGAAGCCCTGCTAAAGTTCTACTTTTAGGATATTCCTCCGCCTCGTGCAAACTAAGCTTAGCTTAGCCTAGAAGATTACACCAAAGGGACAGCGAACTGAAATCGTGGGCACTCAATTGTATTAATATTTTGCATGAAAACTATTTCTTACTGAGCGCTAGCAACACTCGTGTTCTCTCGCTGTTTTTTATTTCTATTTATAAGAAATGAAATAAAATGTATAAATAAAATAAGGTAAAACTTTAATTTAACGAAAAATAAGATACCTACTTTTATGTTGACAGGGGTATAAAACGCTTGTGATACATGTCATACTTAGGAAATAATAAACACTTTCTACATGCAGTGATTTTCCTATAGTTACATTTCAAAAGTGTGAAGAAACCGCGAATAGACGATAGTCAGTTGCGAGTTCGCCGATGCACGCCTAATATTTCTGTGACAGTTAGTACATAATCGGGCCGTGACTATTGTCAGCTGCCGCCGGCCGGGCCGTGCCGTGCCGGAAGATCAAGCGCGCGCCACTAGGGAGGCAGTCTGCCAGGACTTGGCGCTTGCAGTAGTTTCGTGTGTAAACGTGTGTTTCAAAATGGAGAATCAGAGTTAAAGAAATTCCCTTTCGATGCATCAGATTAAAAAAATAATCTTTCCAAATTAAAGTATTTTATAAGTCATTCATGGTAACTTGAGTTCATTTCTGAAGCCCTGCTAAATTTCTACTTCCAGGATATTCCTCCACTTCGTGCAAACTAAGCTTAATTAAGTCTGGAAAACTACACCAAAGGATAACACATCGCATTCGTACGCACTAAGTGTAACAGTATTTTGTATAAGAATTATACAAAATTACCAGCACATGTGTTTTCACACTGTTTTTATTCAAATTATTTATAAATGAAGAATTATAATTTATAGATAAAATATGAATAATGTTTCCATTTAACAGAAAAAAAGTAACTTTTAAGAACACAAGTAAAACATGCTTATGATCTATGGGTATGTTGGAAATAACTAAACACGTCGTACATGAGGAGATTTTTCAAATGTTTGATTCAAAAAGGGTGAATAAACTGCAAAAACTGCAAATAGACTATACGTGACTTTTCTTAAGGAATACTCGCACGTTAAGAAATATTGCGAAGTTTTATGTGTAGTATTATTTTTAATTTAGCATTCAAATTTAAATTTTACTAAGAAAAAATAATTTATATATATATACACACACACACACACACACACACACACACACACACACACACACACACACACACACACACTATAAACAGAATGTCACAAGGTCATAGTGAAAAACTTATATGGGTGATAGGTAATGTAATGAGGAACAACTTTGGTCAGAAAATGGATGTTCGGAGACGCTCCGTAGAGATGTCAGGCGCCGTTTTAAAATAGACCAATGCGCCTGGGAGGTAGGCATTCCGCTTCCCCCGGGTAGCACGTCCTTTCTGTCGATCATGCAGTCATCTGTAGCTAGTGAACACGAGGGCCGGTTACTGAGCCTCGCCTCTATCCCGAAGTAATCAGTATAAAAAGCACTGAGAGCCTCATTGGACCACATGTGTTGTGCGCAGTTCGTTACGTCTTTCAATCGTCACATTCCACTGCACAGACCTGCGTCGTTGTAGCTTTTTAATATATTTTTTTATGCTGAAATTTTTTTACCAGTTGTATGGATTAGCTCATTTGGTGATTAAAGGCTGTTCACAATAAAGTGAGCACTTATGAAATCAACCTTAAAAAGAAGTCACTGCCACTACCTGCACAATATTTTAACGGGCGCCCTGAGTGAAATGCGCCCAGTAAAGTTGGTAACGATGGATGGGAAGTAGTTCAGTACCTTAACGTCAAATAAAAAAGGTTAGGTAACCATTTGTCATAACATAAATTATTTATTCCGCTTTCCGTTGTTTTTTTTTTAATACGCCGATGTGTAAAAATGAGGAAATTTGTTAAATATTTACTTTACTAATAATTTCACTGTTTCACTTGACCGAAGCATGAATAAAGTGATGAGGCTCGTGACAATGTTAATTTTGCATAAGGCGGTAGAAAACACAACGTGCATATAAGTAGATCTAAATCAGGCCTTTCAAAAGTGCTCATTTTACCGTGAATAGCCTATACATATGTCACGCGGTACCCCACGGCATTAGTTTTCTTTGTAATTATTATCGTTTGTGCAACTTAGTATTTGTTACGATGGCTGCAGTAAGATAGGAGAATTTTGTAATTGACAGCAAATTATTAAAAATATATATAAAGTGTAAAAAAATTTATATTCGAGGAAAATTGCATCATATACAATGCGTAAAAGTTGATCAATGTTTGGTTACAAATATAAAAATTTAAATTTTTTGGTATCCGGAACCTTTAAGGCTGTTGCCAGGTTGAGAACTTGGTACAGCGAAATATATGTTAGTGAAATTCGGATTTTTGGCGTTCCTGTTCAGGATAGATATATGCCACTGGGAACTTTATTACTATTGAAGCCTTTTTTTAAACATTAATTTATAACCTGTTCCCTGGAAATATCTGAAATTTTAATAATTAAATAAACAATTACTTAAAAACTAATTGTTATAATTGCCTCGATACATAGCTTGTGAATATAATTTCCCACATTTAGGTTTTTTGTTTCAATATTATATCTTCAATTGGCTTTAAAAAACCCAATTTCATTACCATGTTTATATAGGCTATTAATGGTAAATTGAGCACTTCTGAAAGCTCTCTCATTTGGAATAATAGTAAATTAATAAATTTTATATTGGCCCTAGGCGTTAACTTCCGAGTGCGGTGGAATATGCACACTGTGTTTATTACTTACATATCAATATTTATTTTAAAATATGCTTAACGGATTTTAAAAAAGTATGAAATATAAAGTAACTAGGGCCTCAAAAGTGCTCACTTTACCGTGAACAGCCTATACCGAACTCTCAACAAGGCAACAGCCTCAAGTGATTAGTGGTACATATGTTTCGTCTTAAATTTTCGCAAGGAATAAACTTCCGGAGTTGGCCAGTTTTGTTCAAAAACACCCCATATAAAAATTGTGTCATTAAAAATGTTAGATTCTGTGTCTGGTCTTTTCAAGTTGTGATGATCGTCGAACGGCCTTCATGACGAATTTATGATCGCCAGCAGCTATCATATATATATATATATATATATATATGTGTGTGTGTGTGTGTGTGTGTGTGTGTGTGTGTGTGTGTGTGTGTGTGTGTGTGTGTGTGTGTGTACGAAGGAGGGTGCCGTGGAAATTCCGGGATTTTGATGTCGGATTGCGTTCGCGAGGTCGTGAAGTAAAAGTCGCAAATTGGAAAATGCTTTTTATATCGTCCGCCATACACGCACCATCGGTCAAAACTCTTGCTGCAGTATAGTCCATTCACGGTGTCTTCGGCCTTTTTTAATCAAACCTTTACAAATATCCCCATGTATGACGTGTTTAGTTATTTCCTAAATTCGCCCTGTATCACAAGCGTTTTATACTCGTGTCCATAAAAGTTACTTCTTTTCCTATTAAGTTGAAATGTTTTTAATACCTTATCTATAAATTATAATTCTTCGTTGGTAAATAATTTGAATAAAAAACAGGGTGAAAATAGGGATGTTGGTAACGTCTAGTAAGAAACAGTTATTATACAAAATATCATTACAACCGAGTGCGCACGAATGTGGTGCGTTGTCCCTCTGGTGTAATTCTCCAGATTTGTTAAGCTTAGTTTGCACGAGGCGGAGGGATATCCTGGAAGTAGAACATTAGCAGGGCTTCATAAAAGGCTGAAGTAACCGTGAATGGATTATGCATACAATACGCTATAGTGACGACACAAATAGACACAAGAGAGTCGTTTTTCGCGCTGGCTGAGCGATTTGAGATGCAGTCTCCGCTAGGCTAGGGGGTCGTGGTGCGCCGCAGGCAGGGGCCCGCGCGAGGAAGGGGAACGGGGCTGTCGCCTACCCCGAGGATCTAAAATTTTGAAATGTGTAGTTATCGCAGAATAGTATTGTCGAACTGGAGGGCAACTTCCATGCTTCGCTGGCCTTGCATGAAGAAGATCTGTAAAGATGTGATATTAGTTTTGGTAAAGGATGTTCAAGATAAAGTGAGCACTTTTGAAATGAACCTTAGAAAAAAGTCACTGCCCCTGAACGCATCTATTTTATTGGGCGCATTGAGTGACATTTCCCCGGTAAAGTTGGTAACGATGGATGGAAAATAGTTCCATATCTTCACGTCAAATATAAAGTGTTAGGTAACGATTTGCGATTACTTAAATTATCTATTTCGCTTTCTGTTTTTTTTTTTTTTGTACCTTGAAGTGTGAAAACCAGCAGATTTACATAATATTTACTTTCCTAAAAATTTCACAGTTTTACTTTACTGACGCGTCACAACGCATGAATAAAGTTATAAGGCCCATGGCCATGCTAATTTTACATAAGGCGGAAGAATGCATAACGTGCATACAAGTATATCTTAAGCAGGGCTTTCAAAAGTGCCCATTTTATCGCTAATAGCTTATAAAGTAAGTGTTGTGCTAGTAAAATAATATGTTGAATTTGACTCAAAAATAAATACATGTAAGAGTAACAGGCATATTTTTTGGCATGAAATAAGCTTAATTACTGTTAAATTTTAACCTTGCAGAAGAATTTCCTGTGCGAGAAAGCCCAGACCTCAACTGTATATATGGCAAGTATCCAATTTTTATATCAGTTCCCACCCCCTCCAACACCTCAACAAATTTCCTAAACTTTCGATTTCTCCCTCCGTAAAATTGGTAAGCGTACATCACTGAGACCGCAGGTCAATGAATATACCGACAAGGATTCGGCCACGCGTATTGAAAGGGTTTATGGTTCTCCCAAAGGTAAAGTACACTGGAAGAATAGTGAGCGGTCGGTGGAACAACCAACACAAGTTCAAGGATGATGAAGGGAGCCAAGGGGAACACAGTGATCCTCTTCAGACTAGACCAAGACCAGTCTAGCCAACGACATGCAGATACAGCTTGGCCCACGGACAAGTAAATAAAAAAAAAACGCCCGAGAGTTACAACGATTTCCCCATGGAGGGAAAGAGTCGCCGGAAATCTTTATCTATGGCAAGGGCGATCCCACTGTATTGACGATTGTCAAAATCGTTGAGTTCCTTAGGTAGATTGTTTGCGCGCGAAATTTGTACAGGAGTCGAAGAAATACTCAGGACTGCAACAGTTGCGAATCGTACAGAAACCGCCATCTTTTGTCTTCTGTTCAGGGTCATATATAATGGTTTTAATGCTGGGGGGGGGGGGGTTCCGGGCCTGCCCCTACCCCTTTGCTTTTCCTTAAGAAATGTTTGCCTTTTGTGTGCTGTTTATATAGTCCATTCACGGTTGCTTCCAAGTTTTCTGAAGCCCTGCTAAAGTTCTACTTCCTGGATATTTCTCCACCAAATGCAAACGGAGCTTAACCAAGTCTAGAAAACTACACCATAGGGACAACACACCGCATTCGTGCGCACCCCACCTTAATAATATTGTGCATAAGAACGATATATTTCTAGGTATTACCAACACACCTTTTTTCTCCCTGTTTTTATTCATATTAATTATTGATTAGATATTAATTAACATTTATAGTAAATATATAAGTATAATATAACCAAAAATAAATTAATGTTGTGGTAACGGAAGTATAAAACGCTTGGGATACATACAGTAGCATAAGAAAATAACCAAACATATCATATATGGGATGATTTTTCAAATGTTAGATTCAAAAATTGTGAAGTAACCGCGAATATACTATAAAAGCATTACTCTTAAATTAACAGAACGGAAATTTTACAGCGGATAGAATCAGCACATTCAAGTTATTTTCAGTCGATGCCAACGTGGCAAATACAGAATTATGATTGTTAATATTTATGGTGTCAACGGTGTCAAGAAGTTTTCTTGCCACCAGCGATTGGGCAGTCGCACTGATACAAACCCTCACTCCCCACCCCCTTCCCACAATAGTAATCATCCCTTTAAGACGCACGGATTCTATAGCATGTTCAAGTTATGGTGAGCACTTTTGAGGCCCTAGTTACTTTTTACTTTCAGCCATTTGTGATCCTTTACCACCTTTTTAAAATAAATATTCCCATGTAAGTAGTAAACACAGTGTGTATATTCCACCACATACAGAATTTAACGTCTAAGGCTACAATAAAATGTATTTATTGGCTGTTATTCCAAACGAGAGGGCTTTCAAAAGTGTTCACTTTACCGTGAATAGACATTATTATCTAATTTGTTTAGTAGCAAGTGCAAGTAAAGTGTTACGCGTACTTGAAGGCAGATGCCGTTGTTTCCATAACTGAGCCCTGATGTTTGTGTCTTACATAAAAAGGGCATGTAAAAGTAAACTAAAACCAATTATTTATTTCATTTATTTTATTTGTAACTTTATGCCTCATCGAAACCAATGTCATTAGATACAGACATAAAACAGCACAATAATGCAAGGGACTTAGGGAAGGACTCAACCATGGGATGGTGTTATTATGAGGAAAACACAGAACAATCGAAAACTAGCTGGGAACTCGCCGGACTGGGATTTGGACCTTGGGTTCACTCGGATGCAAGTCCAGTGTTCGACCACTGCGCAATCTCGTTAGGTACTGAAACAAGTCGATTATTGTTGTTTTAAAGTATTGCAGTATTTTGACTGCACCTGTGCACATGCGACAATAAGTTAAGAATTAAGTATCACAAAGAATTATTCAACTGTTAAATAAAGTTTACTCTAATCAGAAAATTATTTTACTTTTCTGGGAGTCGCAGATATTAGTCAACCAGTAATGCTTTGCCTGTATTACTTTCTTCGAGATATTTTTAGGATTCTGTATTCATCTAATACGCATTGATTTAAATAGTGTAAATATATATTTTTTAACACAGTCTCAAAGCAGACTGTGTCCAATTTGTAGTTTTGTTAGTAGTAGGAGGGTGGACGTTCTACTTCACCTTGGTTACCACAATATTAACCTGGGAAGGGTCTCAAACAGATGCTGCCCAATTTTGCAGTGAGGGATACTAGCTGGCGCTATGATGTGCTAAGTGAGGTGCTAATCCTATGCTGTCATTGATCGTTGGTTGTGGCAGACCATCAATTATACGTTTAAGCCCTTTTGGAAATATAGTCATAATTTCCGAACTGTTGATGCTATGTTCATAAAAATCATAACATAGGCATCGTATCCGATATCCATCATGGTTGTAATGCCATTTAAGTCTTAAGACCTTTCTGACAAGGTAAATTATGCGTTTAAGCAACTGTGTAAAATGTAGTCATAATTTCCGAAACATTGATATCAAAGTTACAAACATCAAATTGATAACATACACATCAACCCCAACAACAAACAAGAATACAATATCAAACACACCTAAAGCCCCTTTATAAGCATACTAACTCATAATTTCCCTTATATCAGAGCTACAGTCATCAAATTCATAATATACACATAAAGCGCAACAACAAAGACTACAAGGTCAAAGACACCTAATCACCTTTTATAAGTATAATAACTCATAATTTCCCATCTACCAAAGCTACAAACATCAAATTCATAACATACACATGACCCCCAATTAATAAAAGACTACAAGGACAAACACACCTTTTATAAGCATAGTACTGTAACTCATAATTTCTTATCTACCGAAGCTATAGTCATTCAACTCGGGCTCTAACGACTAATGAGCAAATTGCTACTGAACTCGATTCCCACTCAGGATACTTACATTTTATTCAGTTTTATTAGTTTGTACTTTAAACAGTGAACTACGAGCAAACCCAATAAAGTTAAATAGATTGGTGTAATAAGCAATGGATAACTTTACAAAATAGAATTTACATATTAGTTCGAGATTTACACATTACATTCTGATACAAAATGTGTAACAAGTAACCACATCTCGCGAAAAGTGCTCAGGGAAAGGCTTCGCTTGTGAGGCGAGTTCACACATATTCAAAAGCTCCACAGACACCACATGCTCCACAATACGCTCCACATGCTCCACAATCTGCTCCACATGCTTCACAATCTGCTCCACATGCTCCACTAACTTCTCCACATGCTCCATAATCTGCTTCACATGCTCCACAATATTCTCCACATGCTCCACGATCTGCTTCGCATGATCCACATGCACCACACTCTGCTCCACATGCGCCACAATCTGCTCCACATGCTCAACAATCTGCTCCACATGCTCCACAATCTTCTCCACATCCTTCACAGACTCCACATGCTCCACATCCTAGGGCAGCACCACAACCTAAACCAGTGTCACAAACACACACAACCAAACACACACATATACATACAATCACACAACTCAACTACACTTACCAGCCAAATGAAAAAAGAATAACTTTACAAATATATCAACTTACCATACACCTCAAATGAACCAACCCAAACGGTCATATTATGAGACCATTTCAGCTTATAATACTAACATCAGACCAACAGACTTAGTTTCCAAAACATTCCAAACAGCTAAGCTAACACTATCTTTAATTCGCATACCTTCTCCAGCACACGTGGAAGTCATTTCATTCTCCTTATACTCAACAACAGATATTACTAAAAGATTTACAATAAAAACACCGATATTTTTTCCATCTAAGGTTAGGATATTCGAATAATTTTCTCATATTTAAATAAGCTCTGTACTCAGTTTCACAACATCAGAGTGACATACTTCATTTTCAAAAAGATACGACCTCCCACACCCTAACTAGTGTCAAAGCGAATGATGCTGGAAGATGGTTAACATTTGAGAATTTACTGAAGTCATGCAATTATCTCTATAATCAAAACATTCAGTAATAAGTAGGAGGAAAATAGAACCATTCACCTTAAATAATTAATTAACACTTTTTTTCCTTTCTTTTCTTTATTTACTAAAAAAAATACTTTCATCAAGAAGTCGCATATGTCTCTTCTAATTACAATTTAAATTGCCAGAGAACTCCATCTCAATAGATATAGTAATATTAGCTTACAAGTATTTTATATGTATCATAACAGTCTCTCCAACCATCAGCAAAAATGTACATTTAATGATAACACCTCAATTCACCTTTAACTCATATTAGACTTAAAACATTTCTCCCGGTTAGTTAATAAAAGGAAGGAATAAATAATAACAATAGTATTTCATACACTTATAATTTTATTTTACACAATAATCCAAATTACATACATAAATACACTCAACCATATGCTCCACTAAACAAAACATTTGTGTAAGCAATCCAAACATGAAAATTAAAACCTTAAACCATAAGATTTACATTACCTACAAAACTATACAGGTTCCATGAAAAACAAACATTACTGCAATACGTTGTGTTAACATTTAACTATATGTTTGTCTATTATAGAAATCATGGTAAATATACGTGCACACATCATACATCGATGTACTATACATCCACAATTTTTTTAACACTTTCTCGTCATGTGACGATACATATTATTAAGGAATGTAAATAACTTCCGACAAAATCGGCACTGATTTCCAGAAACCATTGAGTTATCGACCCCAACACTTCCATCGCATGTTAACAAATGTTTTTCAAGTTGGGTATGGTCACTAAATACCGAATGACATTTGCTAGATCAATATTTATTTCTATGTATGTTTCCTAAACAATTATTGTTGTTTTGATGTATTCTCAAATTGCGATGTGAAGTAAATTCCTGCACACAAGTTTTACACTGGAAACGAGCTGGTGTACTCTCTTCCGAAGTAGTTCCCAATGATGTAATCAATTTACTTGTTTGCAAGGAAATTATATATTCTAACTCATGCTTCTTTTTGCATTCTTTGTCTTAAACAAACGTAGACATATTCCACATCGGTATACTTTCAAAGTAGGATTCTTGGAACAGACTCTCTTTTCATGACGATGAACATAATTATGTGTGGTAAATGTTTCTCCACAGAAAGACAGACATTTTGTATTCCCATTGATATATTACTTTTACATAACGATGCATGCCCTGCTTATGCATATTGTCCCGTAAATATACGTCCACATATTGTACAGCAATTCCTAACACACTCAGGATTCATTACACTAAAACGTCTCTAATGGCGTCGCATACTGCGAATTTGCTTAAAGTTTTTATTATAGTGATGACTGTATGATCGAAGGGATTGTTCTCCCATTGGAGGAGTATAACCACAGCAGCATAACATGTAGATCTAATTTATCACTAGTACCAAACAAAGATTGACATTTCGAACATCTATGCAGATGGCGTTTAGGTTGACTATGACAGTATCGTTCATGAGAACATAAATTTCCCTCATCGAAATATTGCTTGGTACAATAACAACACTTATGCCTCATGTCTAATTCTTGATGCGAGGTTTCTTCTGAAGAATGCAGAGCCGATGTGTTCACTTCTATCATCCTAAACAGACTGAGCTAAACTCGTTACGGCGACGAGCTTTTATACCTTTCGAAAATGTAGTAATATACGAGGGGGAAAAACGCAACCAGTCGATGGAGATTCAACCTAACGGTGATCCATTGAATGGAACAATGACAACCCAGTTATCAAACACACTGCCACTACTGTTCGGAGCTCATTCGATCTTCAACTACCGAAACGTAAACATCTCTCCACCAATCCTATAATATTACTCTAAACACAACGTACCTTCATAACTGCTCATGAAGTTACTATCATACAAAGAGAAAATTAATGATATGTGAAAAACATCTCTTTAATGTTTGTAAATTGTATTTTAACTGTTCGTCTTAAATTATTGTAAAACAAAAACATTTCTATAGGGTATATGGTTTAAATGTTATCAACACTTCAAACGAATGTTAACATAGAGGAACGTGTATTACCTACAGGTTTTAAAATATAATACATGATAGGTATACTTAATCCCTTTTTCCAGGTTACATGTAAACAAAATGACAAAAAAAACCTATTCACATTAACTCTTTAGACATTTTATGAAGTTGGTATTGTATAGGAAACGAATTTCGCAAGCATAAATTACACCACCCAAAATTATGTGCATTAGTTAAGTATGATTCCTAATTAAGAAAATATACACCTAACATTTCCTATCTTGTTTGTGTAATCAGCGAACAAATCATTTAACTCCTATCAAAATCGTGTAATATTAGTCAATTTATCATATAAATTTTCATTCATTTATAACTCTACTTAACATTCATCTAAATAAAACGAAGGTTAAAGAGTGAACGAGATTTCTCTACCTCTTATACCACATGATATTTCCATGAGAGTATCAAAATATAACAGATTCCCAGATGTCAAAGGTTTGCCAAACTATTGCAAATGAGTATAATTTAAAATTTGCTTTATACACAACATACACATCTGCTCTATACACCACATACAAACGTATTAGTTTAACTACTAACTAGAGGGGATACATGAGTTTTTATAGGTTGCTTTAAATATTCCAATTCATCCCTCCTAGCAAACAATTTAACTGCCTATCACAAAAATTTATCCCAAATAGCAAACAGTATACCCACTCCCAGAAAAATAGAACTATACTTACAACCAATCTCTGTTCAACATATATATTTACGAACAAACAAACATACAAAGAACCTAAAATATTTCAAATGGCAAACCCACTTCACCCAACACTTGCTCCTAATGAACCAAATTAACCCAAAACCACCCAAAAGGACCAAAATATACTCCAAACCACACACACGCATCATAGGCACTTATCAAACCATGTAACTGCAAAACCCCATAAAATCAAACCTTACAAGAAAAATTATATACCTGTAAACTATACCAAACAAATCATACAACACAAATGAACACATCTGTATCATTTGTCTTCCAATACACATTATCACACATATTTAATCTAAAGTTTAATCATATACAAAAAGAAAAAGTCTTACCAAGATTATATTTGTCCAATTTACCATATAACATCATTTAAAACCAAATTAAGATCCAAATAAAACAATCGTCTCACTCAAATCGTGTTATCCCATACAACACGTAGCAATCAAAACCTGTTTATTTATTTAAAAACCCTTAATGAAAGAATGTTTGTTAAGATCTTCTCTTTTTAACACTGATTCGATCCTTCTAGGATACTTAGGTATTATATGCACAACAAGTTTTTACACAATCAAAACTTTTTTCATCGCACAAGAAGCTTAAACGTTGTTAAAAATGGAATTACATTTATCTACTTCGAAAAATGTTAAAATTCAAGCATACATACTGATTTATTCAAAACTTCAACCCAAACGCAAGCATGGATAATTATACTAACATATTTTTTGTTTCAATTCCCAACGAGGTAAATACGCATATATGAATAACTGTTCATGATATTTATTTAAACCCACTCACCTTAAACATTAAATACTAAATTATCCTTTAAAATTGTAGTTATTTTTACCTGTATCAAGGCAAGCTATTTTAATTTAGTGTAATAACACAAATGCTAAGTACTCGATACACAACAAACATCAATTTTACATAATGCAAGCCGATGAATTACCTAACATACCCTATTATAACCAAAAAACCTTTTAATATTTTCAATTATTCTAGGAAGACCGTTTCTGAAAGGCTGACAAATTCTCACAAAATTCCTAACAACACCATGCTTAATTGTTATCTATACAGCTTAACATTTTGAGAAACTTTAAAAAATTGTATTGCGGGCAATAGGTGAGGATTACATTGGGAGAGTTGAGCCCACATATTATCAATCGTCACGGGTTAAAATATGTATAGTCGCATAAGAAAAATTCATATTTAGAGAGAATATTTAGATATAAGTAGTATATATATAGCGATTCAAGAACCATACAGGATATGTAAATATTTATTTTAATCGCGTATTAAGTAAATTAATCAATGTATTGACATAATGAATATACAACTGCAAGTAGTATGGATGTAACGAGATGAAACCAAATTCTCATCGACCAATGAAAAACAAAAAAATAAATATAAAAACAAGAATGGAATACAACTATAGGTTTGAGAACATACTCAATGCTTCATTGCAAGTCAAACTCACTTTTAGCACTAGTATTTACATATTGAATAACTAATATGAATATTTTCACTCTAAGTATTAATATTACTATAAACAAAACTAACATCCGACTAACATATGTTTGATATTATGCATGACTTAAATACATCGCAGATTGCAACACACTACACAACAAACACCTAAACAATATGCCTTTCCATTAACTATCTCACTCTATATTCAACTCCCATGCAGCATTCATCATCTCTCTACACAATTCTATCACAGCTCATCGACTACAAAGAACCACATATACATACCCACATAGGTCTCCAGCAGTCAAACGTCATCTCTGGCAGGAGAACAATGGTCTCCCGGAAAAGATGCAAGTGAGTGTTTTATCTTGGAAGGCTACACAGCCACAAACTGCATAACATATACATGCAATTAAAGCAAGCATACTGTTATAATTTTTTTTTTTTTTTCAAAAATCCATACACTTTAGAAATGACACATTCACACATAAACATGTATGAAATTACTACTTTACATATCAATCTTCCATTCCTCAAGCCTCAGTCATCAAAAAGCATTCCTTATTCCTCATAAATAATTCATTATTCCTCAAAAATTGTTCCATATTCCTCAAAAATCATTCATTATTCCTCAAAGATAGTTCCTTAGTTAAAACATGAATTCCTCATTCCTCAAAAAATGTTCCATATTCCTCAAAAATCATTCATTATTCCTCAGAAATGTTCCTTATTTAAAAAACTAATTCCTTATTCCTGAAAAATCGTTCCTTAGTTAAAAAATGCATTCCTTATTCCTAAAAAGTTGTTCCTTATTCTCCAAAGTACACGTCTAACAAGCTATCGTAATACAACAAAACATACGTAGATCTATTACAACACACTGAATAACACAAACTCACACACCAAGAATCTAAAATATTCCAATTGGCAAACCCACTATGCCCAAGACTTGTTTCTAATGAACCAAATTGACTCAAATTAACCCAAATCAACCCAAAATGACCAAAATATACTCTAAGGCACACATACACCCACATGCAATCACATATACATTTCCAAATTTAAATCCATTTGGATGTTCCAACAGCGACATAATAAAACACGTATTTCCACATGACAAAAGACTGCTTATTATACAACGTATATTTGATGGTAAAAGAATACCATGTTTATATTCAAGTATGTTTCTTTTATATTTACAACTACAGGAAGATGTACATTTTGTTTTATTACCTTCATTTTTACAAAAATATTAAGTATAATGTAACATTACATAATGTAACTAACATATTGTAACATAATGTACTAATTTATCATAACATTACATTACATGACATTATACCAAGTATAATGTAACATTACATAATGTAACTAACGTATTGTAACGTAATGTATCATAACATTACTCCTCATTATGCGGCTGAGTTTTGGATATCTCAGCTGCATTAAGGAGATACGTCAGCAGCAATTAGGAGCAAGTACTTTTTAGGGAAAACCGGGAAATTTGTAGCGAAAGAAGGGAAAGAAGGGAAATTTTAAGGCATTTTTGGGATAAAACATGCCATTTGGTGTGAAAATGGGCGATTTTTGAAAACAACGGGGAAAAAAACACCATGGCGGCTGGTGACCTTGGCACCTCACACCTCACACTGTAGCTTGATGCCTCCGAACATACATTTCCCTACTACTGGCAACTACTTCGGAAGAGCAAGCTCGTTTCAAATGTAAAACTTGTGAGGAGGAATTTACTTCACATCGCAATTTGAGAAGACATCAAAACAAAAATAATTGTTTAGGAAACATACATAGAAATAAATATTGATCTCGGTATTTAGTGATCATACCCAACTTGAAAAACTTTTGTTAACGTGAGATGGAAGTGTTGAGGTGGATAACTCAATGGTTTCTGGAAATCAGTGCCGATGTTGTCGGAAGTTATTTACATTCCTTAATAATATGTATCGTCACATGAAGAGCAATTGTTTAAAAAATCCTGAATGTATAGATGTATGATGTGTGCACGAATATTTACCAGGAAGCCTATAATAGACAAACATATAGTTAAATGTAAACACAATGTAATGCAGTAATGTTTATTTTCCATGGAACCTGCTTATTTTTTAACGCAATGTTAATCTTATGACATGGTTTAAGGTTGTAATATTTATGTTTGGCTTGTTTACACAAATATTTTGTTGAGTGGAGATTATGATTGAGTGTATTTATGTATGTAATTTTGACTATTGTGTGAAATAAAATTAGAAGTGCATGGAATACTATTGTCGTTATTCGTTATTTCCTTTTATTAACTAACCAGGAGAAATGTTTTAAGTCTAATATGAGTTAAAGGTGAATTGAGGTGTTATCAATAAATATACATTATCGCTGATAGACTGTTATGATACATATAAAATACTTGTAAGCTAATATTACTATATCTATTGAGATGGAGTTCTCTGGCAATTTAAATTGTAATTAGAAGAGACATATGCGACTTCTTGATGAAAGTATTTTTTTTAGTAAATAAAGAAAAGAAAGGAAAAAAAGTGTTAATTAATTATTTAAGGTGAATGGTTCTATTTTCCTCCTACTTATTACTGAATGTTTTGAATATAGAGATAATTGCATGACTTCAGTAAATTCTCAAATGTTAACCACCTTCCAGTAACATTCGCTTTGGCACTAGTTAGGGTGTGGGAGGTCGTATCTTTTTGAAAATGAAGTATGTCGCTCTGATGTTGCGATGTTAGTTGTTAATAGATGAAATGGTCTCATAATATGACCGTATTTGGTTTGGTTCATTTGAGAAGTATGGTAAGTTGATATATTTGTAAAGTTATTCTTTTTTCATTTGGCTGGTAAGTGTAATTGGGTTGTGTGATTTTATACATGTCTATTTGTGCTTGTGGTGCTGGTTTAGGATGTGGTGCTGCCTTAGGATGTGGAACATGCAGCGTCTGTGGAGCCTGTGGAGGATATGGAGCAGATTGTGGAGCATGTAGAGCAGATTGTGGAGCATGTGGAGCAGATTGTGAAGAATGCGGAGCAAATTGTGGAGCATGTGTACCAGATTATGGAGCACGTGGAGTAGATTGTGGAGCATGTGGATCAGATTGTGGAGCATGCGGAGCCGATTGGGGAGCATTCGGAGCAGATTGTGAAACATGTGGAGCAGATTGTGGAGCATGGGAAGTCTGTGGGGCCTTTGCATAAGTGTGAACTCGCCTCACAAGCGAAGCTGTTCCCTGAGCACAGTTGACGAGGTGTGATTACTTGTTACGCATTTTGTATCGGAACGTAATGTATGAGTCTCGAACCAATATGTCAATTCTATTTTGTATCGCTATCCATGCTTATTATACCAATATATTTACCTTGATGGATTTCGCTCGTCGTTCACTGTTTAATGTACAAACTAATAAAACTGAATAAAATTTAAATGTCTTGAATGGAAATCGAGTTCAGTAGCAATCTACTGACCAGTCGTTAGAGCCCGAGTTTAATGACTATAGATTTGATAGATGGGAAATTATGAGTTACAGTACTATGCTTATAAAAAGGTTTTAGGTGTGTTTTTCCTTGTAATCTTGTTTGTCGGTGGGTTTGATGTGTATATTATGAATTTGATGTTTGTGTCTTTGGCACATGGGAAATTATGAATTAGTATGCTTATAAAAGGGCTTTAGGTGTGTTCGACCTTGTAATCTTGTTTGTTGTTGGGTTTGATGTGTATGTTATGAATTTGATGTTTGTAGCTCTGGTGTATGAGAAATTATGAGTTAGCATGCTTATAAAAAAGCTTTAGGTATGTCTGATTTTGTCAGAAAGGCCTTAGTGCTTAAATGCTCTTAGTATCTTGATGGATGTCGGTTATGATGCATATGTTATGAAGTTGATCACTATATCTTCAACAGTTCGGAAATTATGACTACATTTTACAAAAGGGATCAAACGAATAATTGACCTTGTCAGAAAGGCTTTAGGGCCTAAATGGCCTTAGAATTGTGATTGATATCGGATGCGAGGCCTATGTTATGAATTTGATGAGCATAGCATTAACAGTTCGAAAATTATGACTATATTTAAAAAGGACTTAACTCAAACTAAAATTTGCCAGAACGTGTTTAGGACCTAAATGACCTTATCATCGTGATGGATATCGGATACGATGCCTATGCTATGAATTTGATGAGCATAACATCAACAGTTCGGAAATTATGACTATATTTACAAAAGGGCTTAAACGCATAATTGATGGTCTGCCACAACCAACAATCAATGACAGCATAGGATTAGCACCTCACTTAGCACCTCATAGCGCCAGCTAGTATCCCTAACTCCTAATTTGGGCAGTACCAGTTTGGTATCCTCCTGTTTGAGACCCTTCCCAGGTTAATCTTATGACACTACGCCTGCCGGTGACCAAGGTGAAGTAGAACACCCACGCTCCTACTTTAGTTACTTACATTATGTTACGCTATCTCAAAGTCGGTAGGCTTAACCATAGGTTCTTTATGGGATGGAGGTCTAAATTAAAAAAAAAAAAAGGTTTAATTATAAGTCCCTGATTTATATACAATAACTACAAATAAAATAATCTCGTCTCAATATCGCGAAATACATTTATATACTTGCTATTTACAATTAATAAATTCCATCAATATAATTTAAAATCACCTCAAAGAAATTAATGTAATTAAGTAACTAAGATCAGTCCCAATAAATAGTGTATCAAAACGTATTGAATTATTTTACAAATCATGTGTTTACTTAAAAGTTTCATTATTTACAATAATGTCCGTATCAAATGTTCATACAGTCCCACCTTACTCCGGTCCAGATTCCACTAGTCCCAAATGTTCTAGAGATCTCTGAACGCCCCCATTTACAGCTGGTCCTCTAATCGTCAGCATCATGGCCTCTCGTCCATTCACACCATAAAAACCTCGTCTGGCAATGCTTCGTACCATCTTGCCTGTCGTTAGTCATATTCGCCCACATCCCTCGCTGTACCAGAATTAACCTGATTAGCGCACTTCAGCCAGATGGCTACCACAATGAACTGACTCCTCTCCGGCTGCAGGATGCATATATAGTGTCGTTAGCTCTGGTCCATAATCTTCTCAAGATGGCATGTTGCGCCGCGCAAAAGTATTATCAGAATGTTCTTGTTCATCCTCTCAAGTCGTAAACTCCCCCTGAAAGGGGGAGGAGGGGGTGTGATGCCAGCCAGGTCGGCTGTCAATCATTTCGCCTGGCCACTGAGCGACGGAGCAGTGGGCGAGTCTATTTAAGGGGAGGGTCGAAGGGTTCACCCCCTACACTGCCGGACTGCGCATAACCAGATAACAGCGCCCACGCCCAGTGCGGGAGTTCGCATGTAACATTGCCGTCTCCTTACGTCTGTTTGTCCAGAACAGACTTTTCAACATCTGTACCTTCGTACATCGCAGTCGGTCGATGTGGACAACCTTAGGCTTCGTCCGCGAGCCCTGCATCATTGATCTGTTTCAGGATCCTGTACGGGCGTTCCCAACATTCCTGTAGTTTCGGGTAATGTCCCTTATGGGTTGGAGAGTTGCACAATTATTTGAGCTGTCCTTGAAAAAAGTATTTCCAACCATTCTCCGGTCATATCGTGTTTTCATTCTGTCGCTGTTAATTTTAAGTTGCCATCGGGCAAACTTGTTGATGCCAACTTATCTCTGTTGTAGTTTGCTGACATATTCTGCAGTGACTGCTTCTTCCTCCACTGGATGTCCGAACAGCAGGTCACCAGGGAGGCAGAGCTTTCTACCAAAGAGCATCATTGAAGGTGTTACCCTTGTTGACTCGTGGATCGCCGAACGAAATGCCAGGAGAAATAAGGGTATATTAGAGTCCCAATAATTCTGGTTGTCTTCCGCGAAGATTTCTAGGTACTGTTCGTGGGTACTATTTAGTCTCTCGGCCTTCCAATCTGACTGAGGGTCAAATGCTGTGGTACGAGTTTTCTTCATCCCTAAAATCCTCATTATCTCTTGGGAAAAAGTTTCTTCAAAATTTCGCCCTTGGTCAGAATGGAATGCCACTCGAGCTTCTCGAGCTGCACTTCAGACCTTGAGAAAACATGTTCTACAAGTGTATCATCTACAGTGCTAGCCTCTTGGTTTTAACTGTTATGACCTCGGGTCAATTTGTGAAGTAGGCTTGCACTACCAGAAGGTACTGATTCCTTCTCTTGGTAACTGGAAATGGTCCGACAATGTCCACTGCAATCCTCTCAAATAAGGCCCCAACATTGTATTTCTGAAGGAAAGCCCTTAATCCTCGGGGTCTTTCCTCGCGGTACAAGGTATCACAGAGCCAGCGCCACTTCTCAACATCCTCCCGGCAATGCAACCAAATTAATCTCAGTCGAACTCTGTTAAGGGTATTATGTACTCCGAAGTGACCACCTGCAGCTCTATTATGCACTTATAGAACTCAGCACTCTGGTAGAACCAATTGTAAGTGGCATTGTTTCCCACTATTACGTTCCCAGTTCATGTAAAGCACACCATTCTCCAGTACAAGGGAATTCCACTGCGCCCAGTCCATTGCCGCTGTCGGGTCTAAACTGTATATTTCCTTCTATATTGTTCAACACCCGGTTTCTTTCCTCTCCAACATTGAATGCAAGGTGGTTGTATTAACATTTAACCAACCATGTTTTTAAATAAAATTATTCATTAAATTAGTTTTTTACTAACTATCTAGAAAATTTTTATTGCTGCAATATTATGTGGTAAAATTACACAATTATTTTTATTTTAAATTTTTTTATTAATTAAAACCCCAACTCCACACTACGTGTTTTGTGAAGCATTGACTGCTTTAGTTATCACTTTAATCACTTAAAAATACATTTATATATAATTTATTAATACTACTAATAATATGTTGTATATATGAATGGTTAATATGGCAGAGACTCGACAACTAAAGCTGTGCAATAAATTGTTGTATACGTAATTAATAATAAAAGTAATATATTTTTATATATAAATGATTAATGTGAGAGAGCCACGATAGCGAAAGCTGTGTAATAATATCTACTAACAAAATTTTATATTTAAATAATAAATAGTTATAGAAATAGTAATCTTTTATATGTAAATTATTAAAAATAAAATGTTTAAGTTAACTCGAACAAATTCTATATTACAGAAAAAAAGTTCATTGTGATATTTATTATGATTAACATTTTATTGTTTAATCAGATTTCTTACATAAAAATTAACACGAAATTTAACACTAATAAAATAGGAGTTGTTAATCAATGTAACTACAAATATTATCATTCCGAAATATTAAGAGGACTGCGCATTCAAGGTCAAGAAGCGAGGGAGTGATAAAGACGACACTAAGGCCGTGTTCCATTATCTTCAAAATGCGAAATATGCGCGGCGAAGTAGTTCCTATCCCCTCTCACGGGAGCATCTGTGCACCCCCTACGTCATTCTACTTCCGGCCAATCTCACGCATAAACTCCACGAGACCTGGAGCACAAATGCTTCATACTTTGACGCCACAGTGGCGGGAAAATGCCAGAAACATGCGGATTTGGAGGTTAGCATCGGCGGCGACCAAGAGGCAAGGATGGAATGTGTGAAGTTGATTGTAAATGGGATTCCTTTCACGCTTAAAGTGGACGGAGCGACTGCAGAAAACTTAAGACATGGTACCCCTAGCGTTCCTTCCCCACCCTCTCCAACTAACCCTCTCATGCTATGCATAAGGCGTGCAATGTTTCCATCAAAATGCTGTACTGTGCAAATTATATTTGTAACATTGGGACTTTATTACACGCGATGAAATTCCACATATTAAACTACGTCGGTATAATCGTACATTTCTTTTACAATTAAAGAAATTACAAAGGCAAGCTTTAAAAATGCGATACTTAACCATTTTCACGATTTTTTTTCTCAGTGAATACACTTAATATGATAAAAGAAAAAATATAGGAACACAGATAAATGTTTTTTATCTTTCCTGGCAAAAAAATCGTATTTCCAGAACATTTATTTACCGATATATGCGAGTAGATGGATAATGTAGACTCCAAGACACAGGTTTCGGGCTGAGGTTCGGAAGCTCGAACATGAATGACCTCGATTTAAATTATTTCCCATCTTTTCTCCCAAAATAGCTTATTTTCACTCAAAACCGCATGTTTTAGCTTAAAAATGCTTTAAAATTTCCCTTTCTTTCCTAAAAAATGTCCCGTTTTTCCCCAAAAATTTCCTATTTTTCCTTAACAAAAAACCATGTCCTAGAATGTGAAGTAGGAAGCCCCAATTTGGCAAAAACGAGCCAATTTTTATATTTGTAGGGCTTCCTTTAATACTTATAGCCTACACAAAAAGAAATCGATAAAATAAAATAATTTTAATAATTGTTTTTATAAAATTAAATACATTTTTATAAGTAAAAAATTTACAGGCGTAAGTACTAAGTGTTATATATCATCGGACTCGTCTTTTCAAGGCGCATACGATCGTAATGCCATACCATCATTATGTCTTGTTTTTTCATGCTCTATCATTTCATGTTGTCTCTTTCTTTATCTTTTGTCTCGCTCATTCCATCTCTTTCTCTCTTGTCTCTCTTATTCCATCCTTTTCTCTCTTTCGTTTCTCTCTCTCTGTCATTTCATCTCTTTCTGTCTTGTTTCTCTATCATTCCATAGGTTTTCTTAGAGTCCTCCCATGTGTTTGTTGTTTCATTCTCTTTCCTTTCTCTCTTGTCTCTCTTTCCTTTCTCTCTTGTATCTCACTTCGTTCGATTAGTCGCATTTACTCCAATCCACTGTCTACATAGTTCCTCTATTGCCTGCTAGAATGCACGAATCGTTGGTGTGTATATTTATTTATGAATTTTAAGATATAATTTTTCCATATAGGAGGAGGCATATAAAAATCATTGTAAAGTTAATTCCAGGCAGGAATTTGTAAAATATATTCGAATTTTAATACTTTATTTTTTAATCAATATTTTTCTTTATTCAATTTGTTATTAATTTTGTACAAAAATCAAGTCTACTAGCCTTGAAACACACACACGCATGCACGCACACACGTACCGACAGGTCCGTCAAGCAGACACGCCAGTTGTGACATGCATGTGCAGTAACGTAGGCAAGCACCAAGTGGGGAAAGAAGGGAGGCCAATGACCTCCGAACCAAGTGCACGCGAACTTAAGCGATCACTTGTGCTGCTGTGCGATCTTGCCAATCAGTCATCTATGAAGTAATACATTTATAAATAAGTAGAGTAATTTTAATTTATCTTATTTATCATTTCAAAAATGCCAAAAATATCTTTCAAAATTCAGTAAAATATATTTTATTTTCATTTGTAATATAAAAATCGGTTTTAAATTTAAATTATGTAAAATTTACATTTTACCATGGCAGCTGGTATCATTTAAAAAAAGAAAATATTCTCATTTAGGTTCGGGGATTTGAACCTGGGACCTTAGGTTTAGAAGGCAGTCATGCTAGCCACTTTTTTCTTTTCATTTTAATACATTTGATGTTGTTCTGACATTTGATGTTACGGAGCTCTAGTGAGACCGACTTGCTGACAAATTCCTAGTGCGACAAGCGAACTGAAAATCTGCAGTGTCAGAGGCACCAGGGCGCGAACCCACATCCCGCCGACTACAAGTCGGCCATCCTACCCTGGAGCTGTGGAGGCAGGGCAACAGCCATTGTACCAACGATCTCATGCCAAAACATCTGCTTAGAAGTTGTATTTAGCATCCAAAATGTAGAAGCTGCATTCCCTGGAAAAATGCCATCAGTGTATTAAACAATTTTTATACTTCTTTTCAATAAATGTATATATTATAGTTTATGAATATTAATATTTTGAAGTGGTTTTTGTTTAATTTTATTTAAAGGCGAGTGATGTACTGTATTTTAACTTCTCGTTATTTTTCAGTCAGGGTTTGAATATCAAATTACATTATGTGCATATATCCACATTGAAATATTCTTGTATTATTTTAAAATAATTATGTAGCTAAGCCAGTCGGGTTCGTAAGCATGTGAATATCTACAGACATCTAGGTAGGCAAATTAAATTTATTTTTCAGGAGGCAGTCTCGTAAAAAATTCTGTTTGCAAGTACCATTTCTAATCCTGAGAATGTTGTTTGTTTAATCCCTTTATAACGATTGTAATTAACTTAAAATAATATCTTGCTTTTTTTTATAACAGACTGGTTACCCCACGATGTAGGTTTGGTAAGAAAATAAAAAACCAGTATTTACTATTAGATTTTAAAATGTATTTAATTTGTTTAAGTTGTACTCTAATTGTATGTAGAGTAGAACATCAAAACGTTTTTTTCAATTTCATTTCAGGTCTTCTTTCTTCAAGACTAAATACTACACAATGTTAATTATTTATTATCTAGACAGTTTTTCTATAGGCATAACTATCCTACTCAGATTTTATTCAATGTATGTATATGTGAATAAACCAAGCACCATCATATTCTCTATAAATCAGGGGAAACCGGGAGGATACGACACCAGCGAAAAATTAATTACTTTTTTTTATTTATATCTTATATCTACAAATATAAAAACAGAAACTTTAAATATTTCCACACCATTCATGTAGTGTTTTTACACCAGCATGCTCACTTTTCATGTAGTGAATATAATCTGTGTATAAACAGCTCAAGACAGCCTATGCTAGCAAGCATCCAACCAGAATCCATGGCCATATATTTTTCTCGACAAAGTTCCACGACTGCCACTGTCAAACTAAACTTTCTAACTGAAACCTAGCTGCTTCTATATACTCGCAAGCAGGCACCATGACATTCAATACTTCACCCATTCAAACTCATGCATGCTATCTGCTCTACCGACCAACACCAGACTTACATAGGCCAGTAATAGTTTTTTTTTAAGTTAACATTTGAATCTATATATTTTAACTTACATGTATTTTTTTTTCTATCCACAAACTTATTTTATAGATTGATTTTTTTACTATTCAGATTTAACTTATTTAATTGTTAAGTATTTTATGTACATGTAGGAGCTTTGTTACTCACACTGACCTTACCAAAAAAAATCACTTACTGTTCATACTTTCTGCTCTACTGGTCGACACCAGTCAAATACATACTGAACCCACATACCATCTATTATATAATCCAAGTCATACCAAACCATCCAACCGCCTATCTCCTATAACCAAAGAAAAAATTAATTTCAACCGCACCACCCAATACCCCAAGCACAATACTCATCATAACTCGAGTAACTATACAGCTGAGGACAGTCCAACCAACACTGCTTATACCTGCCAACCATTCCACCCACTATAATTTTAACATCGTTACCTGAACCATTCGTCTACAGAGACCATACAAAGCAAACATATAGCCCATACCAGTGACACAATCGAATTATTATTACACCATCCACCATACTGGCTGACACCAGTCAAAATACAATAACCACCCATACCAAACACTTTAACTCAAGCACGCCTTAGCATTACATGCATACATACTGTCCACACCATTCGACATACACAAAAAATCACAAGAGAGATATTCTGGAAAACACAACACCCAACATACCATCCATGATAATTCAAGCATGTCAGTATATTTTATAGTCCAGACCAAAACTTGACCCTAAGTGTGGTGCCTGCAGTGCTGAGTGCAGTACCAGCAGTGTTATGTGTTGTGCCTGCAATGCTAAGTGTGGTGCCTGCAGTGCTACGTGAGGTGCTTGCAGTGCTAAGTGTGGTGCCTGCAGTGCTGAGTGCAGTGCCAGCAGTGTTATGTGTTGTGCCTGCAATGCTAAGTGTGGTGCCTGCAGTGCTACGTGAGGTGCTTGCAGTGCTAAGTGTGGTGCCTGCAGTGCTGAGTGCAGTGCCAGCAGTGCTATGTGTTGTGCCTGCAATGCTAAGTGTGGTGCCTACAGTGCTACGTGAGGTGCTTGCAGTGCTAAGTGTGGTGCCTGCAGTGCTAAGTGCGATGCCTGCAGTGATAAGTGCGGTGCCTTCGGTGCTAAGTGCGGTGATGATCACAAAATAACTCTAAAATGACTTCAATGATTCTAAAATAACACTAAATGACTGTTAAATGATGCTAAGTAACTCCAAGAGGACTCCTTGCGACGCCCTTAACATGAAGGACGTGGCAAAATAGCATAACGCTGCCCAAAATTAATTCAGAAAAACCTGTCATTAAAAATAAACTTTCTCAATCCAACTTCAAAGGAGCTTTAACTGTAACTATTCTCACCCTGTCTACCATTACTGAAAAAACAGAACAGAACACAGGACTTTGTTTCAATCTTTTATATGTGTAAAAAAAACCTAGTTCACAACTAGATACATGAGAAATATTTTTTCCCTACAATTTCAACTTTTCTACCACAACATGTGGCCAATTTTAAGTTCACCGCTACAGGTATAAATCTGTGTGCGCTAGGACACATATCTAACTTTAAATTCGTTATATTATGTCCCACAGGGACAAAATTTCAACTACAATGTTATTATTATGCGCACCACACCACGTGGCTAAATTCACAATTGAAGAAATATTCCAATAAAATAATTATTATGAACACATTTGGCAAAATTGGTTGGTGCACCAATGGTATGAAAAAAAAATTAAAATTCATTATATCAAGTCCCACATGGACATATTTCAGCTACTATTATGCGCACCTCACAACGTGGCTAAATTCACAATTAAAGAAATATGCCAATAAATTAATTATTATGAATACATTTGGCACAATTGCTGGGCGCACCAACAATATGTAAAACATTAAATTCATGATATCATGTCCCACATGGTCATAATTTCAGCTACAATGTTACTACTATGCACACCACACTATGTGGTTAAATTCACAATTGAAGATTTATGCCAATAAAATATTTATTTTGAACACATTTGGCAAAATTGCTTGGCACACCAATGAAATAAAAAACATTAAAACACAGTATGTTGGCTCTATTTGATAATAAAGTCCTAAATGGACATAAATGGTTCATAAAATGGTCAAACGTAGACCATGACTAAAACCTTTAAAAATCTTCATTATTTTTCATAACTGTTAAATTTACGCTTTATGGCACACTCTACCATGTGCCAAAAATGTTTTTTTTTTATTAATTTCTACAATACTAAGTTCAACTGAATTTTTAGATTGCCAATATGGTAGGTACTGGATGAATTTCCATAATTTTTCGCTTAAAAGCTTACACCTATAACAAACATATTTTTATTTTTCGGGCTGGATGGGCCATAACTCTTTTACAGCATTACAATAAAATTGTTCAAATAATCATATCAATGTTGCAGAGCCCAGGCTATCCATGTATGGTCTGCTGAGGCCGCCGGATACCTATTGATACAGAAATAGTTTGAACACCCCCTATCGGGCTAAGGCAAATAACTTGTCCAATCAGGGACCGCAGAAACTTCCACCCTTTTTCAAAAATTATTCGCAACTGTCACTTTGAGAAAATGGCGTAACGTTGCGCATTCACATGCCAACTACCATCGGTGATGGCAGTGCTACATGGTGTCACTAGGGCGAAACACCAGAGTTCTCGTTTTCAGACCAGAGTGAACTACGATGCACTTTAGACGTGTTTTTACCTGTGCTAAGTCATCTTGATTTTCCAGTCAACAAGAAACATTCCTACGCAGAGTCGGCGATGGACATAAAATGTTAGGATAGTCTTAATATATATTACAGGTAAAAAGTCTTTCTTGGGAATATGCTTTAAGCATAAAACACTTTCACCACTTCGTATAAATTGCCATAATGTCCTATTTTCAGTCTTCATGTCGTTTTCTTGGTCAAACAGGTACACATTGTTTGGGGGGGGGGGGCGATTTTAATAGTAAATTGAGACACCCATCTCATCCTAAATAACCCTAAATGATTCCAAAATTACTCTAACTGACTCCTCAATGACTCTAAATTACTTCATAACTACTCTAAAGGTTTCTAAGTAACTCTAAATGATTCTAAATAACTCTAAATCACTCAAAATGACTCCATAGCTCCGTCAACCCACTGATCCATCAATCTAAACGAGCAGATGCTGGATAACTCACTATCCATACCAATAAAATGCTGACCACCACATCTCAGATATACGAAACAAAATATGAGAAAACCTGCTGACCAAGAGTACTGGGTACTATACCAAACATAACCCAGCATACTTTAGTCATGCCACACAGATCACATTGTATATTCAACATAACAACTACTAATTTCATACCATCTCACACCATATATTTACTCCACCAATTACAACATATCAAGTAACATACCTCCAGCTTACTTAAAAACTATATCGATAACCCATTGGTATTGATGATCAAAACAGATATAATACTTTCCACCATGACATTAACTTGCCTCAGTCATGCGTTGTCGAAAGCCACACAACCGAGCATACAACATACTAAACCATCTAAATATATCCACGAACCACCATGGTAGATAACCTACCACCCTAAAAAAACATACATCCGAAACCATATCATTCGCTCTAACTTAAGCATACATTATTTATGCTGTTAACGATACAGGTCATATAAACCAGCATACCTCAGACTTACTAATCAAACATAACAGTAAACTATATTTATTACCATTTCACCCCATCTGATTCACCTGTTAAACATATAAACAAGCCATTCCAGCAGCCGAGCCAATCAAAATATTCCAATCCTAGGCTTGAGAGCCGATGAGGGTGATTGAAGTGAATATGGAGCGTTGCTGGAATGAAGGAGTGGGGAAATGAGAGATCCCCGAGGAAACCCGCCGACCTACGGCATCGTCCGGCACGATTTCCTCTTGCGAAAATCCGGTAACCTGGCTGCAGATTGAACCCGGTTCGCCTTGGTGGGAGGTGAGCGTGCTAATCGCTCAACCACTGTGGCTCCATCAATACTAATAATGTAACCATCTATGGCATCCATAAAATATTAATTTCTCAGATACCACATCATACCATCTAACTATGTTAACCAACCATACAAGTTAAGCATTTTCCCCTCTCATACTAACTAGACATCCCATAAAACCATTCTGCTCTTACAAACTAATCACAAAATTAAACCACTCTCCCCCCACCATCAAAATTTCATTTTTATCATAATGCCAAAACAACCGAACATGGATGAGGTCATATCAATCAACAAAATGGCCATACCAACCACACAAGGAACTAAATGTATAACCAAGTCATACCTATAGGTTATACCATCAAGATGTGCTAGTTGTAAAAAAAAACCAAACCATGCAGGCAGACCACACCGGAAGACAATACCATAATGCTACTCCTTCTATTTCAACCATTCCAAAAGACCATACCAACCAAAAACCTACTAGTCAGATATACTAACAAAACATATTACGAAAACAAGCGACCTATGACAATCATGCAGAGAGATCATACAGTATAAATATTCTAAAAGCACCTCTAACAATGATGAGCTTTCATACAATTCATATTATTGTCAGGCTGATCAACATAATATTCAAGCCATACATTTCGACCTTCTATACTAACCATCACACCTATCATTATAACTCCTGCCCTTCAGTTTAACAGCCATACAGGCATGTCACACTCGGAGACAAAGCTATTCCATCAAAATAAACTCCCTCCTACCATCAACCCAACTACTACAATATTCCAATCACACATTTCATACATCACTACTACCATACTGATAGGTCATACAAGCAAGACACACCACCAAACTAGTCACCAATGAATATACTCAGGTTATCATTTAGAATAGTTTAAAAAATAAGAGAGACAGCACTCACATCTCTAGCAAATCTCTCGAGAGGTTAGATCTCTCGAGCGGTAAACGCGAGTACAGCAGACCAACTTGCAAAGGAGATGAAGGTGAAGGGTAGGGGAGGGCGAGATTAGTTCAAATATTGTCACTAGGGGAGGTGCGTGTCGACGACAAGACTTTTGTTCCCCACCACCGACCAGATCACATTCACCTTATATGACAGCCTGCGAGGGTATCCATACAATCCTTGTGAATAGTAACTTTACCATGTGCTACATAACATATACTATTATGCTATCACATTACATAAAACATACATAGATCTCGTCGATCACACACAACCCTATGCAAACGTCTCAGCAGACGAATGACTGTCACTGATCGTTTTGTCAACGACTCTTGCGAACCAATATTTCTAGGGTAAAAAGTAAATATCCGTTCTTACTATACTTTCCCCACACATACACACAAACAGAATTAAGTAAGTCCTAAACCTTCATTGCTTGCTACAAGTCTGGTTTACCTAAACAATCCAACCATTGATACCTTTCATGAAGGTAGTAACACACATGGGAAGAATACATCATATCTAAAATCCAGTCATGGGTAATTTAACAGATCATAAAGGTTATAATGCATTACTTTTTAAAAGATATTCATTCAAAAATTGTAAAAAGTAAGTATTTCTTATAAACATCTTACACACAAGAAATAAACAACATATACACCTTAGTCATATATCACACGAAGGCACATATTCGGAAAGACATAAGTTCGAATATTCTACCAGCCCTTACCCATACAAATACAAGATATTCCACTTACTACAGAATATTCGATATCAGTATTCCATTTAATCTCACATATAGACAAATAATTTGAACTCTCCTCGCAAACATGTTATTAAAATACCAGGATATTCCATTTAGTACAGAGCATTCACTATAAGAAATTGTTATGTTAGCGCAATCTCAACTCCTGCAAACCACTCACTTATAAATTTAAATTTAAAATCCATGATATATTGCAATTGTTTGATGGATTCATTTATTTTTCAATTTTATATATAATACTATCTTTTCTTTACACATCCTGATATGTCAATGTTTCATTTACAGAAATGGAGCCTCGCCAATTCAACAATAATATTATTAATTAAATATGTTGGCCAGCTTTCCCCCAATACCCAATCAAAATTTAATGTCATATCAAACAACTATATAGCCCAAACCTCCATGTGCACATCAAAAATTGTTTAAAATATCTCGTAATATTTTTTATGTCATATCATAGTCGCTCCTTACAGAACAGACCAAAAATCCATTTATACATATTCTTCCAGACAAAATATTCTAACTTGTAATATCCCAAAATACCTGAACGCTACATGCAATCCTTTCCATTATATCATATCGGTTATACCAAAACACTTCTGTTCATACCATCCAGGACAACAAAACAATGCCATGCGGAATCTTTGGTGTGTGTCCATGGCAACAACCGGTTTCAATGCACCAACGTGCCCTCCTGTTGCACTGCACTGCACTGATTCCTATCTTTCTCCGGTGACATAATGCATGCTCTACTCGGCAGTAGAGCGCACAGGCCTTCTGCAGTGACGTCGCATCTGGCCGGACAAACGGTCTTATAGGGTGAAGGCACGTAGCACACCTCAGCATTTATTATTATATAAGAAATTTTGGTATGTGCAGTTAGTTGAACAATTAAAATACAAATATATTTTTTGTCTATGCAGTGGCATCTATTTTAATTGACTCTTAACATTCATCAGGCATACAATAAAGCTTTAATTTTTAATTATAAAAAAAAACTTTTTTTAGGATTCGTTTGCCCATAATAAATGACAACACGATATATCATATCAGGGGGAAAAGTGTTTTATTTTTCTTTCTTTGGAATAATTCTCATTCGTTTGTTTAGTCATATGACCACAATGCACCACTGCCAACATGGGAATATCTGAAGTTTCTTTCTTTTAAGCAACCTCCAGCTAAGACATGCTTAGAAAAATGAGTGTTATAATTGTAAAACACTTTGAAATCCTTAAGGGCCACTTAATCTTAAGTGTCGCTTTGCTGGAACCTAGTTTATTCCTTGTTCGTGAGATTAGTTGTGAGCAGCCAGCAATATCGGTCTACTTCATCTTTAGTCTATGTTTACATCCCGCAACGAGCTATTTAGTAAACATAGAGTGGCCCAAGCATTTCCAAACTGAGACCCCTTAACCTCTGTTCACCATTTTCATATCTGTAAAACAAAGGTCCATGGTAGGGTGTAGCAGTAAGCAATATAACACATTCTTAACCAAAATAATCGACAAATAAAATAAAATACTATTAGACATTTTCATGCACTTGCTAGCTGGAAATAAAGTGTAATTTGGGGATTTTGCTTTGCAAGGTTGAGATGGCATAAAACAAACTGCTGGAAAATTGTATAGTGTAGTGTTGTGAACGTTATTCTTGTGAAGAATTGTGTTAATAACAAACCAGCCTGCATGTTTAAGATTGCAGTGTATAAGCCAATGCACAGGAGCACATAAACGATTTATGTATCCATTTTATTGAGTGCACGGAAATATTAAAGGTGCAATGGGCTGTTGTGTCTCGGCCCGAAAATGCAATGCAAATAATTTATACACTACAGCAGTCGGGCATCAAACCACAAATTTGGTGGATTGAACACAAAATCATTACTTTTTTGTGTATTGAAACAAATGTGGAAATTATATTTTGTGGGTGCTCACGTAAAGTAGGTTCCGAAAAAAGTGAACATATTGTCGAGGTAATGTAAAGCAGAGAGGTATTTCTGAAAGAAAAAATCTGGAAAATGGTTAAACCCACTCTATTATTAATACAGAACAATGATATTATGAGGCTGACATGTGTCATTCATCACCTTAGGCAGTTTGTCACACCGGCCACTTCACCAGCACAGCACACACCCGCACTCGAGGTCTGATCAACTGCGATTGGCAGGAGTGATAAATGGCAGGAGTAAGGGCAGCGGGTCCATTGCCTCGCTTCGCCTCCACAGGACAACATGGCAGATTCACCCGCCTCAGAAGTGCCGCCAGTGTGTATGCGCCTCAGCCACCTGCGGCACAGCTTGCCGCAAGAACAACACAGCACCAGGAGGAGAAGCAGCTAAGAAGGGAAGTGCCTACTTCTTGCACCCTTGGAGGACCTCGAGGACACCCCAGTGTTGCAGACAGCGGTGTCGGTCCACAAACAGTCTCAGAATGGATAGCAGAAGGGGCTAGGGGTAGGGGTTTGACATATGTCATTCCCCATCTTAGGCCGTTTGTCATGCTGGCTGCTTCACCAGTTCAGCACACATTCACAATCGACGCCTCATCAGCGGCGATTGTGTGTTTAGTGATGTGTGGTGCAGGAGTAGTGCATGCTAGTGCAGGTGCGGAAAGTGTGAATGGTGCAGCACCACATTCTCTAAGTAACCTGGAACAAGGGCGAACTGATACACTACCACATGCAGTATGCATACAAGGGCTTTTGTAGCATTTTTAATGGTGTTCCTGGACACGGGAAAAGGACACGTGCAAGAATTAAGTATGACTTGCATAAAAACCCTCATACGGCCATTTGTTTTGTTTTTGTTATGATGTGTATTCGTAAATATTTATTTTCACCGACACCACTTCATTCCACCTTGTTAAAGATGTCGGTCTATAGTTGTATTTATTTTATGTGATTCTGCAAGTTTTTGAGTATTATTTTCCATCATGTAACAGCAGGGTTTCTTCCGTGTGTGCAAGTAGATTCCTCCGTGGCATGTAGGACCGCACTCGCCAGCCCTCGTGCCATGGTGGGAAGTCAGTCAACAAGCCGCACTTAGAGAGGGAGGTACGTGTGAAATCGCGATTGCACTTTTCCTGCCCAGACAGTCTCAACTTCTTCATAACAGGCAACTTCTCTGCAATAGCTTAAATAATCTGGAACTTTTTTTCTACCATCTGCGACACTCCCCCTTGCCCGCGCCCTGGAAATGCATCGCCTGGGGAGTTTGCAATTTCAACAACACATTTAATTACCATATAATGTAAAAGCTCTTTAACAGTGTAGACTTCTCCGCAGGCCAAAAGCGAGCATCATTGGCAGTTGTCCTCCTGGAGGGGACTGTAAAGTCATTGAATAAAGTAGCATGAACTGACCAGTGCATATTATTTCGGTCGCTGAGAGGCATTTCAGGACATGGGCCTATTAAAACCCGCCAATTTGATGCAAGTTTTATGTGAATTTTCAAGGGTAATTATTTATTTCATGTGTGTTGCAACATATTTTTAAGTGTTTGTGTTCAGTATTCATGGCCATGTGGTTTGGCCCTAAAAATCCTCTTGTAGGGAATCTGATTATGCCGATCCAGTATTTTCAATAATGTGCAATACCGTGCAGTGATTGGGCTGCCCGAAGAGCCCCTTGTTTAACAAACAAACGAGGCCCCTATACCAGGTGAACAACAGTAAGAGCATCGCGAGAAAGTTTGGCCGAGTGATCAGCCTGAAGCACCTCGAGAGCACCAAGGAGACCTCAGCTGTACCACATCATCATCATCATCATCATCATTGATGCCGCCAAGACGACGTCTGAAGCCAACCGGGTAATAATTTCCAAACCAATCTCCTTCAAAATTATTCACCGCCTTTATAGCCCACAATAGACTCCATGCCATCCCACAGTAGCCGCTAAGGCGCATCAATATCTCACCCAATGGGGAAAATTGTAGGAAAATTGAGGGGTAAAAGTTTATAATGAAACTGTACATCTTGTGTATTTTTTAAACCCCACAATTACCCTGATCTTCATTGCCCTCCCTACTATCAAGTTAGGTGTTTGTATTGGTTTGGTTATATCTTTTGGCAATTCATGTAGTGCCATGTGTAAATATTATTATAGAGTACACATTTTCTACTCTTACCCCACAATTTCCCTGATCTTCATTGCCCTCCCCCCTATCAATTCAGGTTTTTGTAATTGTTTGGTTATGTCTTTTTGGCAAGTCATGTATTTCCATGCGTAAATATTATTTAGAAGTTCAAATTTTCAATTTGTTTTACCCCACAATTTCCCTGACCAAAAAATTGTCATAGGCATATTTAGAAAACCATTTGGTACGAATATTCAGTTTTGGTCCTCTAGCATTATTTAGGTCAGCTTTACGACATTTTAAAAATGCCTGAATTAACAATATTTCTTAGTTATTTTTAACTAACATATTTGTTTTCCGCGACATAGCACAATACATTTAATGCACGTTAGTATTTTGCCGCGACTGTGTTTAACACTGTTACAACTGCGAGGTAAAGGACTGTAGTATCTTTTGTTATTGATATTTGTTGGGTTATTTCTTTAAAAGGACAGCCTCAGTTGAAATAAATATTACAATGAAGGAACAACCAGTGAAACGAAAAAAGGCACGTTAAATTCAAGCATGCAACTCGTGTTGCTTATTTGTTGTCATACAAACTTAAAAGATGGCTGTGAACATGCACACAAATAAGCCTACTCTAACTCTTATTCCGCTCATATTTCTATGTATTGCTACTTACTGTTTATTAGGTGTATTGAAATTTATCGGGCTGGGCTTAGTATTTCGTCGGGATTGCAACAAATCATGTAACACAACTGTGTTTCAAACACCTAGGGAAAAGGTACAAAGTTGTGGTAAATAAAGTGATGTGAATGTATATAATCAACTTCGTCATAAAAACCAATTCACAGTAAAAACGAATAAATAATGTACATAAAATATTTGAAATTACACACAAACACACACACACACACACAGCAACGCCACTTTACACGCCACTGTCAACGAAACAGTCGTATCAATATATTAATATTCAAAAACTTATCACGTCTTATTCATGGTAACAACATGACAATAAGCATCAGCTGACAATGTTTTGGCCGAAATGAAAATGGCGGGACAGTTTGCCGATGGCTTCCGCTAAGAGCATCAATATCACTCATGCCCAGTTGCACCATCGTGATTCGAAATCGATCCACAGACGGAACTACATTCCATTTGGTACTGAAAGTACTGACCAGTAGCATGCCAAAAGGAACGCAATCAGTAGAAGTTCGCACTCCAGTAGCCCGTGAAACTTGGATAGGCAAACAGGTTCCTCGATCAGCTTTTTTGGGTGTAAGCAAATGCATTTAATGGTTTTAATCCCTTTACTGTAAGGTTACTAAATTTGGTTTTTTTTAGTAAGCATGTTGTACATGTTTTGTTCAATGACCACTTCAAATGTGGCAATTTTGGTCAAAGAGTGTGCGATTTGCTTTTGCTCGACGAATACGACACTTTAGCTCGTGGTTTACACGGTGGTCGGCCTGGAAACAGGTCACCTCGAGCCTAGCCCCCAGGGGTCAGCGGCCACAGAGTGCAACACTGAACTAGGGACACTTTTCCCAACACTTGTTCGTCAAATGTTACTCAACACACCGCTGTTGATCCAGACAGTCTCACCTCCCCCAAACCTCCTCCCCTCTAGGGGTTGTGGAGCCGGTGGGGCATGGCCCAGGCTATGATTGTGTCTTCCCTGGTAACAAAACTGTCAAAATCGCTCAATACTTGAGCACACTTACAAACCACTCTTCAAACTAATGATGACCCATGCAGCTCTGGAAGTTCTGGCTCTAGCAGTGATAATCAAAACACAATGGCTACTCACTTTCCCCTCCACCGCCTCAGGAGAACATGAATGTGGACACAGATTTCACAACACCAAACAGTAACTCCGGCGACGGGAAAACCACCGAGAACAAGTGTCTCAACTAGACGTCGTTAGAGACGAAACTAACTTCAATATCGGTTGAAAACCTATTTTCTGTTTTGCAGGATGTCCGAGACGAGGCTTCCTTAGAGTCAACCCCTGGCTCCTCAAGTCAACCTCCTTCCAGCGCACAGTCGGTCGCTGAAAAGAGCAAAACAACCAGCTCAAAAGTACCGAATCGTGGTCCCTGATGCCACGAAGTACAACCTACTGACTCAAAAATTGCGAGGAATTAGCCGAGACGGGTTCTCTCTGCTCCTAACGTCACAAGGCATTCAGATCATGACCACAAACAGTGAACATATCCAGGCCACAAAAACAATGCTTTCAGCAAATTTCATTCCGCACTTCACCTTCTGCTCGAACTCTGAAAAACCCCAGAAAGTGGTATTTGACCTTGCTCCCACTACAGAAATTTCCGACATCAAAGTAGATCTGGAAAGCACCGGCTACAAAATAATTCACATTTTCCGATTTAAAAATAAAATCATTGATTCAAACAACCCCAGCAGATTCAAGTTAGAGCCAACCCGCTTTTTCTGTGTAACAGTTGCGCAAGACACTTCTCTCCCCTCACTAATCTCAGTCAGGAAACTCAACATGACCCTAGTACATCCCAAACTCTGCCAAAAGAGAGCGACAGACGTGACTTGATGCCATGATTGCCAAGCCCTCTCCCACACTCGGAACTTCTGTTTCATGCCGTCTGTGTGCCCACACTGTGTTGGAAAACAAACCACGAGTGCCTGCATTCAAATTGAACAACCACCTAAATCCAGCAACTGCGCTGATCCACACACTGCCACTTATCCGGACTGCCTCAGGTTCTAGTACCTGGTGCAGAAGCGACAAGATGCCTTCACAAAATCACAACTTTCAAAATCAGGTCCTGCCCTATCCAGGAACCCGGCAAGCCGCTCTACAGTCAGAATAATTCAACCAGGCTTCTCCTATGCGCTGACACTCCGACAGGCCCCGCACAAACAAACCACTACACATCGTAATACAACACAAGCTGCATTCCCACCTCACCACTTTCCGCAAAGTTCGCTGGGAGGAATGAAAGGCGCGCTGCATGAACTCCATGAACTCATGGAGTTTTTGCGAGAGTATGACTTTCAATCCCTCCTTGCGAACTTTTACCTCTACATCTCTGCTGCTAAACACCTCTGCGATAAGGAAGAAAAGAGCATGCTTATCCTGGAAGCCACGACATCGTACATTGCACGCTATTCAAGCTACTTGACCTGCAAAATTTTTCCCACTTTCCCAACTGTACTGGAACAACTGGGAACAACATTTTTACCTATACGACACTTTGCCGAGCGACAACGCGAATTGTAATACTTAATTCAACTGATTACAGCACCTAGTTCTGCTCAAATTTTACTACAATTAACTGCCTTCACCAAGAGAAATAATATTCAATTATTAAACCCATCTGCTAAACAAATATTACTGGCCATCCTTTCATTAATTAAATGCGTAAATGAATTAAATTCATTAAAAATCACTTGCAAACAGTACTGAACAGAACTAAAAAAATTCAGTTTTCAAATATTTATTTAACACACTAAATGGCTAACTACAAAATCTAGTTTCGCGGAATCTTTTTAATACTAAACTTAACCTAATTCCTTTATTTAGAACACATATTATACTTTAATTTTCCCAATCAAATAAAAAACTGATCACGTTAAATACCGATAGCGCTGCTACCTCTTGGACAACTCTGTAAGCTCCGCCCCGCCATTTTTCTCGCCGATCAGAGCTCTCTAGCCAAGTTACAGACCAACTTCACTCACGCAGCGCGTTTTCGTGGCTCTGCTGTCGAATTATGCCGGTTTGATACGTAAACAATATAGAATTCTATTTAAAACGACTATTAAATGGTTATTTCATGCTTTCAGCGCATATATACAGCACGAATTAATCAAAATTAAGCTCCGATATTGGCCAGAATTCTCTGGGACAAAAATTGCCCACTTTTAACAAAACTAGTACTAGCCCTTGGTCGCGCGTCACAGTACCTTCACTTATAGGTTGTTCACGGTAAAGTGAGCATTTTTTAAGTGTCTTCTTAATTTTTACTTTCATATAATTTCCATGTTCGTGCTGCTTTTTAATACAAACATTGCAATGAGACCAATAAACAAAGTATTTACATTTCACCGCTCCCAAAATATAATGCCTGATGCTGCAATAAGATATATTTATTAGTGGTTAGTGCCTGTTGAGAGGGCCTTAAAAAGTGCTCACTTTACAGTGAACAGCCTATAAGCAGTATACACAACTATAAGTAAAATCCGTCAATCTTATTATTACATAATTAACTTCATTTAGATCAAATTCTCACCACTAAAAAAACACATGGAATTCACTTCCACGTAACTTAAATTCACCACAAACACACATTACAATTAATGAATTAATAACCTACATCACTCCAGTCATGGGAAAATTTTTTAACTGTGTGGTATAAATTCTTTTGGCTTTAAATTCCATTTATTCTCACTACACTGTCGCTGACCCTCTTATAGGGGGCTAGCCCTCAAAGTCCTGAATTTCAAAATTTCATGCCGATTAAATACATCTTTAATTTAACTTCACCACCTACCTTTACCCTGTACAAGTAGGGGAAAGGCATGTAAAAGTCGGTCTTAGAAACAGATCTAAGGCGCTACCCTGGGAACCCAGTAAATGATTGCTCCGCAACATTATATATTTTTGATGGAGGGGGGAGGGGGGTTAGCTTCTCCTTTCCTCCACAATTTAAATGATAACCGTCCGGGTAGCCAAGGTGCTTCAGAAGGGATTGATCCACCCCTGTGCTGAGGGAGAAGCGTCTCAGTGATGTAAAATGGCGGTGGCGTTATAGTTATTTTGTAGCATAGTATCCGCCGTCATGTACGGTTCATATTTTTGAGCGTTGGGGTTGCGACGTCCCTTTGTGTGTGTGTGTGTGTGTGCCGTTTGACGATTTTGCGAGTTTGATGGACTTTCGAATTTTGGCACATTACAAAACATTAGGACAGTATAAACATTTCACAAATAAAGTTGAGATAGCCAAAACAGAACATGACACAAGATTGTATACGTAGTTATAATAAAAATTATAACAGCATATTAAAATTCATATTTAAAACCACAGTTTCAATCCTAGAGGGGCTCTATATTGAGTTCACTTTTCTAGAGAATATAGTGGATTATTATTTTTTATTTTTTAGTGTATTACAAAATAATTTAACATTCATTTGCCTTACTTCTTGAGATAGCGAACTGTAAATTTTTAAGGCTAATAAAAAATATTGTTTTCTAGTTGTACCAACTGTAGACCTGAGAATATTTAGTTCATTGACCCGTCTAGTATTGTGCTCATGGATCACATCCCTACTAGAAGAATATATGTGTTACGATACTTAGTTTCGTTAAGTTACCCTAGCCAGGTTTTTATGTACTTTTTGGCAAATAAGTATTTTTTTGTAATATCAAAATACTCATAGATTGGGTACGTACTTGGTTGTCCCTCAAAACTACACAAGGTTATATTATGCTGCCACAGCCATAAATATTTTTTGATTAATGGACATATTGGCAATTAAAACAGTTACTTTGACTGAAGTGATAGTACAGGAAAAATAGTACTTGCTGCACACTTACAGTGCTAAACACCTTAGTGACATTGTAGATAAGTTCACTCTTCCAGTGTGCACTAGTGCAACTCAGTGGAGTAATTGGAGTAGGCCTACAATTAGTTTCACTAGCCACAGCATTCTCAGTGCAATTTCAGCTTGAAGATTGTATTGTTTCTGTACTTACTAAATTACTTTCTTTTTTTTTACAATTAGGGCGAATGTATGTCAGTAATTTTATAGAATACGGGCTGTTTTGAAAAAGGGGAAAATAATGCCTGAATATGTTAGATCTGATTATTACTAATCGTACTTAATAGGAATTTTAGTGGAGCTCCAAGTACATTGCTGGAAAAAAAAAAAGTGATAGGGCCAATGCCTATTGAAAATCGCAGTATTTATGGAGTAAAGCATGTATCGGGTCACTAAGTTGTATTACATGTAAGAATATTGTTTGAAACAAATCTTTATTCACAATATTACCTACACAAACTCATCCACATGTTACTGTGATAGGCCTAATGTATGATATTCAAGCGTAGCCACCCCTCACACTTAAAAATACTGTACTACATGTTTGACCAGTCTTTACCGTTGTAGAGCGTGCGCGCTGTTGTCTGTTGACAACTAAACTAAGGTATGCCAGTGGTGTAGCATGGAAAGATGGGACTGCAAGTACACACTGTACACATACATAATAGACTCTACGAGGCTAATGAACACTACACATGCTATTCTGCTGTAGCTCGTGGAACCTCGAGGCTAATGAACACTACACATGCTATTCTGCTGTAACTCGTGGAACCTCGAGGCTAATGAACACTACACATGCTATTCTGCTGTAACTCGTGGAACCTCATCATGTATATGAACCTATGTTTCGTCCGTATATACTACAGGTTTGTTAGGTCCATTTACATTTTGCCACAGTGCACGTAGATAGGCTGCATGCTGTGCGACAATACCACTTCGCTCCGTTAACACGTGTCCAACATGTTTAAATTTGTTACATTTAAATCCCATGGATTGAATAATTCTCCGAAATGTATCCGTCCCGGAAAACGGTATCTTTCCTTTCACAGCATTAAGTAGTTTACGCAGAGTGGGAATTCCTTTGCGTACTTCATAATATTCCAAGAACGTTCGGCGCACGACACTTTTATCGAATTCGTCAAGTTCCGTTTTCTTTTGCCATGAACGACGTTTACCTGGGATGGAAATACGCATTGTCTTTTCACTTACACCTAGACCTACTGCTTTGTCTAATGGGTTAATGAGACCTCGTAAATAATCTTTGTACTATGCGACTGCTTCACTTCCACTGATTTCTTTCGAGTAGTCTTCATTCCGTAAATAGGTCCCAATTATTTGTTAAATCACATTTTGTTCTGTTACGTAACTATACACTCATAACAACAAATTTTCTTTAAATATGAAATAACAGCAGTGATCAATGCTCACTGCAATCTTTTTAGACCCACACAACACTCCGGTACAATGAGCACGGCTCACAGGTGCCTTGCGTAACGGTGCAGACTATACACTGCTTTCTGCACGTCGCGATTGCATCATACCAACATTGTAGTTCCCCCGACTGCCACCGGTAATTACTTATCAGACAGGTAGTACACGTGTAGCCAAATATTAACCACCAAGCCAGAGTTCCAGCGCTAGCAGGGGAGTAAAACCCCAAAACAGTGATTCAAGGCATGCCGGCTGTTTTATATAGGTAGTGATGTGAAGCGTCCCGCATCAGCGAAGCTTGGTGTTTCCCAAGAAGTGAATTTCAAGTGTAGCCCATGTGCACTGAAAATTAATGTGTGTTTTTTGCAATTCAACATGTTGTCGTGCTGTGTGTGATATAATTGTAATATTGTATTATTGTATTATGAAAATATGTTTTATTGCAAACAGATATAACTGAACAGTACCTGAATTGGCAATATTATCAATACAAATTACAAATATAAGTGGGGAAGGCTGTGAACTGGAGGGAAATTGTGGAATGCAATATTTACATATTTTTTTTGTTTACCCTGCAATTGCCATGATCTTCATAACCCTCCTCTCTATTGTATTTGTAACGTTATTGGTAACATTGTCAATTTAGGTATTGTTTGGTTAGGTCTTTTTGCAATTTAATGTATTTTTGTGAATAAATATTACAATTGTGTACATATTTTTCACTTATTTCACCCCACATTTTCCCTGATCTTCATAGCCTTTCCAACTACTGTTTTTGGAGTTTCTAATGGTCATATCTTGATGCCCCTAGTAAATCCGTGTACTGTGTGATTAGTAGAGTGGAATTATGCCGCTTTCCTAGATTAAAAAAATAAAGTCCTTATTCTAGAATTTTACCTGTATGTCTCCCTATGTAGTTCATTAAGCATGTCAGAGAGAATTTCATTTATATTTTACAGACAATTGGAATAGATTGGAGCCACTGCAAAATTCTTGCTTGATATCGTACCCCTGACTAACATTGAAGAAGCACATATACATACCAACAAGTAAGCGTGTGCATGCGTTAATCATATCTTGCCTAGGGATTTCACCCCAGGGAGAAGAAAAAAATTGAATTATCATGCAGTACCATCAGTTGTGTTGAATAGCAACTCTTGGTGTGCCTTTTTATCATGCTGTCATATTGTGTTTAAATTAAATAACATTTCAAAAATTATTAATTTCATTGTTAATATCCTTTGTACAATTCTCTCTCCAGAAATATGCATTTTCCAATTTTTTATTATTATTATGTTTCTTTCCCTCGTTTGAACTAACAGCTTTCCAATGGAAGAAATCTTTTGTAGACGTTAATAGTACAAATGTTTTTCTTTTTGTTTAGTAATCATAAAAAAAATTGCATTCATTCAATCAATCAATATATTTCGTTGACCCTTCATGAGGTTGCATTACATGGACTTACATTTGGAGTACTGAATATTTTCCACGAGATAAATTGTTAATAAATATGAAACATGCACTTTGGCTTCTTCATATATTAAGGATGTTTTTTTTCTACGGTTAAGCCAAACTACAAATACAGGGGTATTTGGAGTATGATATATAATTATTGTTTCTTTACATATTAAATCATACAGTTGCAGTATCCATATTAGTAACCTACATCCAGGAAATGTTTTAAATGTTATGTTTATTGGATTCTCCTGACAGGGCTTTTTATGGAGATTTTCAGACTATTTTCTGTATCTCATGTTGTCATACTCTGAGGCAGTTACGTGCACTACTAGAAGTACTCTAGATCCACATTTTCTTTGAATCCGAAATGCATATGTAATTGCCTTTATTTCATTACCATATTGAAACTTGTGTCAGAGTATATATACGTACTTAAATCAGTTCAAATATTGGTGGAAAGAGGTCAGTTACACATTGTCATCATTTAATTGAAGTGTTGAATGTATTTTCGATGACTACATTTTACTAAAAATATTTGAATGAGTTGACCTGGCCACAGGCTAGTAGTCGCTGTGATTGTCAAAAATGGTACTTAATGTCATTTAGCAGTTTTCCCAGAATGAAAAAAATAAGTAGGTATGTTATTTATACTGTGTTATGGGTGAATATAGTTTTAGTTTTGGGAATCACGATTTTATTTATTTGCAGGTACGAGAGAATCTTGCATTGCATTTTTTAATAAGTATACATGCATTGTTAATACTGCAGTGCTAATAAATTATGTGTTTGAGCTATTGCAGGTAATGTGATGTGCTATTTATCTTTAGCTGTATTGCACCGTTTGATGACAAGTATGCTCTAGAAACTTCACAGTTGATGTATTATTAACACACTGTTATTGACAAAGACTCTGCCGGGTGTATACAGGATTGCGATACCAAACATTTGTTTATAAGTGTGACAAAGTTAATGATGTCAGGACGTTGAACGTCTGGTTGATTATGTTGGTAATAGATTAAACGAGTGAAACAATAAAATGCAACAACTTAGGAATTAAGTTTTTGAAAGTGGCATGGCTGTATAAAATACAGAATAAAATAAACGTTAGAAAATGTAACGGGTGAGTTTAGTTTAACTAGTCGGATGTGTCAGATTTAGAAGTGATTTATTGCCCGTTTATAGGAAATAATACTGTTAGAAGTGTTTGTTGAAATAAGTGTGTGATAAGAGAGTATATATGGAGTCATTCAGAAGAGATATTTCTAATACGGAGCTAAAATAGAAATATGCTGTGAATCATGGTGTTTTCAAATGAAAATTATATATGTACCATTGTACAGACAATATGTTCCATGTCGGATAATGAAAATGAGCGTGGTATTTCATGTTTGCAGAAAATGGATATGTTTGGTAAAGGTAAGTGTTGATACAGTTCAGTAGAAATGTGTGTTTCCGGTGTTATAACGAGTGTTGTAGTTAGGCAATGTTAGGTCAGGATTCTGTAGTAGGTACCGACTCTTTACCATTTGTAATTAATTATTGGATGTGTTTGATGTTTGTAGTGACATGTAGAAATACGTTGTAGGTAGGCCCAGTTAGGATAGGGTATGCCTAGTATGTTTAGGTGGTATTCGATAAAGTGAAGCTTATAATATAGCAGAAATTCTATTAAACAAATCAGGAAATGTGAATATGTGTTGAAATAATTCTTTTCAAGCGAAATATGCACCCATTACAGCGATTCATCCACACACAACCCGTGATAAACAAGGTGTGACTGAACAACCAAAAAATGTGATTCGTCGTTTACAAATATCAAACATTAGTTTAGGTGGCAACATAGTAATATAGACTATGACACAAATGTGGTATCGCGTCGTACACTTGAGCGGATGGACCCACGTGCACTTACACTATACCATATGTGGTATCGGGTAGTACAATAAAGCAGATGGGGTCCATCGTATTACCCAACACCACACGTGGTATCAGGCAACACAATAGAGTGGATGGGCTGTATCGTATTACCTGATACCATATGTGGTATTGGGTAGTTTAATAGAGCAGATAGGCTCTATTATAGTTCGCGATACCATCGTCTAGGAATACTGAAAAGTGTCCCCGCCTCAAAACTCCCACATTCCCGTGAATGCCCCGTTGGATTGTGGTAGAAAAGGAATGGGGCAATAGAAAAAACAGAATGACGTCATCGACACCACATTGGTGATGTCATATGAATGTGAACATTGTATCGGTTTCATAAATAATTCCACTCTGCCTTCATAGCAAAACTGCGAGGAGGACACTAAGTTTACATTCCGTTCGTTATAAAATTAATAATCATGATTTGCTAGTATTCTTTTATTCCACAACAATTGCAAGTAATAAACTTTTTTCTGTAAATGCCATTCCAGGTTACAAAATTACAAGTTCTCAAGTGAATGACAATGGAATACTTGTAGTGTTTTCCATGGATGAAAAAAAAAAAAGTTTACGATTTGCAAGACAGTGATGTTAATGTTAAAAGGTAGGGAGAGGAAAAATGTTTTACAATGTTACTATTCCTCACTAAATCATTCTTTCATAGTTCACATACACCTCTCTCTTAGATTACAGTCCTATTTCTTGATGTGTTTCATTGTGTTATGTAAATTAAATTTATTCAAGCACCATGCAAGTGTGGTAATTTTTTTCTCAAATGACTGTAGTTTCTGAAATAGTAGACCAAAAAATCTACATGTTTGTACATAGTGACATCCGTTTCTATATCCATAATTATTTATTTATTTCCCTTAAATATCACTAAATGCAATTTTTATCATTAGCATAACTGTGAAAGTGATTACCTCCAAACTCAACTAATATGTTGTGAGCATAGCAAAAATTACAGTAAATATTTATCTTCGAAAGGCACATGCATATAAAAGTCACTAAATACTAACAAATTTGATTTTTGGTATTGTATTGTGAATATTATCATCATTTCAGATAAAAATAGGTACAACATTTATGAGGTGCTTTAATAAGTAATTTTTGTGTAACACAATTTAAAACATAGACAAAAATGGCAAAATAGTATTTAGAACCTAGTACATTCAAATAACCCGCCACATTTGAAAAGCCCGCCAAGCAGTGGTATGTCGAAGTAGTTTTTAAAATGGCCGCTAGAATGCACTAGTTACCACCGGTTCCAAAAACATTTTTGTGAAATTAAGAGATGGCAGCACAATCAGGGCTTCAAAGCGGGTACGCGAGAATAACATTGAGATACCAATCTTTATCTTGTATCATCTTTGCCAATTGGGCTCAGTACTAGAACCTGGTGGAACACTCGTTAGTAAACACACACATGCTGAAAACTGCTATATCCAGTGTATAAATTTTGTATGCTGTAATTTGAATTGTCCACTATCTTTGTACAACTATGTATTAAAAAAAATTTCTTACGGATGCAATAAAACAAAACAAAGAAAAGCCAAAATAATGTCTTCTGCTATGCGCGAAGAAGCAATGATAGCCTTAGCCATGTTGTAAACAGGGATGGATATCGTTTCTTTTCATTTTCGTCTGTTTCAGACTCATTAATTGATGAGATCACAGAATGTGAAAATATACTTTCCACCTGCATCTTTTGCATATAACAACGCAACTTGCTCGTTATACCAACTATACTACATTCGGTTATACATTGCCGCCATGATGCGTAGTCTACTTTTACCGAAACGGCCTCACCTCCTGCACGGCAGTACTTTCAGCCAGAAGTATAGTCTCCAACCCAGACGCCACAACTCTATTCATCCCTAACTGACCAGCAGAATCAGTATTTTAAGGAACGCTCGTCAGTACTAGTCAGCTCTTTCAGTGCCAAGTGGAATGCGACCACAATACAATTGTAAAGTCAGAGTTTTGAAAATTGAACATCGGTTCTGCCAGCTTCGTAAAAATGTGCATCTTGTTATGTTAATAATTATACTATCCAGGAATGCATTTTTACATGCCTTTTATAACTATAGGCTTAAAATTTATATTATATGTTTATTTCATAACAAAAAAAAAAACTATTTTGTTTACTGTATTAAAATATGTAAATTCATATATTTCATCTTCACATTATATTTGTTTGCCATTTATTTAATTTAAGAGGAGCTTTGTTTAATATACCGAGATTAAAATCGCCCTACAATAAAATAAAGCACTTTCCACATAACCTTGTTAGATTCTCGGCAAAATGGCTGCTTGACTTTTGACTAGCCATTTTGCTGTTGAATTCATGATATGTAACACCAAGATTCTAAAACAAATTACAGATTACAAACTATTTGCTGTTGTCTTTCTACTCTAGTTTATTAATTCCATTACAGTGTGACTTATTTACTAATGCTTTTCACGAGATGGTAATTTTATTCTTACATCCATAAAAATTTAATCTTTAGCGCTACCTTTCAGTTTATTTTCGAACTACATTTATTTAATACAAATGTAAAATTAACATTTACATTCATGTATCTCATTATAAATAAGTACATTTAACTATTCTATACATTTACATCTATACACGTCGATTATACAAGACATTAGAAGTATAAAATATGTGAACCAGTTGACTTCTGGGAAATATTGGCGAAGTTTGCTCTTTCTGCGAGCAGAAAATGTCATGACCTCAACTTTTCGTGCGACTCACGCGGAAACCAAGGATGGCTTCTGATTGGCTGTTCTGGTCTTCCGCTCTGTCTGGCGTGATCGGGATGGTGCAACTGGGCATCAGTCATTCTCTCTGTGTTTACTATATAGCTCGTTGACATCCCGCAAGAGTTTATTTTATTTTATTTTCTCCTTATGCTTTTACTACATTTGTAGGTTGGCGACAATCTGCCTACACACGTAGCAAAAAATGGCGTGGTTTGGATTTTAGGTTACGAAACTGATTTGTAAACAAATGCTCTGAGATGAATGTATACTTCCTCTAACCAATTTGTATTGCAGATTGACTATATTAAAACTGGTAAAACTATTTTAATTATATAATAGTGCTTGCTTGTCATTTAAAAATTAACATATAAACAAACACATACATCACTGTTGACCATGTGACTGACAGTTGTATAGGAGTTTTGTAGGACTGGGGTAGGTCAATGTTGGGTATGTGCGCAGAAGACGAATAAGCGATCTACCTCTTATTTAGTCTATAGTCACTACATAGGGCTTTCGCTGTTCTTATTGAGAATTAACAATTCCGTTTGTACCAACATCGAAAAGTCATTCAATGGTAAAATAATTTGTTCATTGGATTGGAGATCAAGCAGAGTTATCGTTTCTTACATTTAAGATCAAATCAACTTTAATCGTACACACATTATGCACTAAGCAAACAATTTAATAAATGTTTTCAATTGTCTATGTTGTAATTATTCCATACAGTTGATGTTCTTGACCAAGTTGTTTACAAGCTTCGTATGTGAATTGAATTCAATTCCATTTCCAATCATCCAATTTTGAAATGTGTAACAAGATGTTTGGTTCCTCGCTGTGAAAATCAGAAGCCAAGCACACTTGTGAAATATCTCACCTTTCCCAGCAATCTAGAAAGGTAAGTTTCTAACCCAATTTTGTTTGTTTTGACGGTATCAAGGTTTGCGCTGTTTATGTGGTTACAAACTCTCAAATATTTCCTATAATAATACATACTTTGACTAAATAGTTCTCTCTTTTATTAAAATACAATTAACTACCAAAACAAACAAAATTGGTTTTAAAACTTAACTTTTTGGATTGCTGGGAATCTCGGATAAAAGTACCACATTGCAAAGAAAAAAACACAGAAAAATGCAAACCAATTTTATTACCGTACATCAGTTTGATAATATATAATTTTACAGGGCATTAACAATTACCAATTTAATATTATAAAATAGCCACTACAAAATAATGATCTGTTTTTTTATTTTGGCCACAAGAGAGGCTTTAGTGGGCCGATCGCAGAGGGGTAATAAGCAAAGATGTTCAGCCTGGCAGTGAAATCTCTTTTTCCCTTCCATACTCTGGTGAAAACATTAATACACTAGATTTTGACAGGCGTAGTTCTTACTCGAAACTGCTCGAAAAGGTTCGAATAAAACTCTGCAAGTAACAATTGGCAAAAATTGTCGCAAAAATATATCTGTATCGTTGGTATAGGCAAAATGTGGTATCGGCCCATCCCTATGAATTAGTGCTACTAATAGGTGAATAATAATCTGCAAATAACATTCAGATGCCGTCTAGGCTGATGGTCGTGGTATTGGCCAGTTAATCTGTATCAGCCCGTCCCTAATTTTTATAACTTGGTATCTAAGGAAGCCTGTCAAGAGTTAAAAAATTGTATATATGATGCTAAAAAAACACATCAGGTATGTCCATTTTAGGGCTAAGAAAGCTTAAAAAAATTTCATTTAGAAAAAATAAGCAGTTATTTTTTTCTGGATATAGTCAGATAGAGGAAATGTGGGAATTGTTTATCACCGGATAAAAAATTAGTATTTCTTCTACTACCGCAAGTAACAAAAAATGCATTTGCATTATTCTGTTCGTCGATTGTTTTCATAAATTGTATCATTGTGCACACACAAAACACCTAAAATAAATATGAAATACCAGCTGTAAAAACAATTGGCAAGTAAAAAATCGAAATATGTACTTGCATTCAGAATACCAAACATAAGTTCACTAAATATCGACAGTTCTAGAAACTTAGCCCGGCCACAATGTAAGAAACATAGCATGGCCACAAGGAATTCTTGCACCACAACTTATCTGTCTATAAATAAAACAATGAGTATAAACAAATGCTATGACCAGTGTAGGTTAACATTCCAACCTACCTTACTTTTGTTATGGCAAAGTCATACTGCTGAGGCTTCATTAATTTTATCGACAGCAGATTGGATGGAGTTGGGAGACTTTAGTTTAAAGTCTTTCATGAGATGGTATTGTTGTGCACCTCTTCTTTCGAGACTGCATTATTTTTAATTACATATAGTTTTAATGGACGAGATTAAAATTTGCTCGTATGAAAGAAACATTCAAATTGTAATATAACCTGTCAAGTTTCAGCCTTACTGAAAGAAAACATTATAAATACGTATGTACAGTAGTTTGTACCAATTCGAATACTAAACATATTCAGGACGTAAATATTTTTGGCGAAGTTCATATTCCATATAATATACATGTTAAGACCTAGCTACAATCACTGTAAGAAATAAGAAAAAAAAATTGAAACCACTTACATATGGAACAGCTACAACACAACTGCGTAAGTTGGCAGCCTGCTCACAGTAACGGCGTAGAGAGTATTGAATATTTTCTATTCTCTTACATCGAGTTCTAAGCTGGCCAACCACGAGACAACATTTCCAACCTTGAGTCAGTGCAGTGCCAGTTTATAACAAGAACATAGTTATTAAATGAACTTTGCGTTACAGTTCCGATTTCAGAGTATTTAAATTGTTAACACAATGTATACCACAATTTAAATATCCCGAATCACGATTTAAGAAAAACATTTTTCATCACGTGTAAATAAAAATAAATATCAGATTAGCCAACACACTGTTTGTAAATATCCACGATACATGTACAGCCTGTCTTTTTTTCTTGTGCTCGTTTCTCTTCTCATTGAACACGTAACAGTTATTTTTTTTATGGGAACACTATGGTGATTGTAGCTGGGGCTTTATTGTTACACTGCAAAACAAAGTTGAAATGGTGGTTTTTTAGGCAAAGTACATTTCAAGCATTCTAATAACTCTTTCAAAATAAGTTCTAGTAAACGGACTTGTGACTAAATATTTTTTTGTTTACTTTCGAAATTTTGTCTTTTGAAAAAGTAATATTTATTTTGATTTTACTTTTTTGCTCCCTTCAGATATTAAATGTAATATTTACTCGTTTGTTTATGTATTTATAATATTATTACCTTATTTTTGTTTGAAAAATAAAAGAGCTAATTCCAGCATAGATACTGAGACAAACGTATGTAAAATTCTGCCAATTTGTTCAGTTTCAAAGCTGATTTTATAAACTGATGTGAAACTTCTCTATATGTTTTGGTAATACAAAATTTTTTACTTGCTTAGAAAAGAAAGTTTCGCCAAGACGTTTTGTGTTTCATTTTATCTGAGACACTTCAAATTCAAAAAGGATGCTACGTTTCAGTGATTGTTGTAAGTGGAAAGAAGGGCTTACGTCTGGAAAGTCTTACGACTTCTACATCCGACTGTGTATGGCAGCCATTGGATGTGTGTAACTGGATAGCTGGAGGTCGACGCCAATTAAGTCGTACTGGGGTACAAATCCCAGACGAGACGCCTGGAGTTTGGGGGCCCGAAACGAGGACGGGCCTTGATATCTACATTTCCACTCCATGACAATGAGTCCCGTGATCTGGAGAGCCAGATATCTCGACTGTTCTCAGTCATTGAGTCGTCACCATGTTAATGAAGAGTGTGTTTGTTCTCAATCTTAAAGCTAGCCGTAAACATTGAAGAATTAATAGTTTTGAACATTGTCTGCGTCACTAATCTCTCAGAACCGATATTTGCTCAGTAATTACGTTTTTCGTAAGCTGGAGATACAGAAGTAAATGTATTGATAGAAGTAATTTTTTTCTTGGAAATTAAAATGGTTCACAATTATTCTGAGAGCAGAGTTAATATGTTTGATATTGTAACACTTCAATATTTGACTTTATAATGATTATTCTGACTTTAAATTTGATTTAAATGCCAAACTTTAATGCAATGTATAAATGTTTAGTGTATGTTCAATGTGATATAGGCCGTTCATGATAGGCCGAGCACTCCAATAAATACATTTCATTGTGACCTTGGACTTTTGGTTTTCGGTATGGTGAATATATACACTGTGTTTATTACTCTAATGGCAGGGTTTACACTAAAAATTGGTAGAAGGATATAAATTGGTTGAAAGAAAAAAGTAACTAGGGCTTCAAAAGTGCTCACTTTACCGTGAATGGCCTATATGTATAAACTTATTTATTTTGACAGTTGTGTTGTATAAGCTATGCAAGTCTAATGATTATCTATGGTTTCATTGGACGAGTATTTGTCTTTGTAACAAGCACTACCTTTTGTTTTCTCAAAAGAATCAGGCCACATGAGCCGGCCTATCACATTTTATTATACTGTTTTCAAACAATAGTCTGATAGAACAAAAACTTATTCATTCTAATTTGAAATCAGTGAGAGGCCAGCTCGAAAAGAAGTCAGTCCTGAGTATAAAAGATAATCTACAATATTTGACTGGCAAAATTTGATATTTGCGACGGAGATACATAAATATTCACGCACTATTGAAATGCTGAGCCTATATATGTTTAAAAGAAGAAATTCGACATAAGCTGTATGATGAGAACCGGAAGGAAGAATGGTCCAGTAAAGGAGGGCTTTGGGGTTTTCGACTTTGCACCAAGGACGACGTGGTGTCTGGTATTCTGAGAGCCAATTCTACACCCACCTCCGCTGTTCCGGCTCGCAGAGGACGAGTTCGCTGAGCACCACCTGGAGATATGCTGTCCGTGGTGAGCGGGAGAGCTGTTCCTGAGTTCTACACCAGTGAAGGATGACTCCACGACATTGGAAGAGCTGCGGTTATTTTCCGCTATCGACACAGCTGTCATATTTTTCCTCAAGCAAATGTAAATGTATTTATGACACCAGAACTAGTAAAGTCAAATGTCGGTTGATTTGCAATGTGCAGGCTGGCGTTGCTTGTAATTTTGAGAATTAGTATAGTATAATATTTTGTAACTAAAGTTCTGCAAAAGTACCATATAATTTAAAATTGGTTTAGTTCATCAGTATTAAAATCAAAGTAATTTTATTTGTTTCTATTGATTTACTTGAATTAAGACTTCTCTGTTTGTTTATCACAATTAATGATCCAATTGGTTCAAACTACAGAGGGTAATGGAAATTTGGATGAATACACAGATTCTTTTAGCATGGCAGCATAGAGTTCAGCCGAAGTGTATCATTAATATAACATATCAAACTCGCTCACATATACAATATTTTATCGTTGCACTACACATTCATGTCTTATATTACATATCACAGAAATAATATTTTATAGCCAATGACATTGGCCGTTATATTGTAACACACATCAGAGGTGTTACAGTATTTTCTTTGATTATTTTCTTGCATTAAAACTCAGTTGCCAATTTCATGTTTTATCTGTTATATTTTAAATAGAATCAAAATTATTATTTAAGTATTTTGAAAGGGTTTTGAGTTGATCTATATTGTACATGTCTTCTCAGTCATGATTGCATGAAACTTATCACACATCATTTCAAATGTGAAATCGGAATGAAAAGGGCATTTCATTTCTTTATAAATCTGAGTGTAAAATACTCTTTTAACACATGTGAGAAAGATTTGGTTTTATTTTCATATAAGAGCACAGTGTAGCAACAACCTGGTGTCGCTACACCCCCTAAGGTCGCACGGGATATAGCTGGTGGCCAGGCGGAATTGTTTGTTAAACGCTCCAGTTCGCACGGCTATAAAAGCGTCGCCGCATGGCGTCACCCCCCCCCCCCAGAAGGCTCTGGATCTTGGCAAAGGGTAGTTGTGAGCGATTGAGGCTGAAAGAGAAGGCAACAGGTAACCACAGATCCAGAGGAGCTCTGGGGCCTATCTTCTCTACACCTTGGGTGAGGATAATCGCGTTGCGGTAGGGCGTCATAAGTTGTATCGAGCCATCGTCCACTCCCTCTTAAATCACAATTATGGCAAGGCTAGGAACTAACTGCGTGCCATATAGATTGTATTCAGTTCTTGTGATATTAACGTAAAGGTATCACCATTCTATTGTTGTACGAGTAAATGTATCTTTTATTATAGCTAAAACTTGTTATATTAAATTATATATTTTTGTAAACAATCTTCCTTATTTAACTACTGATCTTCCTTATTTAACTACTGTTGTGAGTTCCCCCTGGACACCCCTTCCCTTCTCTACAAGTTAAGGTGTTTAATAAGATATTGAGTAGGAATTACAGAAATTCGAGGATAGTAGAAAATAGGAAGAAGGACAAGTGTTATGACAGCGTTTATTCCATTCAGAGATAGCAAATTAAATGTTATTTTAATTTTTCTCGTTGGTACATGTGCTTGAAGGAATTGATTTATTTGTTTTGTATTCCAGTGCAAACACACTGCCATCAGTTTTGCTAAGGCCTTCACACACACTTTTAAAAATTAACACAATATATTCTTCAACCGTACATTGTGTTTTAAAGAGCAATAAACACAACACACATTTCTTTTCTAATTTAAATAATAAAAGTAGTATGTACACCATTAACATCATGACAATTACAATACACAGTGACTTACAGTTCGTAACTCCTGTTTCCAACTCCTGAATACATGTTGTTCTGTTGCAATCTATACTGCATGTTTCTCTGCCATTGATACAAAATAATTAGCTGAATCATTAAATAAATATGACACTTCACAGTTAACTGCAGAACGAAAATAAATGCAGTGGCTTTGAGACAACAGAGAAAATAGCGGAAAACCATATACATACACATGTCGATAAAGAGTATCTAATAAAAGTATCGATATACACGTCACAATACTTGATACGGCCTAGTATCGAGGTATCGAATGTTCCATCCCTAATACATACCAATTGACTTATTAATCATTGAACTCTGCGCTTATACCCGACAGCTAATTCTTAGTAATTTCTCTAAAACTATTGATGCCGTTGGGTGAGACATGAGACAAACGATGACACAAATACTTACTGGTAAGTTGGGCACCAGCGGTGCTTCCCAATCACCGTACTATTGAGACTCAGGGTTCTCAGGGATGCTGTGGGTTGTATGTGTCCGTCTCACCCGTGCATACTTACAAACGCATATGCAATACTAAACTCTTTACTTAACATCACTGGAAATAAACACTTAATAAAATATATGTGGCTAGAACACTGTCACTACTGAATAAAAGATATTAAGTTCACTGTAGACTTGTTTTCATTGTTGTTATGCATACACATCAACGTGCCAATGAAATTATGATTATCTTGGTCATGACTAGCCAATTCTGCTTGGGTGCTCCTCAGCCCGCAATTACTCTAGCACATGCCTAGATGGATGACCTCACACAGGTGCGTGAAAGCACAGCCTTCACAAGGGAAGAGGGCTGACAGCCGCTAGGGTGGACTGACTTGTTTTACCTGAAGACAGGACACGGTGAATTACAAATGAAACCCTTAATACATATTAACACGTGTGATTACTTGGCATCACTAACACAAACTCATCAGGGGTCGCCCTCCCGCATGTGGGTAGTGTGGTGACGGCCTATACACAGAGCTGGCTAGGACGGGAATAATTGCACCGTACACTAATTACAAAATTACATAAACCCTTGAATGATAACATGAAACAAGATGGGATACGAGATAAATATTCACAATAAACACACACACATGTGAAAACAAGCTTAGATGGTGCGGGTGCCGCAGGATGAAGTTTGTAGCAGACCACATGGTGCAGGTGAAATTGCAATATTTCTGCGTGGAAATGGCAAATTATTCGTGCTTAGAAAATTATTCTCTGTACGATTGCAGTAATTACAGGCTTGTAACATGCCTGATGGCGGGAAAAAAAAATACTGTGACCGCGTGGTCAAAGCATCAATCTACATGAAAAATATATTGAACCCTGAATAAAATTGACATAAAACTCAGACATAAATTATTGCACATACGATGTTACATAAATAAGCCCTCAAACGCAACAATGGCGTATACAAAGGCTTGGTGTCAGTTGGCTACGTGGTTATACGCGATGCTGCCGTAAAATATTCAAACACAAAAAATTACCCTCAAATACATACATAAAAATAAAGCCCTTAAAATTGAGTGTAGCAATAACACAGAAGTTACAATGAAATACCATAAATATAGGCGGATGGCGCCCGATTCAAATTGTGTGGGAGTCGTGACCTCTTCAACACATTTCTCCTTCTCGATTAAGTTAAAAATGCCACAAGGGCGCAAGAAATTAATAAAGCGGAAGCATAATGCTGGCAAAAATGTCTGGCAAAAATGTACGCAAGCAAAGGTTAACTGGTAAACTAAATTAACTATGGAAACCTAAATCAGTGAACAAAAGTTCTAGTGCGTACGTGACAGACCTTGTAAGTTCTCCTCGACAGACTGTCTAGAAAAAAGCGTCGCATGGGCCTACCATGGCCGCCTACGGGGTTCACATAAGTGGAAGTGCTATGCACGCTGAGTAAAATATTTAATTAGTGAAAACAAGATGGCACAAATTAAATCAAGTATTGTTTTACATTTATATAATTTTCTTATGAATTTCAATAATATTTTAGTGTCTCTTTATGACGGTGTTCATGCTGTAATAATAAGTGTTCTTAATCTCAGTGACATAGACTTTGAATTTTATAACCAAAGAATTTAAAATTAGTACAAACACTTAAAAACATATTAAAAACTGCAAAGACAATATAACACATTTTACACTGAAAATATCATTTATACGAAAGTTCAAAATTATTGGCCTCTCTGCACAAGTGTGGAACACTTGACACATGCATGATTAGCGCCGTCATGGGCTCTAGCGCTGATGGCTGTTAGCCGGCGTCACTATCTTCACATAAGAATTTAATTCCTTAATCTTTGAACTGGATTTGACTAATTTTAGAGATAATATTAACATGTGTTAGTTGATCCTTGACACTTAAGCAATTCTTTGTCACTTTAGCAAATAAAAGAGAGATTTTTCTTTTTGTGATGATCTGTAGCTTTTAGAGATTTCTAGTTTCCTATAAAATGGGACAATAAGTTGTCCAATGATTGCTAACCTCTACGTAAACATTGTACTCATCTTTGAACACTTCAATATTATTATTATTAACATAGAAATTAAGACATTTCTAACATATTTTCAACTCTATTTTCTTATGTACAGTTGCGCAATTATGTATGCGGTGCAGTCCACATAAAGTTGAATAAATACAATTGTATAACTTAAAACTAATCTTTCTTAAAACCTAACCTAACACATACTTGTACAGTTTGTTTTGGACACCAGTATAGCAATTTTAGGTTAATGGAATTTTACTGGGTGGCATATAGCGGCACGCTCACAGTGCGTCATCACTCATGCTTTTACATTACTAGACATTTCCAATGTCTCAAAGTCGCCCAGTGACACATTGTTAGGAAAGTTGAAGGTATGCACTTCAGCGTATTCTGACCCTCTTCAAAGTCATGTTAGCCTGTAGCTCATAACTTCCTAACCGTGCTCACTCATTCTCTGTGCCTCTACTGTACTTCCTCCAGATTTCAAGAAACTAATTATTTCTATTCTATTCACAGAAATCTTAAGAGGGCATGTGATTTTATGTAATCTTATTCTATATTCACTTTAGATAGCAAAACTTCTGCAGATAGAAATTATAATTTCTAATTTCCTGCTATAAAGTTTTCCTGCTTATGACATTTTTCCCTTAAGTCCTCTGTAAAACGTTATAACAGGGTTTTACTGTACTAATGAAACCACCTGCATGCAGCCATGAATAAAAACCATAAAGAAACATAAAATAACACAACTTTACTGACCACAACATTCCATCTTACAATGTGCATTAAATACTGCAACGAAATCCTGTTCAGAATACAACGGAACTGATACAAATTATAATGCTTCAACAGAAGTCTGTTTACACTTCCAGTTTTTCACAAATAAACCACAAAACTACACACAAAAAACACAACTTTAATTTGGCACATCAGCTTGCAAGACATATGTGATGAAAGGGATCAGTTTGACAAACGTGCAACCAGAGTAATGAGAAGGAACTTGTGGAGGTAGCAGGAATAGGGGTAGTGGTGGGACACAGTTCTGTCCGTCCATCAGTGGCGCACAGCAGCGACACACAAGCCACTGCACAACAGGATTGCCAGAGGCTGGCAGCTCTAGCACGCGCACTTGACGGTGGGTGCATGGTCCTTCGAGAAACATTATCCCCTAGGGAAGCAGTCCAAGAAACAGCCTGGCAAGACTGCGCAGACCAACACAGTTGCTACCTGAGTGCCTGTTGTGCACGGCGCTGCTGCCACGTTGCAAACTTGTGGAATGCAGAATTCAGGATTTGGTTGAGATGACTAGTGAGGTGCTGGCTGAGCTGCGAGTATTCCCGTAGGATCCGGTCCTGCGAAACAACTGTGAATTAGTGATAGTAGCATCACTGCACAAAAGTTGCATGTTCTTGATCTAAAACAACTGTGCTGAAACAAGTTTAAGAGCTAAAGCAAAGAGATGAATTTAAAGGAAAAATACATATGTTACATTTACATGCTCATCCAATTATATCCAACAATATGTATTCTACCACTCACACCCACCTCCATTCCACACTAAAACACAATCAGTTTCTGTTAAGTTGGGCTTTGAGATTTCACACCTCATGTCATTTATATGGAATGGGGCACAATTTAATGGTGTTGCTAAAGAAACCTTGATTTTACAGCTATTCTTTGGCCTCTTAATGTTTAATAGAGCATTAATAGCTCTTTTTACACTTTCCATCTCACTGAAGCATTTCTTTCCTGTGTGTTGACAACAGCACTAAAAATGGGTTTCACTGTGCAATTTATGCCACATGTCTACACACTCAGTCTCCCAAAATTTGTCTGTACAACTATGTTGTCCACATAAATCATTTCAACCACATTGATGAACTTGGCCTTCCATAATGCAACAATTACATTAAAACTGCTTATACTGATGATATGGTATGCATAAATTACAGCTAACCCCAGATTTTGTAAATGTTCACTGATCCTGGGTATACTCACTGCAAATAGTCTACTGAGACAACTCTATAACAACTTTGAATTCCAAAAAAATTTACAATTTTGTTTTAATTTTTTGGTGTGAAGTTTGTGTAATCATCTCTGGCATTAAATTAACATGTTTTTGAAATTTAAATATTAATATTATTGGCACACACATTCTAAATAAAACAATACCCTAGACATGTGTATTTGACCTCTTCCTTGCTGCCAAAAATGTTCATGTGGCACATACATTTTACCAAGTGCAAAGTCCATTTTCAGCTGCTTCTTGTGGGGAAATATAACAGTTTTTTGTTAAAATATTTTCTTTCAATAGAGATATTTTTTTTCTGAATAAATTGACACCCAGGAAGGGCACATAGACCATTCCTTTGTAAAAAAAACTATGCATAAGCACCGAGACAGTGTGCTGGATAGCTCACGGCAAGCGCAAAATGGAATCTTGAAGGGAAAATCCAGAGGATGTGGTTTTGATTAATTAATTACTGAATGTTGTAAAGAAACAAATCTCAACAACTGTATTTATTTGTAGCTGTCTAAAAATTAGACTTTTTGAATTAATTATAACAACATTTAATTGTCTACCATAAGCCCCAGTGTACAACTTGCTACTCTCATTCTGAATATACTCCTAGTAAAAAAAAATATTTCCACATTTCAATTCTAAAAAATTGTGTTTCAGTGCTAAGCTGTTTTCAACATTCTATACATATATTACAAAACTAAACGTAGCATATTTATATTAAATAAACAACCCTAATTTTTGAAAAAAGTCTGCATCTCAGCAATAGTGAAGTGCGATATATGCAATTTAAGCCAAGTGTACACTGACATGACAGGAAACTGTCATTCAACACGTACAGTGAACGTGACACAAATAGACAAGATCATTTAAATAGAAAATGCAACTTATCTGCTGGTATGTCACACCTTCAGGATAAATTTACAAAAAATGCCAATATATTTTCTAATGCAATTACCATTTATAAAGTTAATTTGGTTATGGAAAACATGAACAACTTCAAACAAAAACTTCAAATTTGCATTGCTTGTCCAATGGTCCTGCTGCACTCTTTTAGACCAGTCTGAAAGCCATGCTCATACTCCACTTCCCATTAGAAATATCTGCTTTGATTATTAGCATACCTATAATTTTGGCCTATATAATAAACATAGCAGAATAAAATTTGCAAACTTAGGTATAATTATATTTGTCTAACATGGCTGATATACTGTATTTTGGCGTGTATACGCAGCACCATAAGTTTTTGATGAAAAATGAGGAATAATTAATATTTCAAGTATAGGCCGCACTGAATTGTTGTATTCCTATAAATATTGCTAAGTCACAATTCCGTACAAACATACTGTAATAAATTTTGATTTAATTTCTCCCCTACAAAACATTTTTGTGACAGAAAATTTGTGTTGTGTTGCAATGTTTATGAATATACATAGCACTATTACTATTCCACAGATGGTAACGTGACTTGAGGAAACAAAACCACAGCAACATGTTACACAAAATGGCTTCTTATCAATGTGCACTTGTAGAGCCATGGCGGGCATGCAAACTACGTAAGATATCTTTCTCCAGTACAGTTGAGAAATTATTTTCTTATGTACGACATCTATGGGGGAGTTCTAACATTTTTACATTTTACATGCGGGATGAAGGTTATTTTGCTTATAACACAAGTCAACAAATCACTGCACAAGTGTTTTTTTTATTATTATTCTTTCCCTCTCCTTCCTTTAAGAATTAAAACATTAAAATGTACTGTATGTTGACAAATTTCTAAACATGTTTTGGGGAAAAAATGAAATTAAAAAAAAAAAAAATGTCAATATCTTGTATATAAGCAGCACCCCACTTTTTGTAGTCATTTTTTTTTTGTAAAACTGTACGGCCTATACACGCTGAAATACGATATATGCATAAGTTTAGTGCAAAAAATGGTGGTTTTAGTCGCATTATTAGTAAAATAAAAAACTCTATAAAAATATTTTGGAAGCAGGTGGGAATGAACATGCGAACCTAAAACTGGAATAGACCATGCGCACAACGAGCCATGATGCTTACCTCTACTCCACCACAACACTGATTGTGTAGCTCTGCTTAGTAGTCTTAATTATATTAATAGTAACACAAGTGTATCTACATGTCAAAATATATCTTGTTTGGGAATTAAATTAGCATTCTATGTACATAAAACTGCTTTACAAGGTGTAAGAACTAGAGTAAGTTACAAAATTAATTGCTTTTGTGCTTTGAAATTTAATTTGAGTGTTTTAGCTTATGAGGTTAAAGATGTTCACATATACCCGCCATTTTGCAAAGTTACACGAAGCGCACACAACAGCTATCGTCGACTGCAACTGTTTTAAATGAAGCTTATTTCACTGGTTTTCACTCATTTGGCTCACTTTACTCTAGTTTTGGTTTAACGTGTAGGAGAATTGTCCAACATACCACTGCATATTTATTGACTTCTGCAATACAAAAGAATCTGTAGGTTACTGAGGGGTCTCGTAACACACACACAATAACGAGATTTCTCGGTTCTCCACCGCCTAGTTAACGAGGATTTTCGATAATGTACCGACATTTGTAGGTAAAGAGATGTCACAGAATCGCTCTTCAATGACACCGACGATTTGTCTCATTAACAGACTTTACAGAGAGTTATATGAATGCTAACGAGTTACAGAATACAGCTGCAGGCCAGTCCTATACACTGGACGTGCACCCGTGACTAAAAGAGAAACCCATAATATTCCCACCAGATGGTGACCTAGCACCAGACAAAACCAACCCTCCTTAACATAGTGATAACCCTGACAGGCCGAGGCGTCATGCGTCAAGAAGAGGCAGAAAGAGTTTTTCTGGCTCTCTACGTGGGACGCAACTGTGATAGTGACGACTAAGCAGTTTGATCAGATCAACCAGACCCTAGCCAAGCCAAGAACAGACTTTGAGGAGTCCCCTAAAAACCCTGTGGTGCTCAAACACTCAACCGCGATGTCAGTCACAGACATAAGCGAGTACGAGCTCAGCTGCACCTTTGCAGTCACAACCTACCACAGCCGCTGTTCAAACCCTAACTACCCCGGCACGGGGACACACACACAGAATCCAGTGCTCCCATTGTCAACGATGGTTTAATTATACCTGCAGATGAACCACACTATACAGATGGCCTTGAATACTGATGTGACAAATGTCGAACCCATCAGACCACATTCTGCAATTGGATTATCTGCCCAGGATGTGGTGCCCACACAGTGCACTGCATACTGTGTGGGAGACTTACCACCATTGATGAATAGGTTGGCCAGACGAGCACATTACCTAACCAGAAATGGTATACCAATGTGAAGTCTGTAAGAGTGACACCGAATACAGACCACAGAACCCAGAACCGGCATCCCACTTCAGCACCGCTCGGAGAACACTAGAGCCTCAGTTACCGGAGTTTGCGATATGTCCTCACGAGGACCCGCTATTGTTCATGGCCGAATGTGAAAGGGAATTTTGCATGCACTAAGTGCCCAAAAAGTGATGGGTCTCACCAGTACAATCTTAACTTAAGGGCAAAGTCCTCGAATGGTGGCAATAGCATGGGGAATTTGTTTCAGAGTGGAGTCAACTCAGTAGCAGACTCGCACAACAATTCACTGGCAAAGAAGTGTGGGTGCGCTTCACTACAGATTTTTACAGCTGCATGCCAGACACCAGACAAGGAAGTTGGGATTTTTGTCCGCCACAAATGGACCCAGATAAATTGTTCGCGTGATGAACGAAAATGCAGCCACCCGCTACTCACTTATCAAAATGTTGGTATAGCCCCACGTACCATTTCAACAAGGATTACCCAGAGAGGCCAGCGCCAAGGCAAGCATGTGTGGAAGAAGGGGTCACAACACGTACGCCACATACTACTTAACCTGACACAAGCAACGAAAGTGTTTCGCAGGAAAGACCTCGCTGCTTGCAGAGGTAGTTCGCTCACATGCAACATGACGTTTGCGATCATAACTAGTAGGTATTCAATTTTGGGAGAGAACAGCTTTGGTCGACTTGGTGGTGAGGTTGGTTTAGGACGGCTTTGGAGTTTCCTTGCCCCTGTCTCACCCTTGGGAGTTACAGGTGGAGTTAGTTCAACTGGGGTCGAAGCACCTGCAGCTGTAACAGCTGTACCGACATTTTAGTATTTCTTGGTGGGGCTGGGTGCTGCGCAGAGGTGCAGTGGTTTTTTTCCCAATGGACCATGAAGCGCTTATTCGTCTTTCCAATGTGCATGCAGCGTTGTGCATAATTTACTATGCACTTTGCTGCTGTAGCCAGGATTGTCCCACAATAATCGATTCTCCTATCTCGGGGGTCACCAAGAAATCTGCATGTTCGGTCCTCCCACCAATGTGCACAGCCAGTCCTATCCTCCTTTCCACTTTAAGGAGGTGGTTCGGCTGGACCATCTGAACCCTCCTGTCATAAGGTGTCATGTGGTACCTGTGATAAGGAGTAAGTAGGTCTTGGTGAACAAAGTTACCGGAGGCTGCTGTGTCAATGGCAGCCGCGGAAACATGCTGGTTGACCTCCATTTTAATTCGGGGAGTATATCCATTTCTAATCCCTTCAACTAATGTTTGTAACATGTCGTCCGGCTTTGTGTTTCTTGAGTCCGCTGTCGTATTGGCACGTGGCCTGTCAGGAATCTCTTGCTCCCTGAAATTCCTCTCCGCTTGTATCGTGCGGTCAATGAGTTCTTCAAGGGTCAAGGGCTCTGAGGGCATATTAAGAAATTCCTTAGGAGTAAGAGCATTCTATATAGCGTAAGGCACTGGCTTCGTCTCCCTTGGGAAAATGCAGCAATACATTCGCTCCTTCCACCTGATAAAAATTTTGGCTTCATCACTTTGTTCCTGTGTCTTACTATAAAATTCTGTCGTAAGTTTTGCTAATACCTCTTCGCCGGTAATGCTGCCGGCTAGCCATTTAAAAGAGTTGGAGCCAGTCTGACACAAATTCCCTATACCGGGTCCACCACTCCATTGCTTTGCTGGTAAGCTGTGTTTGGGCTAGACTTACACATTGTTTCTCTGGTACATTGTGCTCCGCTAGTTCCTTCTCACATCCGTTTGTGAAGGAAACTGGGTCTTCGTGTGGTTGGCCGTCATAATTGCGGAGTCGCAGTCCCTCCGAGCTGCCAGTCGCCGAAAGTCCTGCAGCTGAACCACTCAGTTGAACATATCCTACCTAGTGGCCGGGGTTAGACGGTTGGTATTCTGCAGCTCGTTTACAAGGTTCACGTCGGTACACCATACGGGGTCAAGAGATTCGTTTCACCGGCCACCTCAAACACGTATGGCGGTACAGTTCATTGCACAGGATACAGTGTACAAAGTTCATACAGTGGCCTGGGAGGTAATTCAGTTGCAGAACCTGCCCTGTCGAGCTCAACACGGCTTGCACCGGAATTCCAAGCCCTCAGTGTTTCGTATCTCGTCAGCCCGGCCAAGGCAGAGATAGTGAAATTCTTGATCGCACTGGGTGCCAGTCGGCTATGGTGTTGGTCTATGGCTCTGGTTGGTTGTTGACATCTGTCATGTTGTTGGTTATGAGTGCCACGAGGTGTTTTGAAGACTCTTCGGAGTCTAGCTAATCAGTCCCGGCTAATTTTTTGTACTCTCCGGCCATTCTGACCTGGGCCCACATTCACTGATTAACAGATTATTTTGCTGACGCCCCACATTGGGCGCCAGAAATGTCCTTGACTAGTGTCGCTTAAACCCTGGTGGTCAAGAGACTTTGTTCTGCGCTAGATCAGTTGCGCTTCAATTGGGACTCAATTCCCTTTCTTGCTGGACACCTGTGTCTGCCTAGTAGGCTGTCTACGGTGGATGTAATCGGGTGTACTAGGTAGAGCAATATGCCTCACAACACTGGCCTTCTGGGGCAAGGTAGACTTACCAGAGCTAGTTAGACTTGCCTTGGCATGTGTAGGCATAATGTTTTAGGCTGTGCAGGTTGAGTCCTTGGTTCCACTGGTCTTGGAAGATGTCTGGTTGTGGTAGTTCTCCGCGAAGTGGAAGTGGTTCTGTTTAGTACTGGCCCAGCTGCCGATATGTGGGTTGGTCCGCCTGAGCCTGGTGTCGCTCCCGCTGACTAGGGCCCGGACCACTGGGTGTACCTTGTAGCCGGTTCTCGGTGGGTTGGAGTAAAACGTGTAGGTACTGATGGGAGATACCGGTCTCCCCGTGTGACAGGCGGCTTGGGCCTGCCCTTTAGGAGTGTCGACTCCCAGTGCAACTAGGTTTGCAGCACAAACCTACTTGGCGGCACTGAACTCTGCCTTCTTATCTGCCCACTAAGCTCCGTGCCTGCTGTTGAATGGCATAGGCATATAGCACACTAGATTTCCTGTAAGTGACAAGCAAACGACGATCCCTGACTTAGGCATGTAAAGCAGACAATGGCCGGCAGTGCGCTCCCTGGCTCCTAATAGTGCAAGCACCTGGAGTTGTAGGTCGTAAACCGCTTTCCTGCCACTGCCGGGTGTTGTCCACAAATGTAGGGCCTCCATTACCGAGCAACTACCTCTGCCAGACCTTATCGAGGTGCTCCGGTCAGCGATACAACTCAGGGTGGCTGTCCTGCCTCTGTGGGGTTTGTCCTAGTGGTGGAGGCTCTACCGTTCTGAGCACCGAGGTGAACAGAATAGCTGGCCGTCGAAAAATGACGTGTGTGTAACGACGGACAAGACCCTAAAGGGGGTCTGACGTCCTATTCTAGGTTAAAAGCTCTGTAGCTTGCTTGTCACTTTACAGTCGAATACTGGTGGTAGATAGGCTATATTACTATTACAAAAAACTCTTGGGTACATTTAAGATTAAGTATTTACTAAGCAATAAATACTTAAGTGACTCGTACGTGCTACCAATAGGCCTGTGTTGCGGAAGTAATTAACCTACGGATATAACGGGTGAGGGTGACCCACTCCTAGGCTACTTAGATGCAACGGAAGTATTAACTTACTAGTAGCAACCAACACTAATGGGGTTTGCTTAGAAGAGGCCCTAACTTTAAACAGGGGAGCCACTACCAGCAAGTAGTGGTGGCTGAAGACTCAGAAGGTGTCAACAACTGAAGTGTTAAGTCGATGGCTGTTGTCTTCGTGCAGAAGAAGTTTCTACTGACAACAATTACCAGAAGGTGTTGAAGCCTCTGGTAGGTGGTAGCAGCAGCCAATGGAGAACTTGAAGTTCTTGGAGAGGACAGTGAGGGCCTATAGTCAGTAGACAGCCCCAGCACAAGAAGTGTTGAGTCGAGCACTGCCTTATCTACGGCTCTTCTGGAGTGCGCGGTGAGCCCAGAATGAGGTGTGTGACGTGCCCCTGTGACGTCTGCCTGGAGTGCGCGGGGTGGGAGAACTACCCTCTTGCACTCAGGATATGGCCTCAGGCACTCTGCCATCTTCGGCGGTGTGGCGACACTGTCTGCCGGGTGCGACCGGGGGGGGGGGGGGGGGGGGGGGGCTGAAGTGTTGCGCGGCCGCTTTATATATCTTTCGCTTTAGGTGTATCCAATTTGCTTTTGAGTTGATACTACTCTCTGCGCATTTGTAAGATGCCATGCGTGGTTTGCTCCTTCACTGATGAGAACAAATCCTGCTAGACATCTGGTAATTGTTCCTGTAGTTGGTATAAGCACGTGGGATGAGCTGTAGTTGTTTATAGTATATAGGTATAAGCGGCACACATCATTTTATTGTAACAGTAACAATGAGGAGAGTGCACAAAAAAAATACTATAGTCCAATCCCGGTTGGAAGCGACTTATGAAAATCAACCTTTGAAAAATCAAACTAGGCGTAATATGTCACCTGTTTTTTCAATAACCTGTATTCCACAAATATATATAACACTGTGATTAACTTTAGAGTACTGTAATATTGAATATATGAACCTTTGCCTTAATGTCTTCTATAACTTGTAATATTTATTTTGTATTAAATATGAATTAACAACAGCGAAAGTAGCGACATGTTGGACACGGCCGTTAACAAATAGTTCACAGTTAAGATATTATTTTTACCTAGTTTTTTAGTATGCTGTTTGTAAATTAAACAGTGCCTATTGAAATATTTAGGTAGCCCGATGGCAACATATTTCATTTTTACAGTTTAAAATAATTAGTGCAAAATATTGTGTGTAGGCCCTATGGTTTTATCGACTACGGAAGCAACTTGTCGGCTGATCGAGGCTTGTCGCTCTCTCTCTTTCTTTGTCTCTCTCACACTCGGTAAGTTTGGCATCACTAGTAAGCTAAATAATTATAAATGTTTTCAATTGTGGCATATTTCATACCTATTTCAGAAAAATAATTTTTAATTTGTAATTTACAACTGAAAAGAGATTTTAATGTTTGTATCTATATATTATGGCGATACGAAAATTATATTTACTCCGAAAAATACTTCAAATTACATCACGTTTGTAGACGTTGTGTTTTTTAAACCTACCATGGCAAGTTACGATGTTGTGATAAATCTGTGTTTCCAAGCCAGTAATAAATAATCTTTTACGTGTGTTTGGTTAACCTCTGCGTGTGAAATGGTGTGGAGTGGCTGCGCGGTAATCGTTATGCTGGATCTGTGGGTGTGTGTGATTTCAAATATTTGATGTGCACTATTTATACGTTTTAACTGTGAACTGTTTTTATGACTAAAATATTTATTTACAACGTCTGTTTATTTATCACAACGTTGTACCTTTGCCCTAGGGGTTTGAAACAACAGTTGTGTAACGTGATTTGCCACAATCCCAACAAAATAAAGCCCAGCCCCAATCAATTTCAACAATCCTAATAAACAGTAAGTAGCAATACACAGAAATATGAGCGGAATAAAAGTTACGGTAGGCTTATTTGGGTACATGTTCACCGCTATCTTTTAAGTTTGTATGACAAAAAGTAAGCAACACGAAGTGCATGGTTGAATTTAATACGTCTTTTTCGTTGGAATGGTTGTTCCTTTGCTTTAATAATTATTCCAATTGAGGCAGTCCTTTTAAAGAAATAACTAGAGATGGGTCGAACAAGTTTATTCCCCATTGGAAGCAACTTTCTCGGAGCCCTGCTAATTATCTACTTGCAGGCCTGTTTTGTATCCTTCCACCAAATGTAAACAAACATTGCCATGTGACTGCCATGTAGCATCTGTCAAACTCAATGTTTACATTCCATTGTGTGTGTAAATATGTTCGTATACTTTCGCTACGCCTATAAATAAACATTGAAAAGTAACTTCTACTTCTGTCAAATGTGTTGTTTACTGTTTACAGCTTTTCAAAGAATTCTGTCATATTCCAAAAACTATTCCATATGAATATTCACAGTTTAGGCCTCTAACATTATTAAGGTCAGCTTTATGACGTTTTAAAAATGCCTGAATTGAAGATGGTTCTTACGGTTTTTTTTACATTAACATATTTGTTTTCCACGACGTACCTCAATACATGTAATGCACGTTAGTATTTTGTCACACCTGTGTTTAACACTGTTACAACTGCGAGGTAAAGGGCTGTACTAATTGTAATTATCCTTTTGTAATTGATATGTGTTGGGTCATTTCTCTAAAAGGATGGCCTCAGTTGGAATAAATATTAAAACGAAGGAACAACCAGTGAAAAAGGCACATTAAATTCAAGCACGCAACTCGTGTTGCTCATTTTTGTCAAACAAACTTTGAAAGATAGCGGTGAACATGCACACAAATAAGCCTATGATAACTTTATTTCGCTCATATTTATATCTATTGCTATTTAATGTTTATTAGGTTTATTGAAACTTATCGGGCTGGGATTAGTATTTTTCTTCTGGGATTGTGGCAAATTACATTACATGACTGTGTTTCAAACCCCTTAGGGCAAAGGTACAACGTTGTGATAAATAAAAAAGACATGGATGTAAATAAATAACTTCGCCATAAAAACTGTTTACATTTAAAACGTATAAATAGTGCTAATCAAATATTTGAAATCACGCACACACAGGGCCAGCGTATCGACCACGATGCACAAAGGTATGCCATTTCACAGACGCAATGATTAACGAAACACACGTCACAGTATATTTATTACTGCCATGGAAAAACATAGGTAACACAAACATTGTAACTTGCCTAGGAAGGTTTAAAAAACACGCCTACAAACTTGATGTATTAATTTAAGTATTTTTCTGAGTAAGAATAATTTACGTTTCATTAGACAAAAGAACGTCCTATGTCATGGCTTGCCACATCTGCCAACTTCACTAGGTAACTGCCTCACCATCATATCTAAATATATTAAAAGACATATTCAAACATTAAAAGCTCTTTTCAGTTGTAAATTACAAATCCAAAAATCATTATTTTACTGAAATAAGTATAAAATATGCTACAATTGAAAATATGTATAATTTCTTTGCTTACAAGTGAACTGAAATTTCCCGAGTGTGAAAGAGACGAAGAAAGAGAAAGAGGGTGACAAGCCTCACCAGCAGACAGTTTTTCAATTACTTTCTCGCTCAATAAAACAATACGGTACTATTACGGCCTACTCATGATATTTTCCGCTGTTATTTTACACAGTAAAAATGAGATGTGATGCCATCGGGGCTACTTAAATATTTAAATATTTCGATAGGCACCTTTTAATTTACAAATAGTATACCAAAAAAAAAGGTTAAAATAATATTTTAACTGTGAACTATTTCTTACCGGCTGTTGCCAACACGTCGCTGCACTCACTGTTGTTAATTCATATTTAAAAAAGAAATAAATATTTCAAGTTATAGAAGATATTAAGGTAAAGGTTCATTTATTGAATAATAAGTACTCTAAAGTTAACCACAGTGTTATATATTTGTGGAATACATGTTATTGGAAAAACAGGTTGACATGTTATGCCCAGAGTGTTTTTTCAAAGGTTGATTTTCATAAGTCACTTCCAGTTGGGATTGGACTATAGTTTGGTTCGAAAAATCTACACGAGTTCGTGTTTGGTTCGAAAATGTGCTACAAAGGAACATCATTAATGAACTTAAGTATTTTCTCCTGTACAGCCTGCCCTTCCCCTCCCCCCACCAATAAAGGAAAACATTTCTGAGGAGTGGTAGAGTGGTAGTCATAAGTGTAGTGGAAGAGTCTACAGGATTGATACCTGGGAGGATAAGGGAAGAGGCAACATTTTTTTTTCGAGAAGGGTAGTGTCACAACATTCGACCACGGGGAGGGGGGGGGGGGGGGAAGAGAGACAAGCACCACAAAAAAAAGACTAACATGTCACTGGCTAAAATATGCAAAAAGAAAAAAAAAAGGCTGCCCACAGCAGTTGACATATTTCTCTATTAACAACTAGCACTGCGGAAAAAAAAACGCAGCCCCAACCAACCACCCACCTCAGTTGTTGACATTCTTTTTTATATGACCATAAGGTTACATGACCTTACAGAATGCCACAATGTTTTGACTTTTAGCCCCATGAGTTATTATTAATTAAAATATTTTCCAAATATATCACAATCGCCACAGATTAATCTAAAATAAAATAATAATTTGTTACATACCATACTTACTAACAAGGCCCCACAAATTGTTGGTGCAATCTTAGTAAAAAAAAAGGTTTCCTGGAACTTAATGCAAAAATCATGGTGTGCACTATACACAAGTAAATATGGTACTTCACTTCAAAGAAGTTGAAAAATAACAACGCAACACAACAAAAATTACCGAACAAGTCATATGTGATTGTTTTTGTAGCAATGATGACAGAATTATATATTGAACTCTATAGTGTGTAAAACCACGTGCTATTCTTTATTTAGATTATTGAATAAAAAATAAAGAGATTTGCTTGAGTTTTTGAAAAATGGCATTTTTAATTAACATTTTTTTGTGTTGCAAATTTGTGGTTTTCACATACCACATCTAAAACTACTAGAAAGATACATTCCCCAGTGTTATGATAAATTATCATATAAATAAAATCTATAAAAAACAAAAGTTAGTATTATGTTAATTTTGTATCTTCTTTCCACTTCAGAAAAAACTTGGCTAATACATTTGGGAATTATTAGGGGGGACTGTGAAGGATTTTTTTTTGTTTGCGTGTGTGTCTATATATGTGTAACATACTGGATAATGAAATGCTCCCAAAATTGTGGCGTTTTTACGGAATGGACCCGTATTACTTCCAGTATGACAATGCCAGGTGCCATGTTTCAAGGGCTACTATACAGTTGTACACCGACAACAATGTTTGCCGATTGGACTGACGTGCCCACCCGACCTCAACCCTATGGAACATCTTTGGGATGAATTGGATTGCCGGGTGAGGGCTGTCAGGTACGGCCAAAATCCATTGCTCAACTCCTGGAATGGTTGCAAGAGGAATGGCGACGAATCCCCATGGATATCATGCAAACACTCATAGAGAGCACACCAGACAGAGTGGCTGCTGTTATCACCGCAAGAGGTGGCCCTACGAGATTCTAACAGGGTGACAACCACTCAGTAAACACTGTGGACAGGTGCCCAATTACTTTTTGGTAGATTGTGTATATACCAATTTAGGCTGAACTATGGAGGCATATGTGCGATGATTAGAAATTTTTTAAAGTTCGGTTCTAGTTCAGTATGAGTTCGAGGAACTATAGAATAGTTCAGTTTGAGTTTGGTTCGTGAACAAATTTTGAAGGGTCGGTTCAGGTTCAGTTCGATAAAAATACTCTGGGTTAAGTTCTAGTTTGGTTCGGTTCCAAAATCTGAGTTTGTCTCATCTCTAGAAATAATCCCAACACATATGAATAACAAATGCATAGATACTACAGTTCTTTATCTCGCAGTTGTAACAGTGTTAAACACAATCATAGCAAAATACTAACGTGCATTACATGTAATGTGCTATGTCGAGGAAAACAAATATGTTAACACAAAATAACAGTAAGAACTATCACCAATTCAGGCATTTTTAATGCGTCATTAAGCTGACCTAAATAACGTTAAAGAGGTCTAAACTGTGAATATTCGTACGGAATGGTTTGTGGAATATGACAGATTTCTTTGGAAAGCTTTAAATCGTAAACAACCCATTTGACAAGTATTAAAGTAGAAGTCACATTTAAATGTTTATGTTTAGGTGTAGTATATGAACACATGTACACACACAAAGGCATGTAAAACATTGATTTTGACAGATGCTACATGGCAGTCACATGACAATGTTTGCTTACATTTGGCGGAAGGATACATAACTGGCCTGCAAAGTAGATCTTTAACAGGGCTCCTAGAAAGTTTCTACCAGTGAGGAATGGACTATATGAAGGTTTCTTAAACCACATCTTTTCAAAACACGGCACACGTAATTCATAATTTATAACCATATTTGTGGGACATAATATGTATGTCAAGTAAAAGATCAAGCAATGCACGATCTCAGTCACTGGGATGCAGATATACTCCAGAGAAAGCAGTTTGGGAACAGACGTGGCTGTGTGGGTCTGCGGTCTACCTGCTGTGACATCACATGGCTGCAAGACAGCTTTCATCTGTAGGGGGTGTTGGTTTAGGCCCTTGTACTAGCACCCTCACGCCTTCACAGCAAAATGAGAGGTATAGCAGATGGCTCAGAGTCCACACTGGCATTCCTTTTATACTAAAGTTTCCAGTTTGGTGGCATTCAGAAGGGTTTGGGGGTTAGCCCTGCCTCTCGGAGGTAGAGCATCAGATATTGCACACATGGGTTCCTGGATCCCCATCTCAGCTTGCCCTCGGGCTATCGGAGAGGATGTGACTCTCCGCTGGAAGGCCTGCTACCCTTATAACAGCGCAATGTTTGAATATCGTAGCCGTCCTGCAGGTGCAGAAAATTTGAACTGCGCACTCTTCGGTGAGGGGTGTTGATGGGACAGCTTCTCGACATGATTGCAGGCTAAAAGTAAAATCTAGGAGAACGTGGTTAACAGGTTCCGTTGAGGTTCTGTCAACAATATCGACCACGTGTCCCGCCTGCCTTACTGTTTCAAGTTTATGACTTGCCCTTAAGAATTGCCATTATTCAAAGATGGGTCAAAGTAGCCTGGTCAAGTGCGCTCTTCAGCAGCACAGAAATGTGTCACGCATCAATGTATGTTAATAAACAGTGCAGTTACATAATAACCAACATTCTTGATGCTTAGCGCATTGCTTGCATCAATATAGACTCAAAAATTAGCAAATGCGATAAAACTAAAAATAACGTGAATTTTGACATAAAAAACAAAAAATTGTGATTTTTGAGAATTCCAGCTGTAATTCACGAATTGTACAAAATCCTGTAGTATTATCGCGAATTATTATTGTTTTACGTCACATAATTGCTTCTTAAGATGTGTTTTTGGAGTACGAATGCATGCGTATGTTGGCCAGTAAATTTTTAAGATTTATCGCCTTAAACGAAAACATGTTTACTTCCCATCACGTCTATTTAGGATTATAGATAACATAAGTGCACGTGATGATGCGTCACTCTGAGTGAACATTCTACTCACAGCTCTGCAAAAGTTTGATCATTAGAAAAACACGCTGTTGTAGTGTTCACGTCCACCAAGCACCATGTTATCTATGGAATTCACACCTTGTTTACATTCGTATCGTATCATTGTCACGTTTGAACCAACAATTCTTTATTTTTTACGAAGCAAATGGTGCGGCGGTGAAATATGTGGTTATATGCCTTTACTTACCTAGAATATATTTGTAAATCAATTTACCATGTATTTGTCCAGTAAACTGTATTTTTATCATACACATTCTCTGTAAATACACGCGGAAAAAAATGAGATGTTTTGAAGAAACAAAAGTTTTGTCAGCGGGCTTAACGAAAAAATCTGCTGTTGAAAGTTTTGATAGTTCAAATATGTATAGACAGATTTCTCTAATTTTTTTGCTGTTCGTACAAGGCACTTTGTATATATTTTTTTCAACAGTGCTTTTATAGTTTTGTATAAATTGTTTACATTATTCTTTTCATGAAACAGTATCCCTTGCCAGTGCATTATGACTGTTTGTTGTTCTAGGTGACAGGCAGAATACAAAATGTTAAGTAAAATCTGAACTTCTTTTGAATGTTGTCTGTATTAAAACCATAACTGTATATTTCTCCGGGAGTTAGGAATTTTCACACGGAAATAACGATAGAAAATACTGCTTATCAATAGGAATAACATTGTCAATTTCAGGTTTTACGAATATAGTAACATAACTCAAATTATGTATGTCTTTATAAAGAGCACATAAAAAATTGGAGCAATTTTCATGTAAAAACCTGCGTTTTTGTAGCAAGAAAATAACAGCTATTTTTGACAAGAATTACACCCTTAAAAAAAAAAAAAAAAAAAAACCACACACACACACAACAACCCCTACTTCTTCAGGTCTCTATGCATCAAACAAATATCTTTCAGGGCAACTTGCCTTTTTGCAGCCATATCAGCTGCCCCGACCATTCATAATTACTTAATTTGCCAGTGAGTAATGGCCCTTTAATTGGCCGTACGGAACTTGTAAATGTTAAGTGGACACTTTGGACAATTTAATAACAGTGCCATGATTTGGGTAGTTAGAGATAAGACGACGTTACGCATGTAAAAATGTCTGAAGATGTCTGTACCCTGACTAGGGCCTGAAGGGCCGATCCTAGGTTGCCAACCGTTATGTAACCTAGTCTCGGAAGACGTGGCAGCGCAGGGGGGTGAGGGCGACCCCAAATCAGCAGAACTCTGACTCTTGTCACTAGTGCAAACTAAAATGTAGCTGGAAGCATGGCACCTACGGTGAGCTGGCGAGCAGTGTGGCAGTGTTGTGCAGAGTTCTTGATGTAGGCTGCATATAGCAGTGATGACGAAGTCTGTTGGTTCTCGGGCAGTGTGATGTGAACATTGAGGTGACATCAGTGGGTGCTCAGGCAGAATAACAGCATGTGACTGAACTGGCACAAGACAACCCCTCAGTATGCACTTAGGCAGAGTAACGTTCTGTGAATGACTGATGTGAGACAGCCTTGAACAGAGGCCTGTAAGCTCTATTTGTACGTGACGCGCAGGGGGTGCGAAGGTAGCGGTAGAGAGAAATTGCAGACAGAGATAGCCGAGAGAGATGGCGGCGGTGAGCCAGCAGAGATGGCCGAAAGTGGCCGAATCTGGCAGTTACTTCCCCTCACGCGGCTGAAGTTTGGAGGGATGAGAGAGTGGCGGTGCGGTGCGAAGTGGGTTGCGGTGCAGCAAAATGCATCAGCTGGTCTGAGCCAACACTGGGCTTAAAAGGTGTGCTGTGGCGAATGGTGTAACATTTCTTCTCAGGAGGGGGCAGCGACTGTGGCAAGGTTAGATCGGGTGAACGACGATGCCCTTGGCACGTCAAAGTTTTGACTCATTTCACATCCAGTTATAAGACGTTTGCATAAACCACCAGCTGAAAACCTATTGTTATGGGAAATCTTAGGTGATGGGATCAAAAGATATTTTGATTGTTGCAATATCCAATAAACTATAAAATAATGTTATTTTATCATTACTTATTTAGGAAATTTTACCAGGACCACTTAAAATTAACAATGGATACATGCATATTCCATAGAACGAGAGTCCACCGTACACCTAACTTTCATACATGCAAAAACTCGCACATTGCTACATCAGTCAATTAATGAATGTTTGTAAAAATATGCACATGCTTTCAGAGAAACTTACTGTTTGCAGGTTCAATATTGGTAACAAGCATGTGAAGTGAAAGGTGGCAGTTTCATCGCCATTCTTTACAGTAAGGTGTAAGCTCACCTCAAAGGTCTTGAAGCGTGTAGACTGAAAGCGATGCAAGGCCTCATGCATGTGGATGGCCTTCTCCTCAAGACTGGGTGTTGTGGGTGGGAAACAAGCCCAAAAGTGACGTAGAAGTTCACAAAGAGACATGTAGAGGTTGTGCAGCTCCTTCTCCAGGTCTGCCGGCACCAGCTCTGTGGCACAACACAGTCCTCAATGTAGCACACTTCCACACAACACTGCTCGTTGCTTGAGCTGTTACAGTCGTACTAACAACACAGGTAACCTTTTCTCTAACATTTGATTTGTACATAAAGACAGTTACCATGAAAAATTATTTTTCATTTGTGAACATAACCACATGAAGACTAACCATCAGTAAGGAGAAAACAGAACTTTGTAACTTTCAATAGAGCACTGTAGCCAACTGTGCAACATGAACAATTCGATAAAAACTACTATACACACCACTAAAATTGCTAAAAATACAAATTATGTTTCATATGAAACATAAATGACCCAAAGAATAGTTTGATTTTGGGCAGATTCTGACAAACCCAAAAATTAGGTTAAATTTTAGATGGCAGTTTTGCATGGTTTTAGTGGCAAAATCACACATCATATTTGTTAAATACACACAAATGGTTCTAGTGAATAGACTCTTAAGATCTTGTTAGATCTACGATGATATTTTGGTTCAGTTGGAACCCAGAAAGTAAAAATTGCAGCGTACCGGCGGCCTGATGCACGTAAGAAAGCCGCTTGCAATGCTTAGTTACCTACTCTACAACTACAATCAATGTATCGTTTATAAATGATCTGCATTTTACATACACTTTGAGGAAATTTCACTTCAAATTACACAGAATTTTGAATTAACAATATTTTACTGTAGTACAGATTGAGAAAAGAATCGCAACTATTTCTACCATAAATAAATGCAACAAACTAATTTTTCTACCCATTTCCCTAGAATTTTATATATTATTTCAAATAAATTTTTTACAGTTCCTGACAAAAGGGTTGTTACTTCAAGAGGTCGTTATTCCCGGGTTGTTGAATTAAGAGTTGACTGTATTAATTTTTTCTTAACATTAACTGAAAAAATTAATTTTTCCTATTACCACTTGGTTTAAACATTTATGGATACCAGTCATTGGTCATGGTTTTTTGAATAAGTGTATTTTGAATAAATTTAGTTCCATTTCCTGTTTTAACTTAAATTTTATGTGTTATGTGGTGTATGAGCATTTTGGTGTGATTTCTGTTTTATTGGTATTCACCATATAAAGTTGGCTCTATCTATGGTACATACAATGAAATATTGTGTAAAATGACGTCAAAATAGAAGTTTATACAGGCCTACTGGTAGTTATTGAAACATGAAGTTACATTATCACTCAATTTTCAGTCTGAATTTCTTTTTAAATTTTGTACTTTAGTTTTGAGTTGTGAATAACATTAATTTGATGTAGGTAATTTGCTACCTATTTATTGTTGGTCAAGTTTTAGTATGTACTAATCTGAAACACGTAAACAATCATAAAAGAAATAATTAAGCTACAGTATTCTTCTTTAATATATGTGAAACTTAACGAACAAAGTAATTATGATGGGGAATAAATCAATATAATGCCTATGATGGTCTGACTTCGGAAGCAATGCAAATGGATTAACTACAGAAAATTCATTAAGTAAATACCTATATAAGTGTGAAGTACCTGTATTCACATACAATGACTTTATAGTTATCTGTAATGGTTTTGTGGACTGGGCCCCTGTCCTAGATGATGCGCTGAAAGTGTGTTTGGTAAATGCCTTAATGGCAGGGAGAATTGAAAAAATTTCAGCTTGCACTGTAACATGTTCCACTTCAAAACTCACGGATTACAGAAATAGCGTAGGTATAGGTCACTACGCTACAGATTACACTACAGAAAGTAGACAGAATGCACATGTACTCACAGGGCGGTACTCTTATATACACAAATACACAAACAAAAGTCAGATGAACACATTTTTTCATGCAGTTGTGCTGTCAAGCAACGTTTCGCTGGCTAGGCCAGTTTCATCAGGCAGCGAGCGGTGGCACACTGCAGTCTCTTGGATAATAGAAATATTGATACTATATGAGAAATGTTTACTGATAGTGTTTTAGTGTGATTTTACTCTACAGAATCAACACATTACATGGAAGAATTCTAAGACATGCACTAACAGTGCATGTAACTTTACTCATCATTTATAATGATGTAGCTAAAATTCAACAGCTAAACTAGAGAAAAAAAAAGCCTCTGTAGTGATATGACAAGTCGCCCACAACTTGAAATACCACCAGAATTAGGCAAAAACTTAAATGCAAATTCCACAATTACTAATAAAAGGTTGTTTTAAAATTGTTTTAAAAAATAGTGTTACTTGAATACTGGACATTTTTTATGTTCGAAAAATAATAAACAGAAGTGACTAAAAATAAGAACACTGAGCAGCTCAAATAAATACATTTGACAGACTATTTGCACAACCAAAGTAAAAATATTTTATCACTTTATTTGTTTTGAGTATTTCCTTAAATTTGCTGGTTCATTCAAGTGTATATATTTTTTTTTGTAGTGATTACTTTGTGTTAAAATTCAATGTGTTTTTTATATACATAGCATGATGTGTTAGGTCCATTTGCCTTCATTAGTTTTCTTGGCCTGCAAAATCAACTACAGTATTGAATAAGTAAAATGAAAGGTCACAATTTACACTACACTAATTAGCCTTTCAAGTTTACATTCTTCTGAAAAATAACTATACGTGAACTTATGTAGACACGTTTCTTCAGCAATGCTACAAAATTGCAATTTACACAAATTGAGCAAATTCTAAGCATTATTTCATTAACTACTGTGCACCTGAAATAGCAAATATTACATAAAATTATAATAGTTACTATCTCTATGGATTAATTAAATCCATGACTGTCAAGACTGCAACATGATATAATTGCACCACTGAACAATCATGTTGATTTTGTATTACTTGTAGTTGAATCAGAAAAATATTCCTGCACAAATCTCAATTTGTGCGCCATTTTAAATTTTAACACGTCACTTCTTTAAAACCTTTATTTAAAAGCTGATGCCATGGAAAAAATTAAAATAAGTTATAACCTCCACTATTCATGGTGACCAAAACATTTGACAGACGTGAATGGGAACACAGAAACATACAGATAATAAAGTATATAAAAGCCATTATGTACCATCATAACATAATCAAAATAAGTTGACGCATTATGCATTTCTGCACTTCTAGGAAGTGCACCCTACTAAATGATTTCACCCCATTTTGGAGTGCAGTCAGTCATCCTTATGGGACTAGTCATGCCACTTAAACAGTAATTGAGGTGGGACACATTTTACTATTCACCAAAACTTGCCCAGAAACCATGACATCAACAACCCTCCCAAAAGATTTTACTGTCTACCGAGCAGCTGGCACCCTCCAGAAAGGTCGCACCAGTTCCACAGCGCACCGCTGGAGGGCAGCACACATTCTACTGGAGCGCCACAGATTCCAGAGACTCCAGCAAAGGCGATAAAATATTCCAATGCCTTGGGCACATGCTATAAAGAAAGACAACTCTTCGGGAGCTTGAAATTTCTCAACCACTGCGAAGCGAGGGTAGCTTTCCCCTCACCCTTCTGAGGTCCAACAAGCTATGAATTTTAGTATAAAAGAACTAGCAGAGCAGGCCTCAGGGCAGTCCGCTGCACCTTCATTGCTGTTATGGCTGGAGGTGTCAGCCATGGTTAAGTGCTGTGTCAATCCTTTCTCCACTGCTGCAAGGCTGGAGACTATCTGCAAAGGATGTGCCAGCCACTAGACCCCTCCCGCGCTGCTGACCGCACCTCCAGCTCCAGGAGCTTCTGGAGGCCTCTGACGCCAACAAGAGGATCCTGCCAACATCACTCTCGCATTGACCTCCCTTCCTTCATTGGTTTACCACCTTGAGGTAACAGGTCACAATGACGATGATGTTCCCTCTGGAAAGCCCCCTAGGACTCTAGCCAAGTCATCATCCTTCACCTATCTGGTGAGGACCCCATTCTTGCTTAACGTAGGTTCCTTCGGAACAGTGCCCAGATGATCTAATAAGAGTTAGTTAAATTTGCCTTTTATTTAATTCTCTTTCGCCAATGATATTCTTACACCACTTAAATCTAGCTATTATATCCAGGTCACCTTCGCCTGGCATTTTCATTTAGAGTTAACTTCAGTTATTCTTTCTAATAATTCTAGGAGAGTGCGGAATGTGTTTTAAATTAATTACTAATAAACATATTTTTATTATCAAATTTAATTTTCTATCCATTCTTAATCATAGCTTTGAAACCCCCTCTAAACCCCTTAAGGGGAATGGTGCATGAAAGCAGCATATTTACCCAATTTATGATATGTCGTTTTCCAAATGGTTTGTCGAAATTTTTTGCTTGACAAGATGCAAATAATAATTTTCAAAGTCTTTTTACGTTGTTAGATATTTACTGCAGTTATTATTCTCAGAGCACTGGTGCGAGAAAAGAAATACTTTTTGTTTTCTTATCTTCAATCAGTACTCCGAGAATAAAAAACACAGTGAATTTGTAACAATGTAAGGTGCTCAAAATTGTTATTAACGTCTTATCGAGCCAAAACTGTTGAAAAAACTACAAACCGGCTTCATCTTAGAATTTTTTTATTTTATGTTCTCATGCTATATACTAAGAAAGGCAGCAATAAACAGAAATTGAAGTCAAGACTACAAGAACTAGTAAAACTTGCTAAAAAAAAAATCTCCCTCAGAGGCAGAAAATAATATTCCTTTATTTTTGCAACCTACAAAAGGACCAGGCAGCTCACGCCTTGAACCTCGCTCAATTGTGAAATGCAGACATGCTCTCCTAGGTCTTGATAGACAGTGGCTGAAGAACACCTTGGTAACTCCTCCCCCAACACACAAGGAACTCCCCAGCAGCCATGCACCACTTTGCCGCAGCCAGCGTCAGCTCCTGTCCATTTACCAGTCGCCTCAACAAGCCAGCCTGCGAGGAGAAGTGTGCCGCTGCACTGCATCCAAAAGGTAACACCCTGGTGGAGAGTTGTGAATGACACCTGATTATGTACCTGCTCGCAAACCCGCTAGACACACCCTCTATACCAGGAGTTTGCCTAAACAAACGTAAAGTTCCTTGTAATTCAAATTCCCTTTGCAACACTGGCATTACGATTGTTGAAGTTTGTCATGTGTGTTAAAACTAGATCATCCTATTTGCAAGACATAATAACATTAAATTTGTCGTAGGGGTTGAAATACGCAGTTTCTAGTCCAGGAAGGACACCCCTAAGTCCCATACTAAGTAAACTTACCCAATATGAAGAACCCCACCTTCGCTAGTGCCTATTTGAAATCCAATAAGAGACCACAACCTCCCACGAGGAGACAACATTTTCGTAAGTAAGAGCTTGTGTTCAACCTCCGATGGTAAGTAAAGTTCAAATTATGTATGACTTAATCCTGATAGGGTGATCATGATACTAAGGGATATGTCTGTTCCACAGGCATCATCATTTTGTATACAGAGTAAGTAACCTATGTATATACTTCCCGCCTGGTATGGCTTCAATAGTGGTGCAAAACGTGAGGCATAACTGCTTCACAGGCATCACGTCATGGTTGAATCTAGGTTATGACTGACTTCAATAGTGGTGCCCAATGTGGGGCGTTAACAGCAATAGTTTAGACTAGGATGTCGGGACAAGCCAGCCATACCCACCAGTAAGCTACCCAGGCATCATTTATCATGCTGAGCGCACCTTTGAACCATGATAATGCTTCAATAGTGGTACCCAATGTGGGGCGTAAACTAGAAATAGTTCAGCCTTGGTAGTTTCAAATAAGCCAGCCACACTCCTTAACACCAATCACTTGGTCAACAGTGGAGCACGCACTTCAGTCAAGTGATACGTTTTAGTTCAAGACCATTGCGGGCCGTAGCATAACCTTCATGGTTATAGTGGCCCTAGCTATAGCTAGATCCCCACAATCTATCCTTAAGCTAGTAATTAACCAGATGGCTAATTCACTAATGCTTTATCACACAGCCGTTGTGATCCCCAAATTACATAATTCCGATTTAGTCACCTTAGATCTTGGTAAGACCTAAGTAGCTAACAGCACAGCAAACCCCGCAAGTTTAGCACATGCTAAACGGATCTTGAACCTTTATCAGTAATTCAGGGAGTCACAGAAATAAACACCCTGTGGCATCTTAACATTAGTTAACCCCATCATGTGAGGCACTGATCAGATCTTACATGATGCCCACGTGGCTCCAACGGCCAGACATAATGCTCTCAAGGTGATCGAGAAAGGTGACGTGGATTTGTGCATTGTATGGGCATCCATTGGATTCACTGTACACATTGCCCACGACGCTTCCACTACACCTGTATTGGGTGTAGGGGTGTGCGAATAATTGAAAATTTGAATATTTTAAAATAAATTATTAATATTCGTATTCGATAAACGAATACCAGACGTAGAAATTTTGAAGTATTCGAGAAATTTTGAATACAGTAATTCTCGTCCTGGCACAATTCATGCACCCAAATTTTATGGTGCCGAATTAGGGAAAAAATGTTTCCTTTCATATTTCACGCAGCATGTTTCTCTCAATGAGGCATGTAATGCTAACCGGTACATACTTTGTTCGACCGCATCAGGTCGCTGTTCCCATTATAGATTTCTGGCTGCCGCGCCCACGCTGCAAACATGTAAACAATAGCAGTCACAGAGTTTATTTGTATGCAGGTGTTTTTTTTTAATGTGAAGGGAATAGTTCACATTTATGATAATTTTTTTTTTAGTACGAATGCATAATGGATAAATTTACCAGTCAAACTGCTGAGTTTAAACTTCAGATAATTGCATATGCAGAGGAACACGGCAATACAGAAGTGGGCCAAAAATTCACAGTTTCAGAGTTTAATGTGCATGCCATGTTTTCCCAATACTGGGCCGCTGTTACGAAGTGAACTGGACCTGCAACGACGGCAGTGGCAAGCAGTAGCTGGCCACTGCCCTCCAGAATAATCTTATAGCGACTGACAGACAGCTGCCCCGCCCGAGGATCTAGGCGCACACCCAGTTACGTGCACATGGCAATGTTTTCGCTGCTAGCCCCAGCACACACAAGTGATTTAATTATCAATAAATATAAAGCTGTGTTTTAAAAAAAACGTATCCCCCATGGTTGGTGAGGGATTACTTACAGTAAACCCCATTTTAATGTTTACATGCACGTGTCTTGGCGATTCCTTGCATAATTCATGGACCCTTTTGCACTAAAATCCTATAAAAAAGGTGCTAGAATTATGCCAGTAAATACAGTACTGAATTTTAACCAACTTGTTACATAAATCTCTGCCTATACTCTGTTGTGTGTGTACGAGCATCGCAAAATTTTTTTTAACTCTTCAGTTAATTGTAAGAAAAATTTATTTTTGCATATAAAAAGAGTTGTCATTATTTCCAGGCAATTAGAATGGTGGCGGAGTCACAACGAACAATTCCCTCAACTTGTCAAGGTTGCAAGGCATTACCTACCCATTCCTGCAACAAAGACTGCAAGTGAGAGAATTTTCTCAACAGGTGACAATGTAGTCACAGCTCGTCTAGAAGCCCTTCTCCATGCTTATGTCGAGCAGTTAATTTTTTTATATGAAAATTTAAAATAAATAAAAATATTCTGTTTCACACACCTTACCAAACACCATTTAAGGTTTCTTGATTCTTGTGTAGTAAGTACTAGTAAAAAGTAGGGGTGAGAAGATACAATGTTATCGATATTCGATACTCAATACAGATTTCAGCTCGACACCCTCAATACTTTTGATACTTGATACTCTAAGTAAAAAAAAATAATTCAATAATGCAAATAAATTTTTTGTGAACTACTTTTCCATTGTTCTCAACAAATTTTACGATAGAAAGTTTAAAATCAAAGAAAAATCACCGAAGATACTACTACCGATTATGGAAAAAATTTTTTAATTTATATAACTTAGCAGTAGGCCTGTCAAGTGTTAAAAAATTATAAATATTTATATGATACTACAAAAGCACATCAGGCATATCAATTTTCGAACTAAAAACGCTTAATAATTTTTATTTAGAAAAACAAGCATTACATTTTTTTCTAGATTAAGTCAGATAGAGGAAATGTGGGAATTGTTTATCGCCAGATAAAAAACAATAGCAATTCTTCAGCTACAGGAAGCAAGATAAATTTATTATTCTGTTTGTAGTTTTGCATTGGTAGTTTTCACAGATTGTATACACACAAACACATACAATAAATATGAAATACCACTTGTAAACACAAATGGGAGGTAAAAAAACAACTTGGTAATTACATTCAGAATATCGAACATAAATTTTGACACTTCTAGAAAGTAGCACGCCCACAATGTATCCTTGCACCACAGCTTCTCTGTCTATGAATAAAACAATGAGTATAAACAAATGCTATGATCAATGTAGGTTACCATTCCAACCTACAGTACCTTGTTTTTGTTATGGTTAATTCATACTGCTGAGCCTCCATTAATTTTATTGCCAGTGGATTGGATGGGGTTGGAAGAGATTTTAGTAAAACGGTTTTCAGGAGACGTTTTCCTGCATCTCTTCTTACGAGACTGTGGCAGTGTCCGAATTGGCAGATTTTGTGGACAAAATGATCATTTGACCCGATTTTGTGTACAATGATGACGTATTTTGTATCTAGCGGATTGTTAGCAAAAATAGAAAATGACTACATCAACTATGACAGCAATTGCTATGCCAGTTTTATATATATATATATATATATATATATATATATATATATAAAACCACACACACAAAAGTTTCTAGGTCGTCGTCAATTTTTTTCTTATTTATTAACGTACTTGTAGTATTCGAGTGATGGTTGCAGAAACATCATATCTGTTTTAAGCAATAAATTTAGATAAAAATATTTTGCACTATTAATGTATTATAATAATGCGCTTCCACAAGTGCTAAACAAGTGACTGTCGACAACGTCCGAATTGATACCTGCCAAATAACAAAATAACGAAATTTGTCAATTCGGACACTGCCTGTATCATCTTTAGTCACATATTGTTTTAGTGGACAAGTCGAAAATTTGCTCGCATGAAGAAACATTCAAATTATTATATAACCTGTAAAGTTTTAACCTCACCGAAAGAAAACTTGACAAATATGTAGTTTTAACGGTAATGTGAATGTTAAAAACATTCGGGACGTAAATATTTTTGGAGAAGTTCGCTTTTAACACAATAGACGTGTTATTTTTACACTGCAAAATGAAATGGCGGTTTTTTAGGCCAAGTACATTTAAAACATTCTAATAACCGTTTCATAATTTGTTATTTACAATATACACTGGCTTTCTGTTCGTAATTCCTATTTGCAACTCGTGAATACATGTTGTTCTACTGCAATCCTTATTACACGTTTCTATGCCATTGATACAAAATAATTAGCTGAATCATTAAATAAATATAACACATCACTGACTTTCCTTAACTAGTAAACTACCGAAAACAAAATAAACCGTGTCGCTTCAAGACAATAGGGAAAATGGCGGACAAAGCATCCAAATTCCAAACCATATACGTATCTCAATAAAAAGTAGTGAATAAAAGTATCGATATGCACGTCGTGATACTCAATACTTTCGATACTGCCCAGTATTAGAGTGGTATCGAGGTATCGAACGTCCTATCTGTAGTAAAGAGTGATATTTTCCTTTTTGTTTTCCTGAAAACATCAGCAAAGAACTACAAATTACTTTTAAAATAATTTTTTTTCTTACAGAAATCAGCACATAGCTGAATATTTATCCGTGGCGAATTCTACAGTGATAGTGCAAAGTGATTTTTTTTGCATGTGTTAACAACGAACTATTTATTTATATGGTGTGCCTCACATTGTAACTAGTGTAAGTATTTTATTTGTACTTTAAGAAATGTGAACTAAAAACTAAACTTATCACCTGTACAATCTGTAGCATAAAAGCATATTGTTGTAAGTATTGGTACAAAGTAACACACTATGTTGGTTTTCAACACTCTTTAGGGTTTTCATGTAAAAAAAAAAAAAAAAAAAAAAACTTTATATGCATTAATTTATGAATGAAAAGTGGGTTTTTGTTTCAGTTTATGGATGATTATGCAATGCAATCTGAAAACTAAAAATCAATATTCGAAAATATTACAGTAAAAACCTCATAAATTCGAAGTATTCAGAACCTAATTTTTCGACTTCGAATTACATAATTTCGAATTGACCAATTTTAAAAAAGGTTAGTTTATGTGTATTAAAGAAATGCACATTTTTCCTTTCCAAAGTAAACACAACTATGGCCCTGGGAATAACTACCCTCTCAAAGTTACTACCCGGTTTTGGTGAACCATAAAATTTTTAGTTTAAAAACAGCAAAAATTTGAAGGAAATAACCCAAACAATGTGTGTGTTGTATTTATCTTGGTCATTATTTATATGTTCATGTACAGTAAAATATATCTGTAATCGTTGCCATTAATTGCTATACAAGAATAAAAAAAAAAAAAAAAGGTGAAGTTTGGTTAAAAACGGCAGCTGTTGTGGGTCAGAATCCTCTTGCTCCCTCTACTATGAACGCAGTTCTGGCGAATGTTGTGACGGGCACTGGAGCCAAGTGCAGTGTGGTTTTTGTGTCAAGCAGCCCCTCGCTAAGCTGGGCCTGGCCTCTGAAAAGGTCACTTGCTCCATCTTCGCTCCCCCTCACTTTTCACATCTTCCCGCCACTGGCTATCCGTCATCCCTCCCCTTAGCCACGCCACCCACACAGCTTGCTTCGCTTCCTTCCTCCTTCCATCATCAAACCACGCCCACACAGCATCAAGCTTCCCTCCTCCAACCGTCACAACAGACAGCCCAGAATTTTCTTTGTCCTACTCACCCCAGCTTCACGCAATGTGGCACTGTTGCATCTTTTCACCTCTTCAGCTGGCGGAAGAGGCAACGGAAACAGTTAACAGATATGAAAACTCTGGCATGATCAATGACATCACTGTGGCGGGCGGCAGTGGCTTGCTCAGCTGATTGCTGCGCCGCCACCCATTGCTAGTATACATGCATGCACCCGCAACAGTGTAGGTGCTGCATGTTTATCATCATAATTATTATAGCTTTGATTAATTAATCTGAACTTCACATACACTTTTGGATGAAATCCAACTTTGAATTACATAAAAGGCGAATTTCCATTTAACCAAACTTAAAAGCATATAAAATCCTATTCTTACGTTTGGGGGCAAATACACACTTTGAATTATATATGATTTTGAATTAATCGACTCCAAATTAACGAACTTTTACTGTAGTATTCATTCGAAAACTATTCGAAACACTAAAACCAGTATTCCCACACCCCTAATTGGGTGGGAAGACGTCCCTAGATATACAGATGGATTAGAATACAGCTGTATCATGCAGAGACTGTCAAGCAGCTAGATGTACTGGTTTGAGTATGATAGGCGGTGTATGTATACAGCCAGATGCATTGCCTGCGCATCTGAATTTCATCTGGCATGTATAGGCTGGCCAGACGAGCAGATCAATTTCCCCAGCCAGGTATATCACTGTGATGACTGCGAACGTAACCTGAACCATAAACCAACAAACCCCAGAACACAACCTAGTTTAGCGATGTCTAACACCCTCACCGAGTTCCAACTACCAGAATTTAGTGGGAGGCAGCATGAGGACAGTCACATTTTACAGGAATTCGAGTGGGAACTCAGGGAACACAATATTCTGCACAAACAATGTGTTCCCAAAAACCCACAAACTCCTTAGTAAAGCAAAGGAATGGTGGATTAAATATGGGAAGTTTTTCAATGAGTGGGAACAGCAGAGTAACCACCTTATTTCATAATCTACTGGGGAGTAGGTACTACCTCAACTCATTTTGGACTTCCATACTACGGTCCAGGGTTTGGAAGAAGTAGAAATCTACATCCGCAAGAAGGCGCAGATGTACGGACACATTTATTCGGTAGAGAACGAGGAGAGTTCCGTTTGCAACATTGCACGCACCCTACTCCCCTCTCTACGGAACCATTTACTAACCCCGAAACTGCAGACAATGGATGAGCTTGTTGAACAGGTGTGGCAGGTGGAGAAAAACAACAGAAGAATAAGTCCGTCACAAAATGTTGCCACCCACACCGCCAGCTCCATGCCTGCCCAAGTTTTGATATGTTCCAGATACCATTACAACAGAGATTGCTCTTAGCGGCCTGCGCTAAGACAGGAACAAACGGAAGAAGGGGACAGAAACCATGTGCCGCGGCCCACCACAATTGAGTCAAATCCGAAGAGTTGAGTCAAATCCGAAGAGCGCACCGCAGAAGAAAATGCAGACGCCGGCAGGGAAACAGTAGCAGCCCTGTCGGGCAAGATGGGCAAGCCACCCAGCTCTAAACGAGGAGGCCGACTTGCCCGAGGCCCCACACATAGAGGCTCAAGTAAACGGGAAGAACATACTAGCGCTGCTTGACTCAGCCACGTCCGGAAATTTTGTCAGACAAGACATCCTCAATGTAGACCAGTGGGATAGCTTATGTCCCCAGACAAAAACCACGCGGATGGCAAAACCGGAGTGATTGCTCACCTTCGATGGCTATACCGTGATTGCCATTGAACTTCAAACTCAAGACCCAAGTGGAGTTCGTTGTCTCACCCGACATCCAGGAGGAAATGATACTTGGCCACCCTTGGCTCCAGCAAAAATAATACAATATGGACCATCGGCAAAGTAAAGTATACCTGAGCAACAACTGACACATGAAGTCTTTTTCAAGATGCATGACGACCTTCTCAGCTGTTATTAGTCAATCACCTCTACTCAACATTACAAATGAATGTGGGGCACATGCAACAGAGGTTGAACTAGCCGCCACCATCAGCGAAGCACCCAAGATTGTTGTATCTACTAAGGAAGAGAGTAGACACTTCACGCTGTATTATTATTCACCAGCCGAGCCATCAAAGTCATGCGTCAAGATTTACCAAGTACCGCAGTGTGCAGCCAGATGCCACTACTAGCACTAGGTTTGGACCTAGATCCTGCGCCAGCCTTGCATGAATCTCATCGAGGATCTATGGCATGCACTTCACACCTGCTACCCTTTCTCCAGAACACTCCTATGGCAGTTGAAGAAGGGGCAAGCCGCCAAAGGAGTATAAATAGCGAGGCGCACAAGGTTTGGGGCCAGTCTTCAAGCATTTGACGTTTGTCTCCTACCTCGGTCTCTCCTCACACCTTAGCGGTGCAGAAGACCTACAGACTCCTAAACTCTTCACCGCACCTCTCGAAGGGCTGAAGACTCCTCTCTCTCCAAGCCTACAGAAGTGCCTTCAAAAACCAAGCTACCTTTGACACACGTACCAGTCCCTTCTGGACAACCATAGAGTTAGAGAATGTTCAGTCAGATAGCACTTCTTATCACTGCCTTTCCTATAGCTTTGTGAAGGTTGCCTCCAACTGATGCTTGTAGCATGTTAAGATTCTGCAAGTCCTAAGGAATTGGAGGTAGTACCTTCACCATCTTTGTTTATTTCCGTGCAAGAAATAAACACTGGCTATCTTACTTTAGAATATCACTTCCGTATCCTAGTACCCATTCCCCGTAGACATCAGACCTAAATGAGGGGAGGCAGAAGACCGGGGTTTTATTCTTCCTATAACGACACCTTACAACACACCCACAGAATACCTTGGACGGCCACCCATTCACAGCACTAGTGTGGCGAACAGCAGAGCCCTGCACTAGGATACCATTCCGTAGCGGCTAGACTGCCAGTCTGGGGCCAGCCCTTCTCAATGCACACTAGCAGTGCAGAGAGTGGTAGTCCTCAGGGACTGGGGAGACTGACCTATTGCAATCTCGCTATGTTGGGACCACGGTTGACGCTACGCAACTCGACTAACTCCTCACCCCGGTGCTAGAGTTTGAGAGTGAGATACGGCATGGCCAGTGGCCCCAGAACTCGCATTGTTGACAACCTCACCCGTTAACTGCCCCACTCTAACCAGGTCTGATCCTAGGTGTTTGTCCTCATTCCATTTACCCACAGTGGTGGTATTCAAAAGAGGGTGAAATGGGCACGGGCTAACTCTAAATCACCCCGGTGCTTAAATTCCTTCCTGATGGGTTCGAGCTACTTCGTTCACAAGAGCACGCTGCGATACTCCATTGACTCACTGTTCCAGCTCTACCCACCACCGAGCAGTAATAGCTGAAACCGATTTCATACTCAGCTGTCGGCCCATGAGGCCAAAATGGTATACGGGGAGAGCACCCCGTATACCACAAGTCTAGCACAAAGCATAAGTCGAATGCCTATAGGACGCACCTAACCTAGCGTCAAACTAAAGTTGCTTTGGGTTGGTGGCGGGGAACATTGACCCAACCAACAGGAGCCACCTGCTAACTGCAAACGTGATATTCAACATGAACTCGCAGAACTGCAGTTCCAACAATTGAAGAAATTCTCGACGAACACGCTGCAGCTTTTGGATCTGGAGGAACACTGCGTCAGATCCGTACTATTCTGCACAAAATATTGCTGAACACTACTGCACCTATCTATAACCTACCATTCAAGGTCTGCACTAGGCACCACACCTAATAATGGAATAGCTAGAGGAAATGAAACGCCAGGGAATTGTCAAGCAGTCAAACTCTCCTTAAAACTCCATCATTACACTTGTACCCAAGACGGATGGAAAGTTGAAGTTTTGTGTCAACAAAAAAATTTAAACAACGCAATGCTACTGTTTCCACCACCAGCCCTCGACCTAGCACACATGCTACGTGATATAGGCGAGGTGAAGATATTCAGCACCTTGGATATGCAGATCGCAGTGCATCCCGACAGCTGCAAGTACACTGCAAACACATCACTGGAAGGAGAAACCCTTCAGTTTCGAATTGTGCGTTTTGGACTCAAGAATGCACAGGCTTTTTTTCAGCTATTCATGTCTGACAAAGTTTTAACTGGCTACCGCGGACAGTTTTGCTTTGCCTACCTAGACAACACAATTGTCTACTCCAAGACTTGGGAGGAGCATCTCACCCATCTAGGAGTACTGGAACGACTGGAAATCCATGGACTCACCACCAAGCTTTCTAAGAGCCACTTTGGTAGACTTCTATTCAATACCTGGGTCATGTTGTGCCCCCCGGAGGCAACTTCCCCCAGGATAAGTCCATCAGGGCTACACAAGAGGGCAAGGAACAGCACTGCAACAAACAGCTAAGACGCTTTCTAGGACTGTGAAAACTGGCTCCGAAACTTCGTGCCCAACATCACCAACCTCATGGCACCGCTGTACCCATTGTTGGACAAAGAAGCACGATGGTGGCGGATGCTGGAAACTGTGCTGCATTCGAGACCCTCTAGACCAGCTTGCAACATATTAACCATCTATATTGTCCACAAGGAGAGAGACCCCCCGTATTCTGCAGACAGACGTATGCCAAAATGGTCTACGTGCCATACTGTATCAAGAGGACCCGGACGGCAAGCCCCTGGTGATAGCGTATACCAGCACTTGGCTCAACACCACAGAACTAAAGTACCACATTAACGAGCAGGCATGCCTGGCTGTAATTTGGGCAATTCAGAAATTTTGCTACTACCTGGAGGGAACTAATTTCATACTGAGAACCGACAGCAGAGCACTGAAGTGGTTGCGGGAGTCGTGCAACAATAAGGCTAAACTTGCAAGATGGGACCTCCTGCTCTCCGAGATTGATTTTGATGGCCAACACTGCCTGATAAGGGCAATGATTTCGCTAATGCCTTATCCCACCAACCCAACCTGGACAAAGAGACCACGCCAAACGAAGATATCGACCACATCTTGCCGCCTGATCCACTGGAAACCAACCCAGAAGAACAGCTACAACTCCTCCAGGTCAGAATCAACTGAAGTCAGATTGAACGGCACCAGCAAAATGGCCCTAAAGTGAAGGACCTACTACAGAAGTACCGGCAACAGTTTGCTTGGCGCAACGACGTTGTTTGGTTGCATAACAATGAGTCAGAAGCCAAGTGGAGAATCTGGATACCAAAGACCTTCATGCCGACATCTGCTGACATATCCATGAACATCTCGATGCAGGACACCCTGGAACCCGGGAGATTCTTGCAGATACTAGTAGCAGGTACATCTGGGATGGCATGAGCCGCGATGTCCGCCAGCATCCCAGCGGATGTACAATGTGCTGTAAGAACAAGGCCTACCCTGCCACGCGATCCATGGCCAAGCCGAGAAAACCACATATGCCGTGGATGCCATGTCTCAGATCAGGCTTTAGAAAGTGACATGCATCATGTTAGTAAGCTGTGTCCTTTCCCTCAGAGTTGTAAAGGAGTGGTGAAGAGAATCCCAACAGTTAGTGACCAAAATAAATGTAACAAATTAAGTTTTTAACCCTTCAAATTTTTCAGTTTTTTTTTAAACTAAATTTTTCATTGGGGGGGGGGGGGGGGGGGGGGGGGACCTTTCACTTTGAGGGAATCGTTCCAAACATATTAGTCTATTACTGAGGTTTCTCTTTCTCTACCCTACCTGCCTACCCTGATGCTCCCCAAAGGAGCAAGTGAGGCTGTAGCTGCCTTGCGACATTAATTTTCCTGTGTTCTGTCACCAGAAGCTGCATTACACTGTAACTTGACCAACTTTTATATAACATTATGAATAAGATATAAGGGCTAGGTCACATGCATTTTTTTTTTTACTTTCCTAAAACAAACAATCATCTAAGTTCCACCTAAATTGTCACCTGATGATAAAAAAAATGCACGTTCCTATTTGACCAGGTTTCATTTGTGTGTTTAGGTGCCATACTTAAAACACTCCTTTGAGTACATTCACATTTTAAGTGCACATTTATGATGAAAAGTTTAAAAATTAAGAATGCATTGACATGTCAAGAAACAATAAGGAAGCAGCATATAAGCAAATGTTTAATATGAGAACAAAAGAAAAGACGGTAAGCTAAGATGCCAAGGGCAGCTTTAAACAGTCACATTTTCTGTCTCCTTATCCTTTTAATTTCACAACCCATGACAATAGAGAGATTTTCAATCTTACGTGCAAGTTTCTCCTCATGCAGTCCACGCATGAGGGCTCCTCCAGGGGTGAGTTCCCCCAGGGCGCTGACTGCAGCTGCAGGGTTGACCAGCACAGATGATGACTGCCGTGGTATGTGGCCCCCAGGATTGATCCAAGACAGACCCTCCTGCTGCAGCCGCTGTAGTGTGCCCAGCAACTCTCTGGAGCTGCTGCCATCTCCTGTGCAAGACAAAGCTTCAGGTTCTGGCTAACACAATATTCACCAATAAATGTGTGTCATATTGCAGCTTGTCAGTTGCATTTCTTATGAAGAGTTTTCATGCCTGGATAAAAACATGGTGCATCATGCAGCAAAGTATAAAATATTGGTGGTTGTGTAAATTGGCAACTGTACTAAGTGGCAGATAATGCTTCTGTAGAATCAATCAACACAAAATGTACAACAAAAGACATTGATTAACAAACACACCATTTTAGGAAGAGATACATATTTTTATAAGGGTTTTAATACAACGAAGTCATGTCCTGGCCTGATCAGTATTCCAGAACATTATAATGCCAGCTAAGTCCTTAGTTAAGCCACGCCCAAAGCCTTAAGCTTAGGGCTCCAATTTTAAAGATTTATCTTTACCATATACAAAACCTATGCATACACAGAATGTATATCATTTTGCTGGAGCTTGTAGCGTGACAAACATTCATAAACATCTGATGCATACAGATCGTTATACATCGCAATGTAATTATTTATAAAAAAATTAGGACACCACCACAATTTAGTTGTTTGGATATAAAAGGTGATATTAGCAAGAATACGGTGCAATATGTACATGTTTTAAAGGCTTCCATCATTACAAACTCAAAAAAAGTACTAGCTGAATGTGAATATATTATTTATTTACTCTCTTAAGGTACGAGTCATGTTAGCGCAACTGGTAGCATGTACAGCTACGGCCAACACATTTTGGTTCAAATCTCAGTGGAATATTTTTTAAGGTATTAAAATTAACTAGAATTTTCATATTTTCCCACATATGTCAAAGTATACCTATTTTAACAACTGTGCTAGGTATTTAAAAACCTAATGCTGGATTGTAAATAAAAATAACACTTTACAGTGTCACATTTATCTACTAACATTGCAACAGGCAGCAAATAACACAGCATGGTACATCTGATACCATCTCAGGACATAGAGAGCCGTATTCATAGTCCTTTTTAGTCCAGACTCTGGAAAGATTATCCTCCAAACAAATTTTTTCGTACTCTGAGACCCATAGAATTGCTCGTTCAGGGATCACCTTGCTTTTGTACGGACTAACTTTTAGTCCCGACTTAGGGTACGTCCAATGATGTATTAATGTCAAAAAGAAACATGGCGAACTTGAAATAAGATAGGTTTGCCAATATTATATACAAGTGTAAAATAGATATATTTAAAACACACAAAAAATATATTTAAGGCTGATTCTGCCACAGTTGAAGCAAACACACACAAATTTAATGGATGAAATGTTACATGTACACACACGCACCTTGAATTCAGAGGACAAGTAACAAGACGTCTGTTACACACACAAACCGGCCCATCCATCAGGATAAGGCAGCCAAATGTCACACAGACACACAGTTTATCACACACGATCATCCATAATTCCTTTTACTGAAGTGTACCAACATACCGAAAACAAATTCCCTAACATTACGGCCCACCAAAATATGTTATTTTATATATTGATGCATACCGCTTACACCATTATATTATAAACGACTACAGCTCTTCCATGTGCAACTACCAACCAGAGTAACCAACTACCAACCACAGGAACCAACTACCACATGTCTAACAGGACGTGTTCTCACCAGAGACATGGAAGACACTTAGTTTTCCAGACTTCCTGAGCTTCCCTACTCCATCTACTAAGAGTGTTTACACACATGAAGGAGCAAACCATGCACAACGTGTTACGAATGCATAGAGAGTGGGTTTAACTCAAATGCACTTTGGAATCATGATACGAAAGATATTTGATGCGGCCGCACACTCCAGGCAGACGTCGCAGGGGCACATCACACCACCCACTCCGGGATCGCCGCACACTCCAGAGGGACAGTATATAAGGAAGTTGACGCGTGTCCAATTAGCTAAGGCTGGATCACGGTAGTGTATCTTTGGTTGCACTTAGGCCAGTTGTGCTTTTAGGGTTTAATTATGGATGTCTTGACGAATGGTGGTTGGCTGCAGACAGTTGATGCTGGTGTAGTCTCGTTCTACCTGTCGGCCAGCTGTAGGGGAAGCTAAACCACCTGGCTGCTTAGCAGTGAGGCAAGCAACTCTTGGCTCCTCCCTTCTTGTGCCGTGTCTCACCTTAAATGGCATAGAGCAGGTATGGCTGCTGACAACTGAGGGTCAAGCACCATGGACATGAGTGACCCTAGAATAGTGTTACCCAGTAGCACGAGCCCTGTGCCTCAAGGCCCCCCACCTTAGTGGGCAAACCAGAAGCGTTGCAGCCGTGTGGGCTACCACTGCTACTACTGGGTGTAAGTTTCCCAACCAAGGCCAGGCCGTAGCACCTAAGCAAATACCCCCACCAGCACCCAGGTGCTCCGGTAGAGGTTAACTCAGGCGAACTGTCTCTCCCTGGGTGGAAAGTGTTTCTAGTGATTGGGGCTCCTCAATTTTATTCCTCCAGTACCTGTATACTTCGTAGGAATAAAATAGACGGCCGTCTAGTATGCGTGTATCAGAACTGGAGCCAGCTGAGGGGGAGTCTCCAGTTATAGCTAGATCGTAGTAACAATTTCCCATTCTTGGTCGGTGGTTCTCCTAGAAGCTGGTAGAAAAGTACTCCATGAATGAGACTCATACTTAGAAGAAACCAAGCTGTGTTTATTAACAGCTTATTAAACACAGTGACTCGTACTCTCCTGCCAAGTAACCGGGTGACAGGAAGTAAACCTATGGTAGCCAGGTGTAGATGACCTGGTCCTAGGCTAGTTAGGGAAAAGTGAAATAAAACTGACGAAAATTGTTTACAACAAAACTAACTATAACCGGGATGTCTGTAGGAGACAGTGAAGGTGGTGTGTCGTATGAATAGTTACTGAAGAAGCTTCTGATAACTTGGTAATTAGATTGGCATTACTGGAGCATCTGGTTGCAGATGCTGCAGAGCTCTAATGGTGACGGCAATGGTAGCAGCTGCTGGTAACTGCTTAAGTCTATTGACGTCAATGCTGGTAGCCGCCAAAGCTGTTGAACAACGTCCAAGGTAGGCAGCCTTGGGTGGCTGTTGATTCGTTGAAGCCAATGGTAGCAGCCTCTGGATGGCTGCTGAAGAGTGTTGGGCTGTTAGTTGCAGCCTCTGGAAGGGCTGCCGAAGATCTACTAGTTGGAAGGCCCCAGCACTGGAAGTGGTGGAGCGAGCTCAAAGACTCACAGGAACAACTCGCGAGGCCCACCGCGCACAGACTTATATAGTCACGGCAGTGCGTTTTGCGGTGGCTGCGGGGGAGGGAATGTGACGTCCCTCTGCTGTGAGGCCGAAGTGGACGTAGCACCCTGTAGTTATCTCTCGGCCTTCACGTAACTTCGGTGGTGCTCAGGCATTACCCAGAGGCGGCTGACAGCTTGTTAGCTCTCAGTGCAGGGGTGGGGGGTGATGCGCTGCTTGATTGCGCAACCCCTCTTATCCATGTGTCTGGCTGCCCTCCAGGATTGTGGCAGGCCGCGACTTCCATGTACGGGTTGGTGTGGGGGTTTCACTCACTCGGGGGTAGAAGTAGGTATACTAGGTTTGCAGTGAGATGAGTCGTAATCGTAATTAAATAGTTGATATAAGTGGCACGCATTAAAGTGCACGGCCAAGATTGGGAGTTCATCTCCAGTAGCTCGCCTAAACACTTCTTGTGCTGAGGCTCTCTATGGACCACTAGGTCCTCACGGTCCTCTCCAAGAACTTCCAATTCTCCAGTGGCTCCATCCACCATCTACCAGAGGCTTCTACGACCTCTTGGCATTGATGTCACCAGAAGCTGCTTCTACCGGAAGACATCGAACACGACATCACTAGTTATTGTGACCTCCTGGTTCTTCAACTGCCCCTCAGTAAAAGTTAGAGCCTCTTCTAGGCAAACCCAGTTAGTGCTAGTTGCGACAATAAGCTCATTATTTCAATTGTACTTCATAGCCTAGGAGCGGGTCACCACCCTTCTGCGTAGGTTATGTACTTCCACAGCACAGACTTACTGGTAGCACGTTATGAGTCACCTAGGCGTTTGTCAAAATAAACTCCTAATCTTAAACGTATCCACGAGTTCCTTGTTGTAGTACTATAGCCTATCTCCACCAGTATTGACCGAAGAATGGTAAGCAATTGACAGAGAGTTTAACCTAGCATAGAACGTCAGTCCCCCATCAGGGGTCTGTTAATTATACACACGACGGCCACCAATTTTGTTCACCTATGTGTTCAGAATGGTAGAGCCCCAACCACTAGGACACACCCCAAAGAGGCAGGACAGCCAACTCCAGCGGTATCTCTCTTCGGAGAGCCTAGCTAAGGTGCTGTGATATATATATATATATATTATATATATATATATATATATATATATATATATATATATATATATATATATATATATATATATATATATGCGGGAGCTCTACGTTTGTGATTATACCTGGCAGGCGGTCTACGACCCACGACTCCAGGTGCTTGCACTGTTAGGCAGTCAGGGAATGCACCATCAGCCATTGTCGGCTTACACTCAAGTCAGGGATTGTCACTGCTTGTCACCAAAAGGAAATCTGGTACGCCATCAGCCTATGTCATTCCACAGCAGGCATGGAGCTCAAAAAGGAGTTAAGAAGACAGAGTTCAGTGCTGCCAAGCAAGTCTGTGCAGCAAACCACCTTACGCCAGGAGTTGACACTCCTAGGGGGCAGGCCCAAGCCGCCCGTTATGCAACGAGACCGACCTCGCCTTTCGGAACCTACATGTTTCACTCTAACATGGTATGAACCGGCTATGACGTGCATCTGGTAGTCCGGGTCCTAGTCAGCAGGAGTGACACCAGACTCGGGAGAGCCAACCCGCACATCAGCACTTGGGAGACCACAGAGTGGAACCGCCGACATCACACAGACCACTACCGTAACCCGACTTCCACCACGTTAAGCGGAACCAAGGACTCCATACGCTACACCTACACTACGGTAATGCCACCAACGAAGAACACCTCCTGAGCTCTGGGAAGTCAACCTTGCCCCAGAGGGCCACTGTTATGAGGCACGTTGCCAGACCTAATGTAACAGAATACGTACCTAGTACACAGCCTACTAGGCTGACACTAGTATCCAGTAAAAAGGGGAACTAAGTAACCCTAGAAATATGACTGATCTAGTGCATAATAAAAGTCTTGCCAACTAAAGTTAAAACGACACACGTCAATACATACTAGCTGTAAGCTCGCCTGCTTCACTGAGCATTGATTTATATTGAAAATTATACTTTTTTGTATTAGTAATGTTCAAATGTAAATTTAAAAGTAACTGTAAAAAATTTAAAATCCTTGCTAACCTAATAGTTATGGAAAAAAATTGATTATTATAATTTAGTAGCTAATTAAATTCTCTACAAAAAAAGTCTCTCAACATTTTTACGTACATCTAATTATTTAGCCGTAATAGCAACACACTATCATTGAGGCCATTTTACATGAGGGCGAGATTCCCCTAGGCCTTGACTGGCCGTGGTTAAGGACACCCAAACAGGAGTCTCTTCGTCCAGTTGTTCCAGACAACCAGGACAGTGTCATCCCCGTACGTCTCACAGAGCCAAAATTGACCCGCTGCTCGCCAGCAGAGTGAGTCCAGCACCGAGGAGCACCTGTCTTCCTGGTAAACCCAAGATGCTGTGTCAAACAAGGTGAAGTGTTGTGACAGTGGTCCCAGACTTTGTACCCACCAGACAGCCTACAAGGCCAATGTTATATACTGGCCAGACACGCAGAAATCTTAAAACTGACCATGACCAAGGCTCTTTTATTAACACTCATTTTGCTAAAAAAAAATAGTGTTCAGTCTTCCTAGTCATTGGTCAAAGCCCATCTCTTGTCAGCCCAACATGTAACAACTAATATCTAGCTGGGATTATCACAAATTGGGCATGTGTAAGATTACAATGATTGAAGCTGCTTTTAATGTGTGTGCAATATGGCCTAAATTGTCAATTTAGCCGTAGTTGGGATGTGTGTGCTACGAGACACCTTTTAACTAGTATCGTTGTGTGAGCGGCCCAAATGTGGAGCTACTGGAAATGGCGAGTCGTGGTAGCAGGATTTCCTCTTTTGGGTAAGTTTAGTGTTTTTAAATAATTGTATGGAGTAGTTTTGTGTTGTTTTGGACATTCAGCGAGTTAGTACATGTGGGCTAGCAGTTCTCGCAGGTGCCTTGCTCGTGGGAGGCGGCATCTGGGCGGCTGCTGCGATGATGTCAGCACTGTAGTATTCTCTCTGAGAGGACTCCCAGGAGCTGGTGGTATAGGCATTGTTTGTCGAGGTGATGGCTTCTTGAGCACTGTCTGCTTGACAAGAGCTATTATCTGGAATTCTCTTGGTGATGGAGCGCAGCTGAGGCCGCCTGAGGCTTGGATCTCTATCCAGCAGACTTCACCAAGGTAACTCGCTTGTACTGAGAGTCCACTTCCCGGGTCGGTTGGCGAACTTCCTCTTGAAGTCAGATGGAGTAGGTGGTTCCCTGGGTGGATTGCTTCATATCAGCATGCTCCTTAGGTTGCAGTATCCGTTCTTCCTCTGGAGTGGTGGCGATAGCAGGTTCTTCCATGTAGCATGGCATTTCGGAGTTAACTGATGCTGGGTATTGTACTTCAGAATCCGGGGCAGTTTTGGGGTACAACCTCATCTGTCCCCTACTGGCTTTGCATATGTGTCCTTAGTGATCCTCAGTCCAGTACACATTTTCTTGGCATCTGATAACATTGTAGGGGCCCTGCCACATTCCGAAGAATCCCGCGCTGAACTGATTGCTGCCTCTGCTCAGGGAGTGGCTATGGAGTGAGATGGCTTCTCCCAATTCAAAGGCTCAAATCCAGTGCATTGCAGTTGGTACTTCGTCGTGATGTACATCTCTTGCATGTCTCTTGCTTTGTCTTTCCGGACCAGGGCAACTAACCAAATATCTTCAAGAGGCATCTCGGTTGGCTCGTGTTCCCATTGCCAGTCTCCTGGGTGCCATAGTTTCCGACCCAGGAGGAGTTGGCTGTGGCTGGACTCAGTCGCCTCATTCGTGTGTCGTCTGGAATTACCACATTCCTAGAATTCTGTTCGCTCTCAATGCTTCTGGTCCTCACACACACTGAGTTGGAGGTTTTTCTTGAGCTCCTGGTTCCTTTGCTCAGTGGGGTTGGCTTGCGGGTGGTATGGCTGAATTTTCCAGGTCTCAGTTCCCATTCTTGGCAAGATAGCAGCCACTTCTTGCTAGCAAACTGGGTCCTGTTGGTAGTAAATATTCCCTGCGAGTAGACCCAGCATAGGAAAATTTCATTGTTCAATTTCCCTATGATGTGGTGGATTTCTTGGCTTGGCAGAGGGGAGGCATCTACCCACCTGGAGAATAGGCCAGTCAAAACCAACAGGCACCTGTTTCCTTTGGTACTGTGGGGATAAGGTCGCATAAAATTAGCGGCTATTTGTATCTAAGGGGTTTACGGTCTGCAAGGTTTGGCCGTCTGATATCAAGGGATATGTCTTGTTTCTGCAACATGTTGTGCAGCCATGGACGTATTGGCGGACATCCCTGCTGCTCATGCAGTCCCAGATGTAACGTGTGCTGATGTCAGCTAGAGTTTTCCATGCGCCTGGATGACCTGCGTTGGGGTGATCGTGGTAATGGTCCATTCCGTGAAAACGCCACAATGTTGGGAGCATTTCATAGTGAAACCATTGTTGACAATGGGTGCACTCTATTCCGTGTATTCCCACGCGAGGGCAATTTTGCTTTCAACAGTGGCTGTGTTTGGTTGCGGCTGCAACTGTTCATTTGAGCTCGTGCCTGCTCATGTCGGTTGTTGCCCTTACTGGTTTGAGCATCATGGGGTGTTTAGTGGACTCCCCTAAGTTCGTGCTTCATTTGGCTGATCTGGCTGACCTGATCAAACTGCCTACTCGTTTGCAGTTATGTCCCATGTTGGGCGCACCGGGAAAACTCCTTACTACCTCTTCGACACTTGGTGCCCGTAGGGCAATAGGGAATGTCACTACAGCAAGAGGGAGCTTTTTGTTTGGGTGCTAGGTCAGGCGCATCCTCATGTGGGGTTCAGATTTAATTAAGTCTCTACGTGGTACTGGCGCATGTCCAGTGTAGAGGACTGGCCTGGTAGCTTTGTGGCAGGGCAGGAAGTCGGGCTCTGTGGGAGTGACCTTACGCTTTGGCTTGCAGCGGTATACCTGGGCGACTCGTAACCTGAAACAGCTGTTTAACATGGGTCAACTCTGGCTGGCGTGAGTGAGAGCTACGCGATTTACAGGTAGTGGCTGGCTCAATGGTTGTGTCGGTTGGCTGACTTAGGTTACGCTTGTGTGATTTGCCTGTAATACGTGTTGGCGAGTCCCAAGGGCTGGTCATATCCACTGATGTAGCCTGCTAGTAAAGGGTGCATTTCTTCACTGAAATGGATGGGGTACTGGAAGAGGTCCTTAGGAATCTCTGCAGTGGCTAGAATCTGAAGACGGCATAATGCCTGGGCTTAATCCTTATGAGAGAGAGCTGCACGATCATAGAAGCAGTTAGCACCTGTCTGATCTCTCAGATACCACTCCAATGGGAGTAGTAGAGCATCTGGTCTGAATAATACACATCCGTGATGTGACTGGAGGTGATTGTTGTTCTGCCATGTGTAGCGTCTGCCAACACAAGCGGACACCCTATCTAAAGACTCTGTGCCAGAACGCAGTGAGCATAGAGTCAGACCTCACCATTGACAATCTCTGCAGACGGATGAGTGTCTCAGGAGGGAACAGTCTCCGCAGACTCAGAGAACAACCACTACGGTGTTGAAACGCAGTGGAGAGAGTATAATACTGAACAGGCAAGCTTGCATCAAGAGACTGAGTACCCAGTGTCAGGGCTCTACTGTTCTGTACTCTGTGGAGCACAAAAAGGGTGGCTGTGCAATGTACGTGTAGGTATGCAATGGTGGTGTTTGGCTAGAATAATTTTCCCGGTCACCTACAATTCCTTGAACAGTATGAGGTCCACTAGGAGAGGTATTACAGCTACGGGAAAGGATACCCTCGAGTTCGTGAAACATCTGTTTACTCCATTTAACGGGAAGTAAACAGAAGGTGTCGCACTACCTCCCAAAGTTGGCAAGAGCTTAAGGAAGCTTAACCTATGCTGAGCCAAGTAGAGGTGACCTGGTCTTAGGCTAACAATGGTAGGGTAGAGAAGCGCTATGAAAATAAACTAGTACTACTTCCTACGCATGTGTTGGTCAGAAGGGGCCGCATAGTCTCAGTGTACAGATGATGACGAGAGGTGCATCTTTGACACAAATGCAGTGAAGATGGGTTGTAAGGATGGCTCTGGCAATGAGTTGCGGTGGAGACCAAGAAGAGATGGCTTCTTCCGCATAAATGCGGTGAAGAGGGTAGGTTTTGGAGTGAGGCTAGCAGGCTGATCATGAACTGCGGTAGAGAGAAACAATTAATTGTCTTCTGTGGGCGAGTGACCCGCTATATATACTGTGGCTGGGCCTTTCCCTTCAGTCAGCTGAATAGGGGGTAGCTGTAGCTGTGTGTAGGTGTGACGACACCGGCCGGCTTGGAGAATCGTACTGGTGCAGCCATCTGGCGGCGTGCTGTGGTACTTGGTGCCTTGGATACATAGTTTCAGCGGCCAGTGAATAATACAATCTCAGCAGGAAAGTACATTCTTGAGCTGGGCAAACAGTACAATCTTGGTTGCCGTGATGCTTGGTAACAATGAAAACTTTGTTGGAATCAGGCGGCAAGGCTTGCTCACTGATGAGGCGAAGTTGTAAATACATTGTTGGAAAGATCAAAGTATTTTGTGCAATTAATAATTAGTACCATCAATCCAACTGGAATAAATAACAGACTATGTGTAAAACTATCCAAGAGGCTGGATTACGAAAATATGCTCCTTATCTATTCAAAATTCTTCATTTTGGGAGAACTGTAATAATACTACAGTAGAATCTCAGTATTGCAACACCATTTATTAAGGAAAAAACATAGGAAATTTGAGGAAAATTGCCGAAAAGTCACTATACATTGCATTTCGTTTTTCAAACACTACTACAAACAGCGAATAGAGTTACTGATGGAGGGGAGCGGCACCAAAAAGATAATTTATCCAGTCTTCAAGTCTTCACTTTTTCCTCCCAATAATTGCAGACATTTACGTTGAAGCATTTTTCTCACCTGCTGAACCTGGCATTGGCCCATGAAGGTAACGCTCCACCTTGGAAAGATTCAAGTGTGCACCCTGTAAGGCAGTTTCTGTATTGGCCACAGATTCTAGATCTTCATAACTTATCTTCTCTTGTATACGCATCTGCAACAAACATTTTTACACAAAATTTAACTTTCATTATATATTTCACGAGATGAACTGAAACCAACAGCACATAAAATACAGTAAAATCTCATTGTACATCAATAAAGTCTCAACTTTTGTAGTAACGAAATTACTTTATACTAAAAGTTTTATTTTTAAACCATTACAACAAAGACCCCTTGAGATTATGGCACAATTAGTCACTTCATTGATTTTTACAAAAGTAGCAATTATACAAAGTCATACCCATACGGTGGTCTGCTTTATGAAATGAAATGCTACACCAAAACAACACACATACATACAGCTATGCATTTATATATTCATGTTTATGTTTAGATGTACAAAAGAATTAAAGATGGTGCTGCATGTCAACACAGTTTATTTAGTTTGACAACTGGCTACCTGGCATTGCGAATCAACATCAAGAAACTATTGTTTACACCATAGTAAAGAATATACTGAACAACACAATGCATGTTTTTTGTGTCATAGTGGTAAACAAAACCTGATTTACGCTAGGAGAAAAAAAACTCCCAACATCATCATCTTTGTAAATACCACATACAAATATTTATTTAATTCCATTTTGGTAGAAACCTGGTAAAATAATATTCAGTGTACTGAAAGTTAATGTAAATTTTGATGTTTAAGGGAAATATTTTAGAACAGTTTACCTACTCTTTAGGCACGAGCTGAAAATTTTACATTAAAGTGAAACCTTAATGCAAAGAGTTGCATCTGAATTTTATTGTAGCTTAAAACTTTTTAATTTTACTAACAATCAGTGAAGCAAATTCATAGTAAAGTACAAAAGTACAAGCATGGTGTCAGTATAAAATGATAATTCTGTACAAAAATGTACAAGTTGAAGGCAATGTACACAAATGATATACTATGCAAACCACTTCACAATCAAGAATGGTGTTAATTAAACAACAAACTGGGAATGTGATTTCATTTGAGGCAAACTAGGGAAGGAGCATTATTCAATCTTCTCCAAAATTGTTTCAAAAAAGGAAAAGGAGAATGTTTGTTCACAAGAAGAAACTTGCTCTGCCTTACATACAAGGAACATGCATCATTGGTTAAAATGACAATTACGTTTGAAGGAAAAAACACACTGCCTTGGAGATGTGCTATTCCAATATAGAAGCCAAATGAGAATACTGATAGTATCATTGATGTTAATGGTAGGTGTAAAATTCTGAAAATAATAGTGCAACAGTGATGCTGTAAATGGGAAGGAGAAGAAAAACTAGAACTCCCTAATTCTACATTGAAAAACTATGCAAAATTAAAATAGCAGAATAAATTAATTACTAGAGTAAAACATCTATCAACGCCATTCACAGTGACTGTCTAGAGAGCCCAGAGAAGCTGTGTTATTGCTGGCAACAGTCTCGTTTCAGTAGGTTTCATACCAGGTTTGCTCTCAGCCCCAGCGGAGCCCAGAGAAGCTGTGTTATTGCTGGCAACAGTCTCGTTTCAGTAGGTTTCATACCAGGTTTGCTCTCAGCCCCAGTGGAGCCCGCGGAAGCTGCGTTATCTACAGTAACCATACGCCCAGACTGAGGTAGAGAGCGGTTCTCAATGCGGCTAGTGTAAGTCTGAAGGGCTTTGGTCTCGAATCTTGCCTGTGCCCGAGAGGGTGACGAGATGGGAAGGAACAAATTGAATAGAATGGTGAAGCCAGGGGTATGGTTTATATGGGTTTATTCAGACTAAACCTCATAAACCAGCCTGTGCCCAGGACACTGAGGGTCATAGCTCCACAGCCTCAAACTCCCACAAGACCTAAACCATCTGTACCTCAACCAGTTGCTCCACCCACAATAATGAGATACCTACAATTCAGTCCAACACAGTCTGCCCCAACAACCTTTGCACTAGTTCGCACTACTACTATGCCATGGGAGGGGGAGGGAGGCAGAAAGTATTTGCATTGACATCATGCTTTCTACGAACATGGTAAAAAAGGTGCACGGTTGTTCCGTTCTCCTGTACAGCCAAGAACACTTTTGGTAATGGTACACTTTAGCATGAGATTTTTAAAAATTTGTTTATTTTACGAAATCCATTTATGCAAGTAACAATTTTAAAGAAACAGGATGTACAACTGTTGTAACAATTTTGAAGGGACATTACAGTAGAAGGTAGAGTACTAAAATACAATTGTGATGACAAAACTATTAAAATAATTCACACAAATTTGAAAACAAAACAAACTGCAGCATTCTAATAATGTTAATTATGTGTGTATAAATTAATTTCAAAAATGTGGTAAAAATAAAAATTTACAATGTAGGTTGGCAACAGTAAAAAATAAAGATGCCATGGTGAATAAACAGTGTCTTGTCTGTTGAAATATTCACGACTGCCATCGCTGTTCAAACATTTACAACTATTGCTTTCTGGTCTCAATAATTACATGGAGCCTGTTGCATAATGATTTACAAGTTAATATCAGTAACAGTACTTGAAACTTGTAGAATAGTGTTGCACAATAACAATTTACAAAGTTGTACAAGTTGTAAAACTGAAAATACTAATGAATTTTTCAAGTATCTGTTGCATAATTGATGGTTTTTCTACAAGTTTGTAAAAATTATTAATTAACACTAGTATATTTTCTACAGTGTCCACTTGCTTATAGTTTCAAGTTACAAGTGAGGTTGTGTAGGTATTTAGGCTTTTGGGTTGACTTTTATTAATGTCACTGTGCAGAATTTGTGGCTAGATTCATCAAGGGATGAAGGTCACTTTGGAGTGCAGTATCAACAAAGGTCAGTGTACATTAATCAGGAGGAAATTTTATAGGTTAAGAGTGAATTTTAATTTTGAAAATAATGGAAAGTGAAATGAGAGATTCCGAATGAGTCCAAATAGGGTAGAATTATTGTTCCAGAAAATCGGATTGAGGTTACAGAATGCTACAAAAAGAGTGGTGCTTTATTTTCTATGCAAATAGATATGTACAGCAATGCAGTGTGGAAGTGGAGCCCAGTTCAATATGGGGGCAGACATGCCTGGGGTACATACAGTTTATGGAACAATTGCTTAAATGAGTACAACAAACCATTCAATTTTAATGAATGAAAAATTAAAACATGTACCACATTAAGTGATGCATACATCTTACAATTTATAAACAACCATACTAGTTATTTGCCCTTTCCCGGTAGCAGGGTTAGGATAGGTTAATTATGTTGCAAGAATGCTTTGCTCAAGTCAATAAAAACAAAACTATTTAGTAGCTTATTTATTGAACTGATTAAAAGTATGCATGTATTTACCATTGTACACTTCAGTACACTAGGCCACCAAATATCCTTTAAGTATGTACAATCTTTGCCTGATAGTATGGCGCAATGCTTGTGCATATGAATTAACTTTCTTCCATTCTTGTACTTTTAATTGCTTTTGTTAAGTGTTTTGTTGAATGCATCAAATAATACAGATAATTATTCTTTAATTTTTTAGAGTATATGTAGCTTTGATTAATGCTGTTGATCACGATTGCCCATTCCATCATTTTACCATAACACAAATACACACAAACTATCAACAGTCCTTATAACCTCAAAATACCATTGAAGGAAGAAAAATAGATTAACTGAATGATTACACATAGATAAATATAAAATGGGAAGAAATTACTGATGTAAAAAATTAAAAACTAAACTGCACCAATCAGCTGACTTGTAACTTGTGAAATTTACTTGTATAAAAAAACTTATAATATTAGAAAATAGTGTTCCATTACGCAACATAAATTACTGGCACTTGTAATTTGTAACTTATAATATGTTCCTTATAATATTGGTCGAATTGTCCAACAGGCCCCAGTCCCTCTATTATAAATACCTGCTACGAATAAATTTTTACATTTGTTTTAATCAGCTACGAGAACCCACTTTTGTTTCTGATGAACAAGTTTCCTAGTTTTAAATGCCAATTTTTAACAATCCCTATAAATCTTCCATATCTGCAATGTAAAATTTGCACTGAATGACTTTCCTCATTCATGCATGTAAAGTAGGATAATGATAGCATCAGTTTCTTAGAGATGAAAAACAGTATATGTTTACATCTTTTGTCTACAAACACATTAGAGGTGATAAGAAGGTCAAGAAATGTTCTTTCCTGGCAAACACAAAAGGAAGGATTGAACAGCATCCCTTTCGCCTACTCCCTCCCTTCCCACGGGTCATTCCATGTTAAATCAACCAATGGTCAGGTGTGTGTGTGCGCGTGCGTGTATATGTATATATATGTATATATATATATATATATATATATATATATATATATATATATATATATATATATATAAACTTGATATCACAAATATCAATTTTATTGCTAGTGTTTGTTCCTCCCTGCTGAATGAGACTAAAGTAATTTTTTTAGATTTTTCGGAATAACAATTTTTGAGTTTTTTCTATTTTTAGACGACCAAAAAGCTTTTACAATTTTTAATGCAATTTTCTACTAATCTATGAGAGCGACAGTCTTGTGTGAGGTCTCATTTTAAAGCTTATTAGACTGGCTTTCATTTGATATATATAACATTGTATATTTTGGAACCCAAATTTTTCTTAGCTTTTTTTTTTAATTTCATTTTATAATTGCATTAAAAAAAACACATACACACATTCGTTTGTACATTGATATTGAACATGTAGTCCAGATTTCAAGATGGTATCTTTATGGCAACATGTAAAACTTTAAATTTTCTTGTAGACTTCACTGCCTTAAAAACAAGTTTTTGTAGGTATACATGTACAGTATTTGGTTTTTATAAATGTAATGAAATACATATGTACCTACATGAAAATAGTCTTCGATTTCATGACTAGTAGCTGCCTTTTCCATCTCATTTTTAGTTAATATATGTTATTCCTGTTACTGTTGATGGGTCCACACGACAAATGTTGTTGCGTTAATTACATAAAATTACATTTTTGTTCCTGTAAAAAAATGCAATTTACAGGTGAGCAGAAAATAGCGACAGTGGAGTGTAAAGTAAAATCCCACTCGTAAGAGATATGTGGTAGGAAATAGCTACTACTTGTCATGGCGCTGAAGGTGTGGTAAAAGGTGGCATCGCCTGGAGCCGGCTTACGTGTCGCACTGCAAGTGAAGTTATGTTTGATATATTTACTGTGGAAGGTGACCGCGTAAGCCTTCCATCTCTTATGTTGGCCTTAGCTGAATTCCTAATAACTAAACAAACACGAGTACACTGAAAAATAATTAACAATGCGTACAGGACCACCGACAAAAAATAGAAAAAGACAAGTACCCTTTCAATTCTTAATGCTAATACAGATAAACCCTTGTGAAATAATTACATATTGGCAATAAATTAACCTGTAATGGACATGTAAAATTTAAAGTTATGGAACACATTAGTTCCAACATTTGTATTTAAAAAATAGAATATGAAAACAACAAGGACTTTTTTTTTTAAACTTGTACAATATTATTTAATATTTCTCTTGTTGAAAGTTTCTGGTTACAGGCATAGACCCGCACAAGACTTCTTTCTTAACTAGTTATTTTATCACTTGGTACAGATGTCTAACATATCTGTGCACTGGTTTCACTAATCTCCTCTTATTTTAGCACTAAAATTTAAAAGCATATGAAATATTTCACACTGTAGCAGCATAATAGTTACGTGTGCTAATTTAAGTTTACTAGTTCTGTTTTTACACAGTTTATTGATTTTTCATTATTAAGTACTCAGTGAATGGCGGTCAGCATGAAATTGATGTAAAAAGTTTATTTTACTGGTACTTAAACACACGTACAGCATTAAGAAATGCTGATAACTGTTTTTGGTAAACTCACGTGATTGGAGTATACTGGCTGTGGTGTTTCAGAATCTCTTTCTACAACCACATGAACCTCGAAGTGATTAGCATTTCTCACTTTTGGATGTTGGGCTCGGTGTTCGGGTCCCCGGTGGAGGCTTGCTCGGGGCCGTCTGACACCTGGGAACTGGTGGTTGCTCCTTTCTCCAGGAAGGGCATTCTTGAGGTGGCCGTCTGAGGTCGGGGCTCTTCGGGATCCCCTACCCAGAAGGTTAGGTGATGTACTTCCTCCCGTACAGGATGGGCAGTATTAGCAACCTCGGCGGCGTCCAGCGTCGAGATCTGGGGGTCGGCCAGGTTACATGATGTCGGAAGGGTCCTCCGGGACTGGCATGACCAACGTGGTGGTAGCTGGAGGTAGATGCTCTTTGGATACCTTTACCTCAATGGCTTGATGGCTGGGCTCAACTATTCAGGTTGGAGACTGAGTCTGGGGTTTAGCCCTGACACCTACAGGTATCGAGACCGGCGAGGCCGTCAGGGGGAGTGTTTCCATTGCTTCTCCTCCTCCCTCTGCATGGAGTGATGATGCCTTCCTTGGAAGGCGCGACGACCTGAGACAGCGGCTCTTCGGGGACCTCTGCCTTGACGATTATGCGTCTGGACTCATCCATCTAGGTTGGTCGGTGAGACCTGATGGATGATCTCGACATCATCAATCGACGAGACCTCTATAGTCATGAGAGGGAGTAGCACTCTGGGAGCTCCTCCCTCCTCAGCTTGGCGAATTCCCACGCCCTTGGGGGGCAGCATGGAGGAAGTCGAGTCCAGAGGTAAAGGTATCGTGGAGACGTCCACCTCTACTTCATGGGGATGCACGTCCTCCCGGGATGGAGGGGAAGCTTTGTGAACCTCGGCGCCATCCAGCATTGTGGCCCAGGTAGCCAAGGTTCTGTCGGACAGTGACCGCCGATGTGGTGTTGGCAGGAGGTAGAGGTTTTTCAGGTAGATCTACCTCGACGGGTTGTGGAGATTCATCCCTTTCAGAGATGACGCTGAGTTGTGGAGGTCTTCGATGGGGTTCTCTATCCATACGGCTCTGCAAAGATACCTTCAATCTGATGGTGGCTCTCAGGCTGCATTGGGCCGACATCTTGCAGAAATATGAGCTAGGTGTAGAGGAAGATTCCGTACAGAAGTTCCGCCTCTGTATGATGGTAGTGTTGTGGCCCTGGTGAAGTTTGAAGAGTGAGACTTCTCTAGTAGCTAGTTGAGGTGTGGGTTTCCTGGGTACCAGAGGTTTGACCTCTGGAGTAGCTTGTGGGAGGAAGTTATCCTCTCTTTTTCTTCCATGCCCTAGGTTCGGCTGTGGAAATTGGAGGTTAGTCGAGCTATAACTTCCTCGCCTGTGAACTGAGAGGCGAAGCAAGAACACAAATGTCCCCACTTGGTCATGAAGTCCCTATACCTAGCCCATCAGTCTAGGGCTTTGCTTTTGAGTTGTTTATGGGTTCAGTTGACCCATTCTTTTGGTAGTACATTATGGTCTTTGAATTCCCATTCGCATTCATTGGCAAATGTTGCATGGTCTTCATGACGTCTCCCTCTGAATTTTCTGAGCTGGGGTTCGAAGGTAATCTGGGCCGTGACGGGGCTCTGGCGAGGGCCAGGGTTCAGTGGCAGGTAATCTTGGGCATGCCTACAAACTTCGCAATGATACAACAGGTCAGGCTTTGTGACTCGTTTGTCGGGCAAACCAATGCATAACATAATGAAAGTCTTGAGCGCACAAAAAAACACCGTACCGCGTAGGTTCCTTGTCCAGTGCAATTCTGCCAACTGTAGTGTACAGTTTGGCGAGTTAGGCATTTACTACAGCAGTATTCTAGACAGTCTGTATAGCGGGGTTCGTCTGCCGACCCCAAACATTGGTAGTGGTTCTGGCAATGTGAGCATGAGATTACATATACCCCCGTGCCAGGGCATTTGTCTACATGGCACCTTTCAAGTGTATCACTTAAGTTGTCAACCATGGCGGGTTCTTGGAGATCATGCAGGCTCTGTCTGGAGTCTGACATGATTTTGGAATAGTGTTGTTGAGTGCCACAGGGTGTTTCAGGACACCCTGAAATTCTTTTGAGGTTACTGGAGGTTTGACTCCTGGCTAGGTCACTAGCTCAGGGTCAGCTGGCTAAGTTCAACTGTCTAGTCTGTACCATAACAGCTTTGGCCCCACGTTGGGCACCATAAAAACCGATTTTATGTGTGTCCAACTAGGGAGGTTCTATTGACTTGGACTATTCACATCAAACTTTGACACACGTCAGAGGTAAGGGCAACACAAATTTTGGTTGTGACTTTTTGAGAAATGAGGTTTTAGTCATAGTTAATTTTACAGTTTTGGTTCGTGATGTCAATATCACGAGAAACATAAAAGGTGCCTTAGTGTTTCATAAGTGCTAGGTCTGAATACAGAATGTTACAATAATGCATGTCAATACTCCGCGGAAGCATTCCTCACATCTCGAGGATGAAAAAATGTCAAATGAACATAGGTCCGCAAAAGCTTAAGTTTCTTCACTACTGCCCATAATACATAAAGTACAGTGTATGGCCTGCGGATGTTACTGTGGAATGCCATCGCAGCATTCGTTTATATAATACCCGACACCTTACACTACGACATTACACCTACAAAAGTAGGAACTGCACAGGAATTAGTTAAGAAATGTGTGAAGGATTATTGTCGGCACTAAGGCAAATGTTCAAAACACTCTCCCCCAGCACCAACACATGCATCAACCAGCTGTTGCATGGACACCCGGATGCATTGATGAATGCCTGAAAAATTCCAGATTGATTCGCAACCCGCCAAAATATGGTTATGGAAGGTGCCCACATCATCCACTGGTATTGCATACTGTAGTGTCTCCCTTCTGCCTGTCTACTCACTTCTAGGTTTTCCATTAAGTCAACTCTGTAATTAAGGATTTCTCTGACATTTGCGTTAATGTTGAAAGAGGGAAAACACTTAAGGGGTAACGTAGCTCGTTGGTAAATGAGAACAAGCAACCGGGGAATTCTCTAAATACAAAACACATTTATTATCTATCACAAATCTTTACAGAAATAGGAACAATACAAATCAATTACAATTACTCTAATCCTTATGCATTATCTGTATATTCGTATTGAATGACAAAGATATTACTCCATGACCTGCCTATCCTTACCAGTAGTTAATTGATTACTGTTTAAGTCTGAATAACGGGGTCTCGATAGATAGCCGTACGCCCTACTGCCAACCGGATTATCGTCACCACTAAGTCATAGATGCATTCGGCTATGAGCCCTTCGGCGTTGACAATCACACGTAGTACTGCTTCTGATTGTCTGGGTGCATCTCGGGGGGGGGGGGGGGGGTGCCGCGGTCTCAATATATACCCCTTGGATGTGTGGGTCAGGCACCACTTTTTGTAAAATATTGTGTGCGACCCATCTCTGTCTGCTACACACTGCTGGTTGTCCATCCCTGGCCGCTACAATACACAAGTGCCTTTAAATGTCTCCACAAATATAAGTGTAGTGGCTTCAAATCAGGGCTTCTTGGGGGCAGGTATAGGTTGTCAATCAGGGTTTGATTTTAAGGCCTTTCCGCCTGCCCAGGGCCGGTAAAATCATGTCTGGGCAGGCAGAAAATTTAAGTCACCTGTCTGCTAGACAGGTTTATAATGAGGCACTCATTGGCAGTTTCCTAAAGCTGAGCCACGGTGATAATGTTGGAGGAAGACATGCTCAACTGCTGCCGTTTTGAGTCACCAATTGCAGTTTTTATTCCAAGTACTAAATAAACAAGATTGTCACTCCAGGTAGAAAAAGGGAGGAAGGGAGATGCTACCCTGCTGTGAGATTATCATCTACTGCAAGTGGGAAGAGTGTGGAAGAGTGAAATAGAGAGAGAGAAATGTGGCTCCCAGGGCACTGTGGCCTTCTGCAACAGGCACTCTAAAGATAGTCATCTTGGGCTTTTATTGCTGGTCACCGAATTACCAGCTTTGCAGGGGTCGAATGCTATAAATATGAGAGTGCTGAATTTGATAACTATACATATTAATAATTTTTAATTTTCAAAACATGACCAAAGTTGAATTATGCTGAGAAATGTGATACACGACCTTGTATATTTAATATTTTTCATTCAATAAGTTTAAAACATAAATTACTTAAGTTTCCAAGACCTAAATTTAAAAGTAAATTACTAAAGTATGTATTGACTGCTGCTTTTATTGCCTGATTTTGAAGAATTAATGTGAAATTAACTTAAAGCATCAAATTGTATATTGTGTGAGACTGACTAACAGAGATTTCCATCTGCTTCCCAAAATACTTTTAGCGCTAGTAGAAGTCTTTCAGTCCATTACTGATATGTCCTCTGTATCTGCAAGAAAGTATCAGCTCATACCGGTATCGGTAAAAATCTGTATCAGCTCAGCACTACAGTTTTCGGCATCATGAAGGTAAGCAACTAAAAGGGGTTATATGTTGCAGACTTCTAAGAAGACAACTGCTATAAATACCATCACCGAAAATATGGAATCTCACCTTGCGGACAAACAATTTGAAATATGTGAATTACAAGATTGATCAAATTTGTGTGGTTTTAAAATATGGCTTTCAAACTATGAAACAGTTTGGTGATAATTCTATCATAAAGTTGATGCACTTTTTTCCCGTCTTGTTTTGTAAACAATGGGGTGAAGTGCAAGATAATTGAGCTAGAATGGACAGATCTAAAAACAACAGTGTATCAGCAGTAGTCTTGTGTGTAAAGCCAACTGGGGTAATATCAACCTAAAACATCACAGTGGCTATCCAAATGTATCGTTGCTCATAGATCTTGTGTTGTACCTGCCTGGTCACACTGCAGATTGTGGAGGATTTTCACTAATGAAGTTTATCAAGATAGACTGATGAAATTGTCTACATGATACACTGTCTTCACCTATGCGTGTTCAGTTGCAGTCATGTTGTGAAAGTGAGTTTGATCCTGGGCCAGTAATCAATTTCTGGTATCATAATGCTCAGAGAAAGGGTTGACCCTTTCAACCATCATACAGAAGGCGTGAGGAGGGACAGAACAAGTGCAGTGAATCTGACACTGAGTCATGAAAAAGTGATTACTAAATGTTTGTGACTGAAATAAAAAACATTGTAAATAATTTGTGTAAAAATTATAATGTATAATACTTTTTTTTTGAGCCAAACTAAAATTTATATTTTGGGTACAGCGGGCGGGCAGGTTGGATGACAGGTGAACATTTTATGCCACCTGTCCATTGGACAGGTTAGCTAGATCCTTAAAATCTAACCCTGCTGTCAATTACAGCTGCGATGACATTCCACAGTATCATGATGCAGCCAACGGGCCATACAATGTACATCATGTATTATGAGCTGTAGTGAAGAAATAAAGCGTTTGCGGACTTATGTTCATATAAAATTTTTTCATATTCCAGAAGTGAGTGAAGCACTATGGGTTTAAAATTAATTAAACGCCACCATACAGAAGGAGAGGCTGCCCCTTGTATCGCAAGAGTTGGCAGAATGCCGTGCTCACTGGGGCGGCAGGTTGAGGTTTCAATCTTCAAATGCCAACTGGGGTACACTAAATAACAGATTGGACATCTAAGTAATCACCAAGGGGAATTGCACACATGTCACAGGCATAGTTCAGACTCGTGAGTTATTTGCCACACTGGTAGGTGAGGTTATGGGGCGAGTTTACTGGTGGTGACCTGGGGATTGAAACCCCGATGAGTAACCTGAATTTTTAGTGTTCTCTCGTACACAAGGGAGGTACAACAGGCGGAGGTGGCCCTCAAATATCTTGACGTAAATGTCACAGTGATCACACCCCGGGGATCTAATCCCTTTTGGGCAGAAAGCCAATGTAGAGTATAGGGCGTGTAGGTTTCCGGGAGGGAACAAAGTCACACACTGCAGTAAGCACAACTTTCTGATGGGTTAGCTGTGGTATTGGTGGAAGTGGAGCTCTCCTCTGCTCTGTCGACTGCGCTGCGGCGGCCGGCTATAGAACAGCGGCTGATTCTGGTTGTGCCAGAGTCATGCTCATACTGCTTGAAGAAGGAAGGGTAGCGCAAGGGGGTATGGCTGTGTATTCCTCAGTGAAGTCTCATGGTTCTATTCCAATTACCAAGTGTCCTACAATGTAAAAATAATAAATATTTATAAGGCAGTCTGCCCTTGGTTCTGGAGGGTAAAGTAAATAGTGGGTTATTGTCAGTAGTCTCAGAACTACTTAAGTTATTTATCTCCACTTTTGAGTACTTTAAGAGTTCGCTTCAGTCCATTCTTTATTCCACTCTTGCAAACTCTCTGCATGAGGCCATTAAATAAAATGGCAATGAAAACTAAACAGTACGTAAAATGAAACCAGTTATAATAGGGGTCCTAATGTGTTCGTCGAGATACATGGCTATGCCCAATGTGTCATCGCATAACGTTTTCTAACCATTCGTTAGTCCGAATGGTTATACCGCAGGAACTCTAGACAGTTATACCTGGGTGTAGCGAGTTCCTAGTGAAGGGCTCGCTTGAAGATTAGCCAATACAATACATTGAGTATTACCATGGCCAAACTCTGAACACCGCTCGATGTTCCTTCTATTTACCGTGAAGCTGATTCGCGAAGCCGACTGTTTCCACACAATATCTTTTGTGACACATTTCAGCTCCGTGATGTCCAGCAACACAGAGTAGCAGTAACTACCTGTTTGCCTACATAGATGGCACAAGTCAAGATGGCCACCGGCCATGGCACTCGCTACAGTCGGCACTACATTAGAATTCGAATCCAAGTACATACACTGAACGACGCAAACCAAAACAAACCTAAACATACCACCTACAAAAAATAATATTTTTAAGGAAACTAGAAAATCTGTATAATGTCACAAAGATATATGTGGTTCTCAGTGAATGGGTAGGCTACAACTTAATAACAGGGCGTTTCACTGTTCGATGTTGCTGCTTAATGGTGGCCACTCTGTGAACTCCATCCTTGCCCACATGTAGAACAGAACTGCAGGGATGGTCTTCCTTGACTAGGAGAAGGTCGCCAATCTGCACCTCACCTTCACTCTTGGTCCACTTGCCACGTGGTTTTAGTGTGTGCAGACACTTCTTGTGCCATCTCTGCCACCAGAAGTGCTGAGTGGCACACTGTACCAGCTGCCACTGGTCCAATCTGACTGGACCTCTGAGGTCTGAAGCTGGAGATACTGTCAGGGTGGTGCCCACAAGGAAGTGTGCTGTCATCTGAATCTGATGAAACGGCACACAGTGGACATGAGTTAAAAACTGCTTCAATCCGGGCAAAGAGAGCATACAACAGCTCCTCAAAGGTAAGAGAACCTGTTGGTCTAAAACTCTTTTCAGATGGTACTTTGCAGATTTGATGGCTGCCTCCCACAACCCACCACAATGTGGTGCAGATGGAGGACTGAGGTTCCACTCAATGTCACGAGTGGCAAGGCTATCCGCAACACACTCCAAGTTAGCACTCTCCCTTACGAACTTCTGAAGGTCATTGAAATAACGATGCGCATCTATAAAGTATGTTCCGCAGTAAGAGAAATTTCACAAAGCCCGCATCTAGTAGTAAATCCGAATAATGCATCAATAACAGCTGTGGTGCTCAAAAAAGAAACAATTTCTAAATGTACTGTCTTTGTCGCTAAGAACACGAATAGGGACAAATAAGCCTTTGACACATGACTGTGATTTGGTACAGACCCCCATAGTCAATACCAATGTTTAGTTGGTGGAAGATTTCCCATCAATGGCTGTGTATTGGTGGCCCTGAACCTGTGGCACTTTATACAACTGTGGATCTTGGCCCTGACAGATCCCTTTCCTGCCACAATACAGTACTTGCAACAAATTGCTGCATGTGTGGCATTAGGAACCAACATGGATGTGCACGAGACGATGATAATCATCAGCTGTCACAAAATTTTTCTTGGGTAGCAAGAGTTGATGTTTTGCTTTGTTAAGCTAGGTGTGAATTTTGTAAATATCCACCCCCACACAGAATGCCATCGGAATCAAAGAATGGATTCAATCTTCTAATACCGGTACCAGTGGACATTCACCTTTTGAAATCAAACATTCAATCTCGGAGCTGAAACACTCCTGTTTAACCTGCTTCAGGCACACCTTCTTAGCAGCATCAAGTTCTACGACTGTAAAGGGACCAGTGCATCGACACCCAAGTGACACCTTCAGGTTTGAAATGAATCTTAATACATAAGCAAGCAGTCTCTGAAGCTGTGACCAGGAAGAGAACCTAGAGGCTAGCGAGCAGGTTTGGCTCACAATGTCCAACCAATGTAAATTCCTTAGGCTGTTTTAGCTCTTCTTCACCCTCATGAGTACTGGTTGATTCTCCTCAACATGACCACGATTCCTTCTCGGATATTAACCAACAAGGCCCAGTACACCAAAGTGTGTGTATCGGTAACTCTTGGGGCAAGAGTCCTCTGGAAGCACAGTCTACAGCATTGTCAGTAAAAGGCAGATGTCTACATTGGACCATTATCTTGCTCTCTTGAATACGAGCGACTCTGCCACAAAAGTTTTCAGACAATGAGGAGGAATCCTGATCCAAGCGAGGACCCCCTGTGGAATCACATCATGCAGTAATAGAGCTAACGTAGATACATGCTGAAAGGGTCGACATTACTGACTCAAGTAACTTAATGAGTAAATGTGCAGCCTGCAATTCAAGTCGAGGAAGCGTGACTATTTTTAGTGGCGCAACACGGGATTTGGCCAAAAGCAGGTGCATCTTCACCTCACCTTGATGAGCAGTATGTAGGTACACAACTGCTGCGTAGCCTTCATTGGAAGCATCACTAAAGTCATGAAGCTGATATTCTGATTGTCATACTGACATGAGACGAGGTATGGACAATTTACTGAGAACACCCAGTTGGCAGATAAAAGCCTACCAGTCCTCCAGCAGATCTCAAGGTGGAACTTCATCCCATGACACACCTAACAGCCAGATTGTTTACAGGAAAATCTTGGATCGAATAACAACTGGAGTAAGCCACTTTAGTGGGTCGTACAACCTAGCAATGTCTGACAGAATAGCTCATTTGGTGACTTTTGTGCTGGCTGATTGAATAGTACAGTAATCCCTCACCAGCAGCAGGAGATATGTTTTTTAAAAACACTGCAGTTGAAAAAAACAGCGGTAGAGGAATACAAGCTTTATGGGGAAAATGGGTATAGGTTACGTTGGCCGAATATTTAGTGTTTCATTACTAGAAAATTGGATGTATTACGAACGAAACAGTAACTAAACACACTGTTGGAGATGCCTTACGACGTTTGAAGCAAAACACAGCACTTTTATTTATCAATAATAGATATGTACATACATATTCAAAATTAAACCACTTGTGTGCTGGGGTTGGCAGCGAATACATTGCCGTGTGCACGTAGTTGGGCGAGCGCCTAGATCCTCTGCAGACCGGCCAGGCGCAGTGGCTTGCTGCTGTTGCTTGGGCCTAAATCCTCGGACTGGGCAGATGTTGGTCGGTCGCTACAAGAATACTCTGGCGGGCGGCGGCGGCCAGCTGGCCGCAACCACTGCCGTCTTTACAGGGCCGTTTCACTTCGTAACAGCGGCCCGGTGTAGGGAAAACATGCTGATAGATGCAATTCATGTCAACGTGTTGAATTTATACGAAATTCAGGTTATGTGTTGGCCTCGGTACTGGTATAAGACCCAGCAATGTTTACAAGAATACAAAAATTTAATGTGGTATACTTGAAATATTAATTGTCCTGAATTCTTCATCAAAAATTTCTGACATGGTCCATACACGTATATGACCCTACTTGCCAAAACATAGTAATGTAAGAACACAATTTATTTGCACACATTTACTTTTTCTTCACTTCACACATAAAATTGACTTCACAAGAAAAAAAAAATTGCTCACAATAAATAATTAGTATGAGTGCACATAAATTAAAAATTTTTTTTTAAAAAGGACACAAAGAAATTTGATGTTATCATACATACACTGATTAAGAAGTAGTCTGTAATGTGCAGCTGTTTTTAGAGCAAAAGAGGAGGGATAACGGGAGTAAAAAATGACAGGGAGGGTAAAGCAGAGGTGGCAGTATGTGACTAGGACAAATAATTCTTACTGACCCGGACTGCAACTCCCCTGCCCAAAAACACCCCAGTCCCCTTCTGGCATGAAGTAATTTATTGCTTCATGCTGCTTGGGACAACTAATGTCAAAGTCTAAGATGGCAACTTGAGAAATGTGGGACCACTAACCTCAGTAAGAAATAGTTCTCAATAGACTGAAAACTATGGATAATATAAACTTGTACCACGGTTGGAAAAAAGTCTGAAAAACAAATCTGCACATAACTGAAACCGCGTCTCAAGATATCACGGTTGGAGAGGGATTACTGTAAATGAAAACCCATCGAACCTTGAGTCCCACTTGAGACCAAGTACCTTGATCACTTCACTATTTTCTTGAAAACTCAGTGGACTCTCTGTGGTTCTGTGTTACTGCATCTAAGACTGCTTGGCTATTACTGGACCATTTTATTAATTCAAAACAACCTTCCTTTAAGAGATTTATCAGTTTCTGCTGCATCATGATAGGTTCTGCAACTGAAGCTGCATCTGTCACGACATTGTTAACAAATACGTCTTCCATCACGACCTTAACCCACTAGGAATACATGCCACCTTCTTGAACTGCAAGTGTTGTAAGGCTCACATAGCCACGAAAGGAGCTGCTCTGATATACCATAAGTAGAGACCTGAAAAAGTAGGTGTTATTTTTTTCACACAAAAAAAAGTGTTATTTTTGTCAAAAATAGCAGTTATTTTCTTGTTACAAAAACGCAGGTTTCTGCATGAGAATTGCTCCAATCTTTAATCTGCTCTTTATAAAGACATACATAATTTGAGATATGTCACTATATTCATAAAACCTGAAATCTGCAATGTTATTCCTATTGATAAGCGGTGTTTTCTATCTATTGTTATTTCCATGCAAAAATTCTTAACTCCCAGAGAAATATACAACTATGGTTTTAATACAGACAACAGTTTATCAACAGACAACATTGAAAATAAATTCAGATTTTACTTAAGATTTTGTATTCTGCCTGTCACCTGGAACAACAAACGGTCACAATGCACTGGCAGGGGCATACTGTTTAATGAAAAGAATAATGTAAACAATTTATACACATCTATAAAAGCACTGTTAAAAAAATTATAAAAAGTCCTTGTACGAAAAAAAAAAAAAAAAAAAAAAAACTGCCTATACGTTTTTCAACTATTGAAACTTTCAACAACAGATTTTTTCGTTAGGCTCGCTGACAAAATTTCTGTTACTTCAAAACGTCTCATTTTTTACAGTGTACATTTACAGAGGATGTGTATGATAAAAATACAGTTTACTGGACGAATACAAGTTTACAATACGTGATAAATTCTACGTAAGTGAATGCACATAAACACATTTTTCAATGCAGCACCGCTCGCTTTGTAAAAAAATAAAGAATTGTTGGTTAAAACAAAACATGATATGATACGAATGTAAACAACGTGTGAATTCCATAGATAACATGGTGCTTGGTGGACGTGAGCACTACAACGGCATGTTTTCCTAATGAACTAACTTTTGCAGGGCTGCAAGTAGAATGTTCACTCAAAGTGATGCATATCACTTACGCTCATTTTATCTATGGTTGTAAATACACATGATGGGAAGTAAACTGGTTTTCATTTAGGTAATAAATCGAAGAAATCTACTGACCAACTTATGCATACATTCATATTTGAATATCCAAGAACACATAAAATATGTCTTAAGAAGCAACTATGTGATGTAAAACAATAATTCACGAAAATACTACAGGATTTTGTGTACAATTAGTGAATTACAGCTGAAATTCTTAAAAATCACAATTTTTCATTTTTTATGTCAAAATACATGTTATTTTTCGCTTTATCGCATTTGCTAATTTTTCTGGTCTCTACCCATAAGTGACAGTATTAAGTTTGGAATTCACATACTGGCTGATAATGGGACTCGCACCACAGTATTATTTCATAAACTGCATCCTCTGGATGTACGTGCACCTGTCTATACATTTTACATACACTGTGGTCATTACAACAGGATGAAGACTGAAATGTGTAATAATGTCCACAACATCATTCTGAAGTTTAGGTCCTGTCGGAACAACATCATCAAGAGACCTTCCAGAAGTGGAAGCCGCTGAAACATCAAACACCACTCTTAACTTGGTGGTTGAGCTGAATTCCTTTAACACATAATGATGTGGGATGTAATAAAGAGGCGTGAGTCCAACTCCATTCTCAAGCGGATGCATATGTCCAAGTTCTTCATACTCGCACAAAAAATTGGAATAATCTTTTGGTTTCTAGCTGATGATGCAATCTGCACTCTAGTTGATGTAACAGTTTGACAGCAAAACTGTGGGAATCTCCTAACTCTGGTTCCTTTTCCCTGAAAGGTAGTCTGGGTATTGCAAATGGGTTTCAAAAAAGTGATTCTCACATTCAATATCGTCTGGGATACAATGTGTAACAGAAAATACTTCCTTGCTCTCCTAAAACTTGCAAATGGTGTGTTAGGGAAGTCTTAGCACAAACAGCGAAACAACACCACTGGAGGTAGCAACTGCAGCCTGACCGACTTTAACCATTAGAATCAAACCAAATATACTGTGAAGAGCGATGAAACCTACTTGGTGGTTGGTACCACCTATCATCAAACACATCTGGGTATACATCAGCACCCAAAAGAAGATTGCTTGTCCCTGGAGTATCAAACGATGGATCAGCTAATTGCAAACAATACACATCCCTCATGTCGTGAAGTGGAAGAGGTAAATGAGACTACAGCTGCCGTATCCTCATTGGGAATGGAAGTGACTGCTTCTTGTTGGGTAGAAATACCTGTAGTTTCCTCCACTTGACATGGGGAAACAGCAGTGTGAAGAAGGGAATAGTGTCTTTTACTATAATACATACAGTTTTTCTTCGACTTGCAATCCTTCACCTTGTGGTTCTGCTAACACTTGAAACCGCATCTTTCGTCGCACCAACTCTATCCTCTCATCAACTGACTGACCATTGAACGTAGGACACTTGTGAATTCGGTGTGTATCCTAACAGGACATGCAAATATCCTGTTCCGCAGTTACTAAGAATGAAGCTTTGACATATGTACCTGAAGTTACAAACTTCTTGGTTGTTGATCGTGCAAAAGTGGACCCTGATATAAATAGTTAGCCATCATCAATGCCTTGCAATATGATTCCAGAAAGTCGAGAAGCTGATCAAATGTAGGTATTTGAATGGTCTTATAAAATACTTCAACCTGGGCTCTTGTATCTGAATCAAGCCTTGGTAACTTAAGGTTTAACAACAAAAAGCTCCATTCAGTAACTGGCAAATTTAGAATTCTCAAGGCACCCAGTTTCTCCTTAAGAATATCTACCATATTCTGCAATTTGCCAGGAGACAGCAGTTAAGCGGGGGAGTTGCATTATATTTTCCCAATGCATTGTGGCTATATTGCTCTGACATTAGGGTATCTTTCAGTTAATGTTTGCTAAACTAGGTTATATTTCTCCTCACAGTGGGAGTGCTTTAATAAGGTTGTATGGCTCACCTGAAACTGACGTAAGGAGATACTGACGCTTCACCACAGTGAGGGCCAGCGAGGTGAACAAATAACAGGTAGGCAACCCCTAAAAGGTAGGCAACTGCAATTTTGGCAATTTGACATTGGATATCTCCATGTTTCAGCAATGCCCTTGGACGATGGTGTAAGCAAGTCGAGTGGTTTTGGCAGCTTTTAATGAAGTCTGAAGACCTGATGAGTAGAGGCAAGGTTTTGTGGTTTTATTTTTAAGAACATTTCGGTGATATGTTTTTTCTGGAAACTCGAAGTTTTTAGAAAAATACATAATTTACACTAAAAATTTTTAATGCAAAGGAATTATGAGATACACAGATAAACAAGAACAAGCAGTAACGACGTAATATCAATATCATCTAGATTCCTTTATAAAAAATTTTTTTTTTTAAACACACACACACATGCATGCATGCACACATTTACTTCTTAGTCCTGTTTAGGTCTGTGTTTGTATTAATTTCTTCCACACTTTACACTCGTCTTCGCCCTTTCTTTTTACATGAAATGTCCACACAATAAACATTTTACGGTCTTTTGTATCTGCTGCAGCATCTTCCATAAATTATGAAACTAGATATGTTGTGAAAACAATCAATTTAGATATCACACTTCCATTTCACGCACAACTGTTAATGTAAACAAACGTACTGCTCTGCGGTCATAGATTACTGTACACACTCTAATTGAGTGTGTTCACTTTGCACCATTGTTACTAGTGCTTGGAGGTGGTTTGTTGCATGATTTACTGCTTGTGTTATCTTTGGAATGTGTGTTTACGGTTTGTTACGCAAGGAGAAAAAAACACTTCTTTAAGTGCATGTGTTCCATGTAGAACTATGATTTCTGATATTTAAAAATTGTTCCGTGAGGATATTGAGAACTTTTTCATCTATTTCTCGATATTGCACACACTCACACGTGTCCTAGAATTTTTTCAGTACCGAAGTAAATTCAGGTACATAATATGGGAGAAAAGTTCCTTTTCTTGAGGAGAAAGCAAATTTTTTGAGATATAACGCATCTGTCTATATTTCGTGTTATTTTGCGTTTTAACTTGCATTTCTGCATTATTTTTGTTTTTTCACGATTTACCACAAAAATGTGTGTCTACCGGTGAGGGTGAAACACAGTGGATATGGAATAACACCAAAAATGCAAGGGGATGGGAAATGGGACATCCCTGAGAAACCAACTGACAAGTAGCATTGCCCATTACGATTCGCACACGCAATAGACTGGAATGACACAGCCGGAAATCAAACCCAGTTTGCTTTGGTGGGAGGAGAATGGTCTAGCCGATGGTGCTGCAGAGCCTTCGTATGAAGTACAGATATTTGTCGTGAACAGCGCAGAGTGCTTCAGCTTCTTGCCGCACAGGTCTGTTGCTTACTCTTTGCCTCTCCCCACTCTCCCTCCCGGTGCGTCACGGGAGCAGCATCGGAGCGGGTGCTATGGTCAGTTGGGTGCGAGCGGCTCGCCCTCCTCCAACACTCTACCTTGGCGCCTACCTGAAGCACCTCGTCTCCTACCTTGGGATCTGCTAGACCGTGCGGATGTCCGACCACATCATGGAGTTCAACATCATGTTTTAATGTAATACAACAGCAGTGCCTAAATTTCAAATTCAATTTACTGCGATTTGAGTAATGTGTGATTAGTAGGTTTTGGAGCCCTGATGGGAAAGGCCGGTGAGTTGTGGACTGTGTTAAGAATTTGGCTAGTGTTTGGCACGTGAGTGTGCATTTACTGTAGCTGGGTGCATGATTTCTGTAGTCTTTTAGCATTTCTGTATTTTGATAAGTGTTCTTGCATGATTTAATATTGTGTTACGTAGTGCATGTGAGTACTTAGGTGTTTTTACGAGTGCATAACTTAGCTGTTGAATTGTTGCCCCATTCGGCTGGCCCGGCCATATTGTTCACTGGTTTATGTGTCCACAGCTCAGCCTGGGTATGGAATATCACATGGTAGTTTGTTTTAATTGTGTTCATCTTGTTAACAATTTTATTATTCAGACACTTTGATGGCCTATCTGCCTTTTACCGGGTGCCGTCTGAACATTATCAAGCAATAGTTAGCAATCTTTTACAATAAAATTTTTAAGTGTTAATTTTAGAGTCGCACCCTTTGATGGGTCGCATTGGGTTACTTGAATTTTAATGTAGGTTTTGGTATTTGTTTATTTTAAAGGAATTTGTAGCATGCTCAAGGAATTGCGTCACAGTACGTTTTTATCGGCGATTAAATGATTTTAACTCTACGTGAATTGTAATTTTTCTGAATGGTTGTTGCGCCTCATGGAGGTATTTAATGAATGTTGTAATTTCTATGAAATTTCCTGATGGTGATGTGCATGGCAAGTGGTCAACAGTGTACACTTGCAATTTTAATACGCTCTGGTTGTACCCGAATTTAATCGAATGTAACGGCTTTGCAGATGAAATTATGCGACACGTTTTCTACGTTTTGTTGCTGAAAATAATTTACTATGCACCATTTAACGGAGCTTGATTTCTTTTCTTGTTCATGTAGACACAATTCAGTGAGAACTTTTAGTATTACGCTTTTAATGCGCAATCTAGTCAGGCAAGCTAATGCAATTATTGTTTGGCAACGGCCGTTTATTATTTGTAATTGTTTTAATGTTTATGGTCACCAATCAAATCGTTATTCTAACTGAACTAATAAATCAGGATAAAATGAATTTTTCGTATGCTTTTGTAATTTTGTATGCAATTACTGCCTTGTACACACAATTACGCTGAAGTCAGCACAACACCAATTAATTGAAGGTGTCAAGGCTGCTTTGGGAACTCCCGATTAAGCATAGAATAATTTTATATCAAGAGACTACCTGACAAAAGATATGGGGTTGCGCTTGCATTCAAGTACACATAACCTGAATTTTGAAATCAATGCTCACGCCTCGAGAAGACTGCATAAAATTACATTACAAATAACATTTCAATTATATGACAACATCAGTCATTATAGCATGGTTTCACGTTACCATATGACCTTACACACCAACTAGCCCCTGTATATGGGGTCATTTTAAAAGTATAATAAAAAATGCAGGGGGGACGTGGGTAAATAAAACGTTATCCACCCAAACATGTAAGAGTACTACATCCCAACATTACCAAGTAATCAGTATTGGCTAAGAGTACTACAGCTCACCTTTTTACTTTTGTGGTGGTTATTGTCATGCATGCTGCTACTAGCACCGTTCACAGCAGTGACCAGCGAGGCTGGAGATACCTGGTCCTTTTCAGGAGAGGGCTTCGTCTTTTGGTCTGCTGCTGTAGAATTAAGGCACGAATTGTTCTGTTGGCAAGCCTTCAGTACCATGATTGAATGCTGGTTGAACCTGGCAGCATAATAAAATTATAAAATTGTCATTAAAATCCTTGCTGAAACAGCAGAAAACTTATCTATTACAGTAGAAACCCTGTGATACAACCCCTCACAATCCAGGAATATGGACGTTAAGAGATGGGCTAAATGGAAGGTTTTGGAAATTTTGGATTAATTTTGGCTTACCCAACAACCCATGTAAAAATGTGCAATTTTTTAAAATGAAAATTAATTAGGGCATGAAAAAGACAATTTTTTAAAATTAAAAATAAATTTATTTGACATAGGCAAATGTCTTAAAAAAAAATTATATTGGACTGCCCATTGACCAAAAAAATGCCTAAATGCAGCACATGTAACTATTAGCAAGAGCAAAGCCAATTTTCATTGACTTAATGTGGAAAAATTAGAGGCTTTATTATTGAAATGTTAAGTTATATATTATTAGAAGTCTATTGAAAAGTTCTCGCAGGCAGTATATGCCCTGCACGTGGACACGCATATATGCTGGTCAGAGGAGGGTGTGTGGTTTGCCAACCCCCTGCATCAGTTAGTCTATACATATGATCAATACCACTGACCTGTCATTTTACATATTACACCATTTGGGTGTTTGCATTTGTTAACTGGTTGATGACAGAACATTGATTGAAAAATGAACTGTGCCATATTTTTCAAAAGCACATAGTTGACCAATTTTTTTTTGGGATTTTTTTTGTGTTGCAGTTATTTTGGAATTATGTTGTTCAACTAAGGTTAGTATTCGAGAATTATAATTCAGTGGATTTGTGGTAACTTTGTTAATTTTTCAGGAGCTTTGCAATTCTGTGTTATGTCCCAGCTAGCTGCACCGGCAGGCGAGATAGCTCCATACAGCAAAGCCGTATGGAGAATGCTTGCTTGTTTGACATTTGTTATTGTATGCCCAGATACTGACATGACAGTTTCCTCTTACAGCGTCTCTTCTTAGCACTGCATCATAGGTCTTGCAGAACTGTTCCCAGCAAAGTAAAATATTGCACTGTGTCCACAGTCTGTAGGTATAGCAACAGAAAAATATTTGCTCTTTCCAACATCTTGAACAGCATGTTAATCCTAGTGCCATCTATCTGCATTTCCGCAACTAAATATCAGTGTATCCTTCCGCCTAGTACGCACTATTTTGAGCATCACTCCACGTGGTATGCGCTTTTCCAGGCACTCTTATCTAGTGACTACTTGACGTATCTCGCGGTTGCAGGAGCTCTACTTGATTTTGATGAGGATGAAGTTGCAGAGTGCGTATGTAGATGGTATATTTATTGAAGTGTAAGCCCTAGTTTAGTGAAACATATACAAATAATGTTTTTTAAAATTAAATTGATGACCCGCTGTATGCAGATATGCACACCTTCATGTAAGCTTCTCCAGAACCCTTCTATGGGTAAGTTCTCCAACAATAGATCTTTTGTTTGTAATGTGTTAGGTCCCGTAACTAATTTCAGTTTTGTCAGTTTCTATGCCCCAACAACGGGACCTAGTTCCAGTCATACTTCCAGTATTATTTCCAGTCCCAAGTTCCTATTCTCTATCTACCTGTTCTTCTTGTGGTCTTGGATGATAAAATTTTCACTTTCCATTCAATTGGGCTTAGGGACGGCAGTGCTCAAAGACAACATGGAGTTCACCCAGCTATCGTGGCTCATGTCGATGCCCGGATGTTTCTGGAGGTGGGACAAACTGATATGAACAATGCAAAAATAAATTTTTTTGTGAGTTTGATTTTGAATAATTCATTTTTTGTAGTAAGTCTTGCGAAGGGCTCTAAAGTATTTTCCAAATCAATATTAAATTATGTAATTTCTTAGTTACCGAAATATGAAATTCAACAACATAAAAATATTAACTTGACCTTTAAGGGGCCCTAATTCCCAATTTTGAATTTTGAATAATTTTAAAATTAATGAAAATTAGAAGACTATAATTTTGAGACAAAAATGAATAAATAACGAGATTAAAAATTATTTCTTCACTGTCTTTAATAAACCACGTCCTCCGACTTTCCCTGTCACTAGTTACACTGTACTCAGGCTAGGTGCTTAGCCATTATTCAATGACAAAAGGTGTTGAATAGGCCCTTACAGGATATAAATTTATTCAAAAGAAGTGTGTCTATTGAAATAAATAAATATATATCCTAAGATTTCCCTGCAGGAAGTTACTGAAAATGAATTTTATGTTTGGTAATACAAGTCACCCAATGTTCAAACAATATTTGGTGACAACTGGAGGTAAAGTATATGCTTCTAGACATATAATTTTATTTGCAAAGATGCTTTCCATTGAGTTAAATTTATATTTCATTTTTAAATCCTGTTTATTTTATGCCAGATACAAACAAACACCAAACTTCATCTTTGCAAATAATAATTCCTTGTTAAAATGTATTGCATATAATTTTCAGGAGAAACCATTTGCTTTGAAATACTAGTGATAGGTGCAAATATTTTGGGCGACGGAAAATCTTGATGAAATTCCTACGATTGCAGGCACCCACACATTTTAATTTCACTGCGGCCAGGCATGTAAGGGGTAGTGGTCAAGAGAAAGGAAGGAATGAATGTGGACGGCTGAGAGACAGAAAGAGGAGTGAGACAGAAGATGATAGGTCGCCATGCTGGTTGCTAGGTAAACACTTCCCCTCTTGTTAGACATGTAGGGGGAAATAGCAAGCCAGACACACATTTCACACCACGCTGCACGTGAAAAATTTCACATCCAGTTAATAGACGCAAAAAAAAAAAAAAACTAGCTTAAAAACGATTGTTGCGGGAAGTCTTGGGTGAAGGGACTGAAATATGCTTTGATCAATGCAACATCTGATAAACGATACAAGCGGGAAGCTTTATCATTATTAATACAGTGGAAATTCAAACCATTGAACACGGTTAAATGAAAGTCCGACAGAGTCCGCAGAGCATTTTCTTTGGTCCGAACAAAATTCCTACGTAAATATTGCTAAAAAAAAACTTTTTGCTGAACTCAAAATTTAATTTTTACCACATCGATCAAACAATTTCTGTAGCATCACCGAAAATTACATGCTCCGATCATTAAACAATGAAGTTGACACATGCCGCTTATACCAGTTACCATAAACGATTATGACTCATCTCACTGCAACCCTAGTGTATACTTTTACACTCGTGAGATTTAAACCCAGCGTAATTTCGTACACGTAAGTACCAATCTGCCACAATCCTGGAGGGCAGCCGGACACGTGGATACGAGGGATTGTGAAAGACTGTGGCGTGTCAAACATTTTCTTGAAGGCATCTTCATTTCTACTCTTATTTAAATCAAAATAAATGAAGTTGACAGAATCAATCAGTCCTGAAGTAGTTTGTTTGGTTCCCTGAAGTGATCTGTTGAGTAGTTCTAGTTTTAGAATTACATCTTTCTCCATTACCAACACCAAGAAATGTTGAACCAGCTTAGAAATTCTTCATAATGCTCAATTATTTTAATTTATCATATTTCCTCTATAAATCCAACTCGAATGGCTTGATTTTTGCAATGATCCCAACTGGACCACCAGCTCACAGCTCAAACATGGACAAAACTGTTTTTGGCATGCAACAACTGTGATAATACTCCCAACTCGTGAGCCCAATCCAAGCTATTTTTAACAGTGATGGAGGAATTGCAAGCATCTCTTATCATTAGATTTACACAGTGAGCACCACAATGAACATAAAGTGCTAATGGCCGGTGGTTTGACAACATTCTTTAACTCAAATATTTTTTCCATTCATGTTTGAAATTGGTAAGTGAAGCCTTACCATGACATCTAAAAGAACAGAGGCTATATGTTTGCCTGTTTTCCTAACACTGTACAGACCAATGAAGCTTTCATGCGGACATAAATCTTTGTCGACCCATCTGAAATATACACTCAGGTGTTGTTCTCCACTGATGTCTCTGGTACCGTCACAAATAATAGAAAATATAGGTGGGTTCTGCGAACATATTTCAAAAAATACCTCATTTGACAATAAACCAAGAATTTTATTTTGAATATTACCATCCAAATAAGTTTCTTAGTTTCTACCATCCACTGCTTTAGTTCAAGACTGTCTTCGTAATGAAGATTAAACAATTCAAACAAATTTCCAGAGTCAGAATCATGGCCTCTAAAGCAAGTCATTGCTTCGCAAGAAAACCCATATTGGTAACAATTTCTATATAAAAATCCTGCTTTCATTTGCTCTGTGAATGTTTGAGAACACATCTTGTTTTTCAATGGGGTTGTCCTGTTTGTAGCTCAATATAGATAATTTATGACACAGTTTTCATGTGAACGAAATTTCTCTGTTGCTTTTTTCCAGTTACTGAAGCTGGTAACAGAAAATATATCTTCCATTTTTCTGCGAGAAACTTTTGTGGATTTAACTTTGAAAATGTATACAATAAAAGCATAAAGCACTTGGCTTACCTTGTTTGACATGCAGCCAGTTGAATGACTTATACCAAGTAGGAAGAAAATTCAAAGTCCGTCATTTCAAAACCTGCTCATGAAAACTGTCTGGCAGTATAACAGGATGGTTGGGTGACAAGGAACACTGCAACAAATACTTCATAGATGTAGATTCATGCTCCCCTCTTCTTGGTATCTGGCTTCTTTTTGTTCTCAGCATTGTGATCAGAACCCAATTCTTTTGTTATGCATTTTCTTGTCACAAACTTATCCATTGCAACCACGAAATGCACAAATATATCTTTACAAATTACATTTTTAAAAAATACTACAGGCACAGAGCTGGCTTTCATCACTGCAACAAAACACAAACACCAGCTGGACTGGCTTTAGCCCGAGCATCCGCTGTTCGGTACCCTCCTGTTTGTCACATTGTTGGAGAAAGGGTGGAATGACCAAGGTCGGAAGTAGTGCATTGTTGGTTGGCTGTGGCGTGCCGCAAGGTATAGACAATGCGAGATTTAACTGGCTACCACATGGACTTTTTCGTTAATGGACATGCCTAAATGAGAGAAAACTGCACCGCATTGTTTTTTTTAAATACACAAAGGTCTCGGAAATGTTTTATGGGAAAGAGACTATGCAGAATTTGGGTATACAGTAGGCATTTTCTTATATTGAACATCATAGGATAACATGAAACACATTACCTTATGCATAGAAACGAGGCATATGATGTGTGTGCTTGGGTAGTCAGCGCTCAGGCGCTTCTGAGACTCCAACGATCAAAATCACTATAAGTATGCTACGCAACTGCCTTTTCAGTTAGTTCAATGAACTTTTTTTTGTCTGATAATTTTTTAACTAAAATTATTCCAGAAACATGTCTATTGTTCTACTATTATTTTAAGAGTAAAATAGTTTTTACAATAAAATCTAGAAATGTATTTTCTTTGGGAGGGACAATCACTCCTAAATAATTTTAATTTGGGGGGGGGAGGGGGGGGAGTAGGAGGGGGGAGCTCACCCCCAGGCAAGTCCATGCAACTAGCTATTCACACCTGTGTTGTCCTTATGCAAAAATATCGTACACTTACACTTTTAAGGGCATACCTGAAGTCACAAGAGACCTGCTTGCAGTGAACCTGGTAACAAGGTACTGATAAGAAATGCACTTTGCCGTTACAGATCTTTGCATGTCTAAGTAAACTGTTTTTGTTTGTAAAGTCATTCAATGTCATGGTATCAAGGTAAAGGTCACTTGCTTCCAAGATGGCGGTAGTTCTAACATAATATGCTTGTTGACTAATGAATTTATTTTGATTTTTTGAAATTTTGTTAGGGGAAAAAAAAGGGGGGGGGGGGGGGAAGAGGGGGGGGGGGGGTGAAATTGCTGGGGAAAAATGGCCACTGAGGGACTGGAATTTTAAAATATTTTAAATATAATTTAATGATACCTAAATGTTTGTAAATTGTTTGGACTTTTTGGATTCCAAGGTCAACTGTCATCAGGGTCAAGATCAAAGATCAAGGTAACGTGGATCCAAGATGGCAGACGGGGCACCAAAATTACAGAGCAAGATGTCAGCTGGTCAGTGCCTGGCGCATGTGCCAAACACCAGTTGCGCCAACAATCGGCTGTATCATTCTACTTAAGTTCAACATCTTCATATGAATTATTTGATGCTGTAACGGTTCTTCATTATAGTTCGGGATTGTCACCACATACATAAGCGAACGAGGTGCTGCCACCTAGTGATTGCCAAAGTCCCGATGGCCATAGGGACTCAAGGAACAAACTTACGATACAGTAACAATGCACGTGTCAGTACTACATCACTAAATTCTATTTGCCCAAACAAGTACACATTATTCTACTAAACTGAGTGTCGCTGGGCATCGTGCAGCACTGGGGTATTATTAAACCCCTGAACTCGCGCCAGCACACGTAACTTACAAAGACGTGATTGTACAGCTTCAACTCTACAGAACTGACAAGTGGCTCGTCAGGGGCCTGCCTGCTGCAAGAACGCTGACACGGTGCATCGTGTTTCACTTCCTGGCACTGGGCAAACTATACTTGGTGCAACGTACATTACCTTACAATGCAAAAATATCAGTGGTCTGAATTTCATGGACAATAGCATTATCAATTAATGCACAATGACATGCATTCTGGATGCTTAGCTCATTATCTACAAGAGATGGATCGAATGTGAATTTCGAACCAAACCCGAACTTTAAGGTTATGTTCGGGTTCGGTTCAAAATTTATTGCCATGTCAAAGATCTGTTCTAGTTCGGTTCGAAAAATGTACAGTTCATGTTTAAAGGGAAGTGTAATGGAAGAGTAGAGGATTGCTACCTGGGTGAAAAGGGAAGAGGCATCACATTTTTTTTTTTTTAGAGAAGAGCAGTGCCTCACATTCCACCATGACAAAAAACCCGAAACAGCACAACCAAAAAATAGCAGCATTCCACTGCCAAAAAAAAAAAAAAAAAAAAAAAGGCAGCCCATCTCAGTTCTTGATATTCTTCTTTTAAGGACCATACGGTTACTGTGACCTTATAGAATGCCACAATATTTTGGCTTTTAGCCCCATGAGTTATTTACTAAAATATTTTCCAAATATATCGCAATTGCCGCAAATTAATTTAAAATAAAATAATAATTTGCTACATACTTACTAACAAGGCCCCACAAATTGTTGATGCAATTTTAGTATTTTTATATTTAAAAAAACCACAAAACACACACACACACACAACAGTGAGAACTTGCAAAAATCATGGCGTGACTATACATGAGTAAATATGATATTTCACTTCAAAGAAGTTGAAAATTACAATGCAACACAACAAAAATTACTGAACACGTCATATTTGATTATTATTTTTGTAGTAGTGATGACAGCATTACATCTTGATCTCTGTAGTATGTAAAACCAGGAGTTATTATTTATTTAAATGATTGTATACAAAATTAGTGATTTGCTTGAGTTTTTGGGAAATGACATTTTCAATTAACAATTTTATTTGTGCTGCGAAGTTGTGGTTTTCACATACATCTAAAATGACTAGAAAGATACATTTCTCAGCGTTACGATAAATTATAGTATCAACCAAATCTATAAAAATCAAAAGTTAATATTATGTTAATTTTGTACCTTTTTTCCACTATAGAAAAAATTTGGCTATTACATTTTGGAACTATAAGTGGTGAAACTGTGCAGGTTGTGTGTGTTTACTCTTTATTTTAGGCCCACATGTTAAAGAATTAGACGTTAAATGGTGAATGTGGTTGTATTTGTTTGTGTTTTGTACTTGAAAAAATAGAGGCTAACTATGAAGGCTGTATGTATATATGTTGGTTTCACTTTGCACCTCGTAACCAAGTCCAGAGGTCCAGTAACATAGTAGGCAACGCTGCTAAAATGATCCACGGGAACACCGTAATCAATGTTAAGTACTTAATTAGCAGATATGCATGTGTGCACACACTGATTATTGTTTCGCATCCATAATTCACTGTATTTTTAAGGTGGTTCTACATATTTGTTTTTTGGTTATATATTATATATATTCAGGGCTGAACTATGAAGGCATATGTGCGAGGATAAGACATTTTTTAAAGTTCGGTTCGTGTACAAATTTAAAGGTTCGGTTCAATAAGAATATTCTGGGTTAAGTTCTAGTTCGGTTCGTTTCCAAAATCTGGGTTCATTCCATCCCTACTATCTACTCTGGTTATTTTAGTAATTTTCAGGATCATCACCTCTAAAATCCTTAATAATTCAAGTATAAACTGTTTTCTGTATCTGTAAGGCTACTGCATTGTTAATATGTCTGAAGTTTTACTTAGGAGAAAAATTTCATTTTACATGCTGCAAGGAATTGAACAAATACTCATGTTATAAGCAGGAAATTAAAATTTGAACACTGTTATATGCAGGAAATGAAACCATTAAGCCTTATGGAGAAATGATGGGAAATGAAATAATGGGGTGTTATATGCAGGAAAGTAATAACAGGGTTCTACTGTAGTAGGGTACAGCGAACACTAAAGTGAAATTAAAAAAATTAACGTAAAGAGATTTATTGTAGTCTTTACCGCTTTCGTTACTCATCTGTTGGTAAATATGTAAATTCTAGTAGAAGGCTTGGCTGGTTGACACTAACATGTTGTAGACAACTGAAATAAACAGATAGGCAAAATAGGTATTACAAACTTGTAAACTTGGACCCAGTATGTAACTTATCACAGTCACAGATATTTCAATGACAGCGTCATAGATATATATTGAGACATGGAAATATCTGAGAGTAACAGCTGAGATATATTGGCCATCTCATAACATGTGAACAGTCGCATTGCGCAGAAACGTTTGGCCACCTTAGGGATGGAAGGTGGGCGGAGTCTATAGGTATTGGTAGCCCTGGGTTCCTACGATCAGGGGGGGGCACAATAAAAGCTCGATATAATGTGGCTGTTAATGGACATAACTCAGATTCGCATTATAACTACTACACGCTATTCCGGGAATGACAGAGTATATTAGCAAAAAAAAAATAAACAGCCAGTGTTCTAATAGGGCTTGCCATCTACCTGCCAAACACTGCACAACTCGTGCAAGTGTTATTTACTACAGTAACTCGTGAAACGTTTAGCCCCTTCCTATCGGAATTTTATTTTTTCTATCTGTATCAATAGACTTGAGAGCACCAAAGGGAGTGAAACAGAAGAGAAATGTGGTGTGACGAAGGGTGTCACATGCAAAAAAAAAAAAAAAAAAAAAAAAAAACACACACACACACACACACACGCGCGCGTATTCCAGGCAAAAGCTGTACTTATTCCACCAAGGGCAGGGTTCACTGCGAGTTGTTTGACATGCGAGTTTGAGGAGGGGGTTCACCCCCCAACCCCCATGACCTGGTTGGGAGGAAGTAAGAAAGAGAAAGGAAGCTTATGTCCCAATGAAACTAAAGAAAGGTTGAACGCACGCTTGCACTGCAGATGGGATCTATCAGTGCCTCACGTGTTGTGAAACATGTCACTTGCTGATCAGTTTGCACTTTACAAAGGAAAACTGAAACAAATAAAATAAGAATAATTTGTGCCATGCAAACAAAGGCTGCTTTTCTGCACTAAGCCTTGTCCACAGACGCATATCCTAATGTGAGTGTCTTCGGGAAAGTAACGCTGCACACAACAAATTTCTGAATTTTACTTTCAAAAAAGGAAATATACAGAATAGCCAGCCTCTCTCTCTCTCTCTCTCTCTCTCTCTCTCTCTCTCTCTCTCTCTCTCTCTCTCTCTCCCCCTCCCTCTCCCCCTCCCCCTCTCCCTCCCCCCTCTCCCTCTCTATATATATATATATATATATATATATATATATATATATATATATATATATATATAATAACTTAAGTGCCTACATCATAATAATATCCCGTAGGAGCAGATTAATTATAGGCCTGTAAATGGCTAAGTTCCTACCTTACCCAGAATCTGAACCCAGAGCCCCTCATATTGCAAACCAGTTTTTATAACAAAAGCGCCACAGAATTCTGCATCCCTTTTACGACAGTATTCCAGCATATATTAACTCACATTAGTTAAAACATTCTGACATTGAATAATTGTAAATGCTTAAATGTGTTATGCTATACAGCACACAAACATTTCATGTTAACTTATAAGTGCCAGTAAATGCATGACAACAGGATACTTGCAAGTATGATAAACAGATTGGAATGTGCCGTGCCATACACCACACTGAACCAATGCCCAGATAAGATGGAAAGGTTGCTACAGTAACAGTTTTTTTTGGTCTGTTTACAACCAAACAGCGAACAGGTATAATAGGGTCACATAAAGGAAGGACCCCTATGAATTTTTCCTTCAGACATCGCACCACACCAACGAAACTGTGACACAGGACGTCTTTTGAATCATTATCGACTTCTAGTCATCAGCGCAAACGAACATGGGGCACTTGCAACGGAGTTTGACTTGCCATCACCAATGGAACGTCAGGAATTGTATCTACCCAAGGCAAAAGACGGACGCCCCAAGCCAGATATAATTATTCACTAGCCGAACCACCGGAGTTATGTATCGAGGTTCACAGAGTACAGCAGCACGCCGCCAGATGCCACTACTAGTACGAGTGCCGAGACATGAACCTGGATCCTGATGCCGATCACAGACATCACTCTCACAGAGGATCAACAACACACACTTTGCACTTGCTACCTCATCTCCAAAACAACCCCTATGCGAGATGAAGTAGGGGCAAGCCACCAGAGAAGTAAAATTAGTGGGCAGCACCAGGGCTCGTAATCAATCTTCAAGTAATTGACATCTGTCTCCTACCTTGGGCCTTCATCGCACACACTCGTGGTGCCAAAGGTCTAAACCTCTCTCCTGAACTCTTCACCACACCTCTTGTAGGGCCGAAGACTACTCTCTTGTACAATTCTACTAGAGATCCTAAGTTGTCAAACCGTACTTAGACACGTACCGGTCTCTTCTGGACGTGCAGAGTAGATCTAGGGAAAGCCATTTTTGGATAAGTTCATGTTCAATCGTCTCTAGCGCATTAAATATAAATACATATGTATATTTTAACAGCTGGACATCTCCTGATTAATTTTATACCTAAGAAAGGCATATTGGACCAGCCCTTGTCGTAAAAAAAGAAGGCCTAATAACAGTATGACATGGCCATTAAAAGCGTGTGAAAAGTTTAGACTATGTATTATTAAAATATAAGTTATTGTTAAAAATCTATTACGCAGGTCTCATGGGTCATACATTGCTATGAGGAACGTAGTGATCAAAAAGTTTAGGTGGCATTGCGCAATACATGTGTGGGCGCCGTGCTCTCGTTTTGGTCTGGCCGTGTACGTAGCTGGGCAAGCGCCTAGATCCTCTGCAGCAAGGCCAGGCGCGGGCATGACTGTGCTGCTGAAGCTCGGCCCTGGATCCTCAAACTGGGCAGCTGTCGGTCAGTCGGTACAAGATGGCGGGCAGCAGCCGCCTGCCACCACCACCCGCCGTCATTACAGGGCCGGTTCACTTCGTAACAGCAGCCCAGCATTGGGAAAACATGCTAATAGATGCAATTCACGTCAATGTGTTAAATTTATACAAAATGTAGGCAGCGTGTTGGCCTCTGCACTGACACAATGAGGCCCAGCAATGTTTACAGGCATATAAATATTTTGTGCGGTCTACTTGAAATATTAACTATCCCGAATTTTTCATCAAAAACTTTTGACATTGCCTATACATGCACACTGCCTCACTCACCATTATATGGTACCAGTAACATAAGAACACATTTTATTTGCATACACTTATCTTTATTCACTTGAAACATAAAATTTACTTCACCCAAAAAAAAAAAAAAAAAAATTGCCCATCATAAAAAATTAGCATATTACGTACAAATGGGCGCACATAAACTTAAAAATCATAATTAAAAAAAAAAGGGCAGTGAGTTAAATTTGAAGTTATCATACATACACTGATTAAGAAACTAGTCTGTGTAATGTGTCGCTGTTTTTTCAGCAAAATAGGGGGGATAATGGAACCAAAAAAAGACAGGGAGGGTAAGGCAGAGGCAGCGGCATGTGACTAGGACAAAGAACCCTTACTGACCTGACCTGAAACTACCCCCCCCCCCCCCCAAGCTTACCGAGCTTCCACGGACAATACACCAGTGTCCCCTTCTGGCATTGAGCAATTTTTTATTGCTTCGCGCTGCTTGGGACAACAAATGTCAAAGTCTATGATGGGTAGTTTGAGAAATGTGCGACCACTAACATCAGTAAGGACTCGTTTTCCATAGACTGAAAACCGTGGATAATAGAAACTAGTCCCGCAGTTGGGGAAAAGGTCTACAAAAACTAGTCCCGCAGTTGGGGAAAAGGTCTACAAAAACAAATCCGCGCATAACTGAAACTGCGGTTCAAGATACCGCAGTTGGCGAGGGATTACTGCATCAATTTTTCATGTGCGTCAAATTTTTGACTTTTTCGACCTAAACTTTTCATGGTTCCTCGGGATTGGGTTGTAATGGAGAGGTGGTCGTAATAGAGGAGTTTTACTGTACCCATTCCCCGTAGAAATCAGCCCTAACCGGGGGACGGCAGGAGACCGGAGTTTTATTTTTCCCGTAACGACACCTCATACAACATACAGACCCACCTTGGACGGCCACCCATTCACAGCACTAGTGTGGAGAATGGCAGAGCCCCGACACTAGGATACCGTCCCTTAGGGGTTGGACTGTCAGTCTGAAGTTTGCCATTCTTATCACGCACTAGTGGTGCAGAGAGGGGGGCTTCCTCGGGTCTGGGGGGTCCACCGCCTTTGGAAACACTGCACCAGAGTTGGATGGCCCCCTGTTCTCTACACACAGTGTAGTGAACGGTAGAGCCATGACACTAGGGACACGTTCCAGGTAGGATTGGCTTGGCAGCTCGGAGATTACCTCTCTCATCACGCACTAGTGGTGCAGAGAGAGGTAGCTCTCTGGGATAGAGGAGTCCAACCCTACCAGGACTTTGTTGTGCTGGGACCACTGTTGACGTTTCGCAGCTCAACTAACTCCTCACCCCGGTGCTGGAGTTTGAGAGCCAATCATGGCATAGTCAGCGGCCCCAGCACTTACACTGTCCACACGCTACACAACTGACTCACTCCAACCAGGTCTGCTCCTAGATATTTATTCTAATGCCATTTATCCACAGTGGTTGTATTCAAAAGAGGGTGAGAAGGGAAGGGCTGTCTCTAAATCTCCCCGGGAACTTCCCTTCCTGATGTGTTCTAGCTACTTAATCCACAAGAGCAAGCTGAAATTCTCCATCGGTTCACCACTCCAGCTCCACACATCACCTTACTACCTATCTTCAAGCTGCCAACTAAGATTACTGAAGGGTACCACCCAGTAATTCACGCCATACTGTAAGAAACCCCCCTATCACTCAGTGGGGCACCCGACTCGTTCAGCACCTTGTACACCCACGAATCAGAAACCACTTTAGCTGGAAGTCACTAGACCACAGAAACCACCCCTAGCACGTCTCTCAATGAGTTTGTGTCATTTCAGCCTCAAAGGAAATGCTGTCCACGTATGCCCGCACGAGCCAACAAAGTCACCCTCCAACAGACCACACGCCTACCTGACTGCATGCTTTCCACTTATTTATTCCTGCTGGGGGGGGGGAATTGCCCCGCAGTAATTCTAAATCCGTGGTGTAACGGGCCATGATATTCCAGGATTCCACTGTATCTATTTTAGGCATGTACTATATCCAGTACAGTGTTGACCAAGGTAATACGTGTTGCAACCAAAGAAAGTGGGCAACAAATACTTTTTGGCAGACTTCTCTCAAATTTTCAACTTTATCCACCTATACTTTATTATAGTCCCTCAAGAACCAATTGTAGAAAGACAGGTGGAATAAATAGAGTCACTGTATAGGTTCTACTATACACTGAAGCTTTAGTGTACTGACATTTATATAGGTCACTACTATAAACTTATGCACAGGAGATTGGTAAGTACATAAAATAGATGCATCAGAATTTTTGTGGAAGAATGAAACCAACCATAATAGTCAATATGTAATGTATAGGTTAGAATCATGCCAACAAATCATTGATATAAGTCATGAGCTGATATACAACCAAAAATTATATGAGTTGCATGCTGGAAGCAATGTGTGCTGTTAACATTGATTTGGAATTCACAATGGCTTTATAAATGTAACTGAAAATAACTAAATCTCAGCACGGTAAAGCAGTTAATAAGAACCACCTACCTCTTGATCATGTTCTGATGAACTATGTTGCCACTCTGAGCACTTGATGGCTTATCTCCACCCGTGCCATAGCCCTCGTCCAATGACTTGTCTTCAAATGAGCCAATGTCTACCAGAGGGTCATCAATTCCTGCACTGATGTCTCGCCTCATTTCTGCAAATACAGTAATGGAAATTAAGGGAAAAGTCTTGGTTTCCCCCCAATAAGAAAACTGAACTGAACTACACTCAACTGAACATAACTGAGAACTGAGTTAAACTAACATTTCAAGTTATGCACTAGAATTCTGGTGGTGAAACTATCTACTTGAGCGGTTAATTTGTTTTCAGTTACATTGCAGATTCCAGCAAGAGAACAACTGAACGCAAAGAAATTGTGTACGAGACATTTACATTCTTTCTAGTGCATCAAATACAGGCTCTGTCTAAATTCCCACACATTAAACATTGTAAGGGCTTGTAGTAGGGACCAAGACAGTTATATTTTGCATAGGAACTTACGTACGGAAATGTACCGTTTTCCCGGAACAAACAAAACACTAACCCATCACAGTTTGACCTCTCCCATGTCTGCAACATACTGTACGTTGTTTTTCCTCTGGGTCTACTTACAAAAAGGGCTCGATATGACAACCAGCGTAGTCTTACATAAACACGGTACCTACATACCATGTTCTGGTACACACGATCAATACCCGGAAGTCCAAGATCCGCCTCAGCCATAACCCGCGTTAGCAGTTCTTCCTCCGATTTCACAGAGGTCTTGTAAATCAAGTCCTTCATGTGGTCCAACACGAAGTAGTCTAGCGAAGTTGTTTTGACCAAAGTGGATAGGTCGAGGTGACTCAATTGCTTGGCCTGCGCATTCACCTGACTTGACTCAGCTAGACTACTTCCTGTGAGGCCACATGATGGGCGTGATTTACGAGATCCCTAATCAGAGGAGGACCTGCTGGCGCGGATTATGGTTGCGGCGGATCTTGGACTTCCAGGTATTGGTGACCGTGTGTACCAGAACATGGTATGTATGTAACGTGTGTGTAGACGTCGATGGTCATCACATCGAGGTCTTCTTGTAAGTGGACCCAGAAGATAAACAACGTACAGTATGTTGCAGACATGGGAGAGGTCAACCTGTGATGGGTAGTGTTTTGTTTGTTCCGGGGAAACGGTACATTTCTGCACGTAAGTTCCTATGCAAACGTAACTGTCTTGGTCCCCACTACAAGCCCTTACAAGTATAATGGGTGGGAATTTAGACAGAGTCTGTATAAGCAATCAGCATTTAATGCAAGTTTAATGTAGCAAAAGAAAAAAGGATAGTTGATTTTGTATCCCTAAACAAATTTTTACACAATGCACAGCACAGAGAATACAGAAACACTGAAAAGAAACATTGGAAGGAGCTGTATGAAGCATTGGAAAGCTCAGGTTAGAAAATATGTTGTAGGCTATGTTCTCCTATTTCAGTAGTAACATAATTATTGTATGTTAAGGAGATTATAGAAATAAAAATGTATAAAAGCACAGGAATTCAAGCACTCACAGTGTAGTACTTTTCGACGCACACATACAAAGGACAACAAATTTTCCACGTGGTTGTACAACCGCGACGTTTCGCTGGCTAAGCCAGCTTCATCAGGTGGCGAGTTATCGGACACTGCAGTATAGTAGAAGGAAGCCAGCTTCATCAGGCGGTGAGTTATCGGACACTGCAGTATGGCAGAAGGGTGCTCGTCACCTGATGAAGCTGATGTCAACAAAACGTCGTGATCCCGTGGAAAATGTGCCGTCCTTTGTGTGTGTGTGCCTGTCGACAAGTACTACACTGTGAGTACTTGAATTCCTGTCCATTTATATATTTTGGTAACCTAGTGGCCTACTTGCAAATATTAACAAGATTATAGGGAAAAAAAAACTTTCTTATTGTTATAAGAATCACATTTATTTATAAAAAGACACATTATTTCTTTATGTGGACGTATTACGGTATTAGATTTGATAATATACCATGCAGAGTTCTGTTACCATCTCTGATAAATTAAATGACACAACATACATAATGAGAACCTATGCACAAGTGACAATGATCAATTATATTTCATATCCACGACATAAATCAAGTGAAATGTTCCACATCATGCATATGTAATAATCACTGATACGGTGATATAACTCACACTGAACAATAAACTTAGGCCAATCATTTATTCAAATCCCAAACACTGGTTTGCCAAGACAAAGTACCGATCACATAAAAGTAATTGAACATTTTCATGTCAGCAGCTTTGAAAAAATTAATCAAAACAAATTATTAGGTACTATACATTAATACGATTTACATAGACATGGAAATGGTAATAAGATGAAATTACAGACATTACAAGGAAGTTACACAATGGTTATGATTACAAAATGATTATCATCTCCAATGGTCAGCTATAGCAGGATAATTAAGATTCTCTCTTGGAATCAGGATATCGAAATCAGTGAAATCAGCTTGTTAAGGAGCTATGAATTTTGAATCTATCATATTATGATGTATACAAGTAACTGTAACAAGTAAATCAGATGTTCCTGGTTTAACCTTGAAGCGTTTTAAGTAGGGATGGACCGATACCACACCATCGGCAGCATCTGAACATTATTTGGCGATTATTATCCACTGATTAGTAACACCAATTTATTTCACAGAATGTTAAATAACTCTGCATGCTACATCTCGTAAAGAATTAATTTACCACATCCATCAATTAGATATTCAGCCTGAAACCTAAAATATATTCGTAACAATTGTTATTCAATGATTTGTTCCTGTAGTTTATTTTTTACTGTATTGTCTGTTGGTACATTTGCCAAAGACTGTTTGCATTATTAGTTTTTGGTCACTACGTGAATGCAAAACAATGCAGTTAATCGACAACTGGTGCTATCGATAGTATTGTTTACACCTGCAGAAGTTTTTTGTTTTATTTTCTTCTTGCATTTCTCTGTTGTTACTGTATTCGTATGTTGGCGGCAATGAACAAGCAACCAGTATACTGATTATGTGTTTACTGCACTCGTAGGTTAGCGGCAATGAAAACACTGTTATTGAAAGTGATGAGTGAAAAGAAACACACAAGATTTTGACAGGCATAGCTCTTATTGGAATGCAAACTGTCAGCAGCGGTTTTGGTTAGAATGTTAAAGGTCTGGATAATAGTGGGAAAGTAATTGGCAAAAATTGTTGCAAATATCAGTTGTCATTTTAACCAAGGGATGGAGTATGGCTTGGCCAACGAAGGAATACTAAGCAAAAATATTAATATAAATTTTAAAAAATTTGCTCAATTGCAAGTGAATATCTAATATTTACTTGATTTCAAACAATTATTTTCAATCACATCTTTAGACTGTTCGTTTAAACAAACATACACGTTGACGTTATGTACAGTATGTCTTAGATCTAATATCAAAGTCAGCATCAGATTGCCCAAAGTTTTGAAGGTTAACTTTAATGAACTCAGTTTGTAATGAATGCTGTATTGTCTGGTAACAGTTTTTCCTTGACTGTTAAGTTACTTATCTGCCCAGTTAAACTGTCTATCTTATCATTTATTATTAAAATTAATGTTGTATTTCATTTCTATGCTGTAGACACCTAATACAAAGTGCTTAATGTGTTCATAAAACTGAATAATTAAATTTAAGTAATAAAAAGTATTTCCAAATATTGGGAAGTGGGAATTATGATTGTGCTCGTCAAAACTGGCATCGGTATCTGTGTAATCTGCAGCATCGGTAGTTGAGAATCTGTATCGTTGGTTTCGGCCCATTCCTAGTTTTAAGCCACCAAGTGCAATGACACAAATCAAATACACTGAAAGGATTGGTCACACGGCCAACTCAGTATGGGCGAAACACGAGAGCTTTAACCTCAGTGCCCGATTACCTAGGGATGTTGCACAGGACATGCAAAATACGAATTACCTCCATGACATCATCTAAGGGTGCTCATTTATTCCTGGCTAGTTCATATGTGGGTTCTTCCTTTCCCGTTGGGATGTCAAAGATTGTGTGTGTTGTGAGAGTTCTCGTTGGCTGGATGACTTGGGGACTGAAACCAATAGATTTAATTTTACTTTTAAAATTCTGCTAGACACAGTAGGTGTACGGGTGACTGTGGTGGTCTCCAAATAGTGATGCCAGTATCGTGGGGACTATACCACCAAGACACTACGCTCATTTGGGCAGGACGCCAGTGTACAATGTGGGATGTGTAGGCTTACGTAATGGCACGAAGTCAGGGGTCTGTAATGTGATGGCACTTTACCTGCTTTTCACGTGGCAGCAGACCCTTCCTCTTCTTCTCTGACTGGTCAACTGGGCCGACCGGCTGTGGAACAGCAGCCGGCTATGGTTGTGGCGGAAAAGGACCCTCACTGCTGGCAGGTTCTTGTGGCATGTGAGTAGAAATGGCAGTGTGAAGTTCGGTGGGGAGAAGGGGATTGTCATTAAATATGCCATTAAAAAGAACTATTTATCAATGTTCTAATGAAATCCTACATACTCCCCTCGTAGATGGAGTCAAAAGAGAATCGCCTTCCTGTGTTTCAGGAATAATTAACTCAATCTCACTTTCAAGTCTTCTTAAAGACTGTTTTAAACATAACTTTTGACCACTCCTATAGGTTCACGGCATAAGGCAGAATTAAAAGAACCGTTAAGCTAAGCACGTAAGACAAAGTCTGGTATAAAACCAGTCCTATTGTGCGCTAAGAGGACAGCTGACTGGTGTGACCTGTCGTATAACTCCAGTCTGGCTATTCTATAGCCAAGATGGAACTATAGAGCTGGGATCGCACGTGGACAGTCGAACCTCGTAAGTGTGGTTAGTTCCTAGTGAATGACTTTTCCAAAGATTAGCCAATGCAATACAATTTGCATTACCTTGGCTAAACTCAGGCTACCACTAAGGTGTTTAAATGTATTTGCAATTTGGCGAGATACGCATGACCGGCGTTACCTTACGTACAAGCAAGTTAATTCTGAATTTAATTGATAGCAACTTCAAAAGGGGACACAAAGGTTTTAAAAATCTGAATAAGAACAATCAATTAGATTGGATATTATAAGTTTACTACAAGACGTATTAAAAGTACGTAAATGATAGAAACACGTGGGCTGCACTCTGCTATAAAATAAAAAAATTTTAGGGACCTGTCTTGAGTTCATGTAGATTGAGAGTGTACTTAAGCATCGACTAGACATTTATGCCTTTTGGAAAAGGTATGACTCGCAGAGGGAGGAGCAAAAGGCGGCCTATACCGCAGCCAAGCAAATGTGTACATCTGACCTTGCTACACTTAGCAGACAAGCTGAACGGAAGAGAGTCCAACCACCCGTCAACTGGAGAGACCTGCCTCTCCAGTATCTACGTTAGTTTATTTCCCTACATACATTCGCCTAGCCAACCATTACCATCCCCTTTGTCCGTTACCATCCCATTAGAGAGGACAGAAGTAAGGTACGGAGTAGCCAATGCCTTGTTCTGGAGCAAAGAAGCAGCAAGGTGAAGCCAACAGTGTTGGTCAGCACAGTACAACCACAGCCTACTCCTCCCTGAGAGTCACCCGTTTCAGCCAGCCAGCAACAGCTTCACTGTGGTGATCTAAGGAATCCCTAATAAGACAGGTATACCAAAGCAAGCCAGTGTACCAACCAGAGATATCGTAGTTCCAGCAGTGGTTAACTTCGTACCGTTCGCCAACCGACCTAACCAGTACGAGTAGCAAGTCAAAAACCTAACTCAAAAACATATATATAGTTATAACCAAACACATTGACTGTCTGTAGATCTCTAGGGCAAAAAAAACACCCACACACGTGCACGCGCTCACACACACACACATATATATATACATATGTATATATTGTCTGTTTTGATGCATGCCAGCATGCTGCACTACAGAGATGAGCACTCTATGGCTGACTTTGCCCCATCAGAGCGCGCCAAGCATGGGACGAAATCAAATTAATTAACAGTTGAGACTTGGAAATAATATTATTAAAATACTACATGCATTGGTTAGTCATTAACGTAATTGGACTGCACGTTTGAAATTATGATCTTCCACATCCAATCAAGAAGGAACATACCAAAGCAACCCAGATGGAGAAATAATATTAATTATTTAAAATATACATCGCTACCCTGCCTGGCCAAGAAGTTCTGAACCACCATCTAGATAACAGCATCCCCGTGACTTTCTGACATCACAGCCCGCCTGTCTCAGTCTGGCACGCATGAAAATGTCATCGCCTCCACCAGGGGTGATAAGAAATTGAGCGATGCTCCAGCAGCAGATAAACCAGCCCCTGTGTTGGAAGGTTACGCTACCCCCCACCCCTGGAGAACAGCTGACACAGGGCAATTGTTGTATAAAGAGAAGTGCAGCCTCGTGGTGTAAGAGAGACGCCGGGCTTGCCAGCCGCATAGGTTCACAAGTTCTCCTACAGTCTACAGAAGACTATCTCTTTTCCTCTGCAGTCTGCCCAGGGCTCAACCTCCATCTCAGCACCCCGAGGCTGGGCTCAAACCTCTACCTCCAGCCAGCAGCTTGAAAAGGCCACCAGCACTCCAACCCAACTTGGACAAGGCTTTCTTCAGCTGACCGCATAGGAACAGATCTCCACATTTGGTAAATCGAACACCTGTAACCACTATACCTTACCTCAGTCAACTTCCTTCGACTCCTGCAGTAACAGGTCGTTGCGCGATTATAGCATAAATTTATTTTATTAATTAATTAGGAATTTTTGGCAGGAATTAATTTCTTATTTGATTACATTTTCCCAGGCTCGCCTTTGCCTATTGATTAGATAAATTTGCAGATAAATCGACAGTGTTTTAATATTTCTTTCCCTAGCTTTTAGTGTGTACTACATTAGCCGGGTCTCTGCTAAAGTGTTGATTTAAATGTAATAAAATATTACGTTACTAACTTATGCCTTTAGTGTGTCGGCTACAGGGTTTGAATCCCTGCAAGGTAGTTCCCCAAACGCAGCTGGAATGATCCCTAACCAACTTTAACCTGCTCAACAGCCAACGAGGCAGTGGCGGATAAACCCTGTCAGTTCAAGCCAGATCATTCACACACCTCTCATATCCGATTGAGCATTTAGCCCTTACTGGGACAGCTGGTATCTCGCTTATTGACATCCCTTGTGGTAAGGAGAATAAGACTGCCCGGAACGGATAGCTTAATGCTCCAACTCACACTGGGGTTTCATGCCCCTCGACCTCGTAAGGTTCGAGAGGGCAGTCAGCACCCTAACCACTTGTAATCCAAGAGGAGCGCGCGTCAGTTTACATCAGGTAAACAAAACTTTAAATATTGTCAAGTACTAATATTTCCGGAAATTAATGCATTGCTGTAAATACGCCAATTTTTAAGCATTAGGTGGGCCTTACTTTGATTTTGAAGTAAGTACTAGTTGTGTGTTTGTGGCGAAATAAAAATCTTACGAAATACAGTGAAAGTCCATTATAACGATAGTTTATATTGGTACAAGAAGTCGTTGCTATAACGAACTTACGTTATAAAAAACACACATAAAAAGTCCCCTATTTACCAATTTTTAGCAACTCTTCAAATTAATATGTGGTATTTCCAGGTGTGCAAGGCATTTACGTAATTTAGACCCTTATAATTTCTATAGATACTCATCTTATACTGTATGATGGTACAAAAAATATTTGGCAATCTTATAATTTCAAACAGGTGGCTATTTTCATCTACACGACGTTCTAATATTAGTATGAAAAACAATAACATGTTTCCTGAATATCACAAAACAAAAATGTCCACAAATGCATATTCCCTACTATGAAATGGTAACTTTCATAAATAATGTCAGCCAAACAATTGCTACGTGCAGTACCACATACAATGTATACTGTTACGTGCTGCAGCTGGCACTGGCTCGGCTGCCCCGCACTGTGGTAGGTGACCCACCTCATCCTCCCCACTTCCTGGAACGATGCACTTGCAGCCTGCTGCCCCCTTCTGGGAATTCCATGAATACCGACAGCAGAGAGACTTGCTGGTGTCGCAGACCTCCTTTTGCCTGCTAGAGATTCCGATATGTTTAGAGATGACTCAAGAATGTTCTGTTAAGACTGACTGGCGCCCCGACCCTTCTCTGCGCAACATACGAGTTGGGGAAGATTCTGGATGACAGCCTAGACAATATATATACTGCCGTAGTCCAGCGGCTAGCAGTCTTTAATGGAGGCCACCTATCTGAGTGTGCGTGAGCGAAGTGAAGTGTGGACGATGAGAGGAGATTGTGGGCGAAGTGTTCGTGGCGTGAATGGACGAGAGGGTGTGAAACCGATGAGTGAAGTCTACTGTGCGTGAGGGCGCTTAGAGGACTCTAGAACATTACGACTGGTGGGACATGGACTGAACGGAGGTGGGACTGAATGGAAGTGTAATATTGATTTTATTGTAAATATTCTAATTGTCAAATATGGACGCATTAGGCTGATACACTGTCTATTGGGACTGATCTTTAGGTATTTAATTTCATTGATTTCTTTGTTGTAATTATAAATTTTACTAATTGGTGTCAATTGTGAACAGTTAGTGATATCCATTTCTTGTGAGAAGTTGAGTTGAGAGAATTCTTGCTGTTGTTATTGTAAATAAAATTAGAAAATTTTAATTAATTATTTTATTTGATTAAGACCCCCATCTCTTAATGAACTTGGTTTCGCCCACTTAATTTCTAGAGAAAAAATTGCAACAATACCATAATTTGGCATGAACAAGCTGCAGAAGCTTTTTTAAAGTCCGATATTTGTTCATGTATGGTAACAAGTGACATTTGTTAACTACACGCTCCCGTGAAGCAATTGAGGGCATCCTTGGCCAACAGCACAATTGTGGATGCACGTGACTAATGTGACCCTGTGTGTGACCTTGCTAGACTTCAGTTAATTCTCTCTCGCTCGTGTTATGCACGTTTCTCATTTCACAGATAAATGTAAGGGCAAGTTCCCATTTGTTTCTAGTTTCATTTTTCTTAATGTGTGTAGCATTTTGTAAGGTTCAACCGAAATAATACAGTGTTCAACTGTCTAGCATGCAATGCTGTATTATTTTGGTGTTATCATGATTTCAAAAATAAGAAATGATATGGCAGCGATTTGGTAATTTGTCAACTTCGAAGTTGACAAAACGCAAATTATAAAAATAAGTCAGATTTTATAGACAAACAGGACACATGACCATTTTGTTAACAAAAGATGCCAATTGGAACAGGGCCTCGTGATAATGGAAAAGGAACGAGCGAGTTATGCAAAATTTAAGTTGATGGTTGTGGAATATGGATGTGAACATGAAAAAAGGGCAGCTGGTCGACAATGAAAATGTATAGTGTTGGTGTGAGGCAAAAATACGCTGAAAAAATTGCCCAAATAAAATGTGCTTTGCGAGGCAAAATGTGTCAAATACCCGGAAATGGAATACTAATATCTGTTTCATTACGTGCACACCACTACGAATAATGGGTTTTCTCTCACCACAGAAATGCTTCCGTTTGAAGTCAGAAAAATTGCAAAAAACTAAAACATTCCCGTAACAGAATTTAAGGTGGACATTTGTAGACGACTCAATTGCACAATATGTCGGTGATCAGACTACCCAATTCTTAGCAGTTGTTCAGTGCAATGTATAAATAATCTGCTTGTACTTTCAGGTCTATTCCATGAGGATGTGGGACCTTAGATGTGATTTTATCATGGCCAGAAACCTTCACTGTGCCCATCCCCCCCCCCCCCCCACCACCCCCAAAATTTTATGTAGACAGCAAAACAAATTTTCACATGAAAAAATGATGCAATTTCCAATGATTGATTCAAAGAAGCTTAAGTAAAAACTAAAGATGGGCCCAAACACCATTTTGTCAATATTACTGATATTGATACTTGTGGCCGATCCCGTAGATAGTGCTGATACAAATAATTTCATATGTAATTATTTATATCATGTGTGAGTAACTTTAAAATACCCCTAAACTTAACCTTTTGTGTTTACATTACAATTTAGCAATTCGGTCAGTTAATAAAAAAACTTCCCTTCATCAAACTCAGGAGCATGATCTAAAATCGTAACTATTTTTGGCATTCTTAACTGAATGTGCAACTGTAAGCAGCTGGCTACGATCCCCAACCTGACATATACAACAGAACTCTAAGACTTTTTCAATGGATTGAATGCTAAAAACTTCTTAAGGGGGAAAAGAAACTTTAAATTAAAAAAAAAATTGCAGAATTTACGAAAAAAATAAAAATACCCACGTTACATATAATCTAAGCATTTCACACAGGCCCTATTGATTTAAACATCACACTTACATCTACTGTGATTTAATTACTGCACTATAACTATCGCCGTATACACAAAAATTTTATTTAAGGAGGCCTTAAGTGCAATTATATGCGAAACTATAGTTGTGTGTGGGAATGCAATTTTGCCATTGGGAATAATTCGGGTGGGAAATTTAAAATCCTACGGGAAAAATCGGGACACATATTTTAGGTTATAATGAAGTTTGTGATGTAAAGAATAACATTCTATTATGACTTATTCCATTTTAATAAAATTAAAATTAATAAATATATAAATAAATAAAAAACATGGAATAATGACTGTTAAAAATCAGATTTGAGCTAGAAAAGTTGTACTCTTTTATACTTCTATACACTTAGTTGATGCACTACGAATTAATTATCTGGGTTTGGAGCACTTCTTAAATATACTTGCTTCAATTTTAATTTCCAGGAAAATCACTTATAATAATAAATAAATTGGACTTACAACATGATGAAATATATAAAAATTAAATTTGTTTAAAAACATACCTTGATGTTTTCAGTTCGTTATTTCCTTTACAATTTCATGACGTCTATTATGGAACTTTCACATTTTTTTGTTTCATTTTTGGAAAAAAATGTGTGTACGTGAAACAAATTTACTAAAATTAACTTTCAGTGGAAGTCCGTAAACATGCACGTTTCGAATCACGTACTAGTGCAATCATATATCAGCCAAGTCGCATTGCATCGGCAAGGTTACAAATGCAACATACCGCATCTGTATACTAACAAAGCTAATTTCTCTATCAATAATGAAATGAAAAGAGGCTAAGCAAATCAGTATCTTTTTCTCATAGCAAATTTGCTGCATTTGGAGTTTGTCAACGTCTGGGCGATGAGTGAGTGAGCACAATGCAATAAAAACAAACTCACTCAGAACAAAAAACAAAGACAATTTACTAGCATATTACGAATAGTTTTGTTCGTTTAATTGAATCCATACCTCATATTAAAAATTAGAGTTGTCCTGATACCATGTTTTCAGATACTCCTGTACCATTGCTGATACCAATGTCCTTCACACTGAATTTTAGAAAAAGTATGACTATTAATAATACATTAAAAAACAGTTTTCCTAGACTTGTCGTAAAGAAAAAAACATCTTAAGAAATGCACATCTTCCCTTTCCAAAGTAAACACAACTACTGGCCCGGGAATAACTACCTTCTCGAAGTTACAACCCTGTTTTGGGAAACCATAAAATGCTCGGTAATATATATAAATTTTTTAAATTTATTTATATATGAAGGAAATAGCCCAAAAATAAGTTTGTTGAATTTATCTTGGTCATTAATTATACATTTGTTTACATGCAGTAAAATATAAGTGTTGTAATCGTTGCCTTTAGGCCTAATTGCTACGCCAATATATATATATATAAATATATATATATATATAATATATTATATATATATATATATATATATATATATATATATATATATATATATATATATATATATATATTAAAAAAGGAAAGTTTGGTTTAAAACTACAGCTGTAGTAGCCAAAACCCTCTCACTCCTACTAGGAATAAACTTTCAGCGAATGTTGTCTCAAGCAGCCCTTTGCTAAGCTGGGCCTGGCCTCAGAAAAGGTCGCTTGCTCCTTTTGTCTTCTTTGCCCCCCCCCCCCCCCTTTTAACGGGGCCTTTCCACTGACTTGTGTTTGGCAAACATGACGTCACTCCTGGCGTCATGGGTGGGACGTGTGGAAGGGGAAAAGCCTTATTTGCTGTGCGTTGGGCACATGCGTGGGGATCTGTCTAGAGGTGATCCTCCAAAAAACCTTTGTTTGGAGTGGGAAGAGACGCACAGTTGAAACAGTGTCCGCACAGTGTGGGTCGTTCGTTTCCAAGAAGGGCAGTGCCTTCCTCCCTACCCCTTCTTGATACCTTCGACAGTAGAACACTACATCTGCATGCCATTGCTGTAGACTTCTCATGTCGCATTCTGGCTCCCAAAATTTCCTATAAAATATGGCAAAACTTTTTCCCCTGTTGCTGTTGTTTCCCAAACCAACAAATTCGGCAAGGATAATACAGAATATTGTAAATCACTCATCTCCAACAAATTCATAAACTGCCTGATATTTAAAACAATCTTTGGGCCCTTTCAAATGATCAAAGTACACTTCAAATCTTCTTCAAAATTACTGAATTCTATTTAGTTCTACATTTAAATATCGGTTCCAGTATTCGGTTCTAGTATTCGTATGACATTTTAATAATTTCAGACATATATATATATGTGTGTGTGTGTGTGTGTGTGTATATATATATATATATATATATATATATATATATATATATATATATATATATATATATATATATATATAATATATATATAAACGTATCACGTCCAAAAGCCTAGAATGCTGTATTTAGAAGATGTAACCATGTAACAATTAGAATAATTCAAAGCTAAAAATCTGTACATAAACGTCAGCCAGTTGGTTTTACTCAATGCTTAGTGTAGTATCTTCTGTGTATATATTTCTCTATGACATTGCCAACATGAGACTGTTTATGTTTTGTCTTGTTTAACTGACAGACTATAAACCAAATACTGTATTTGATAAAACGCCTGTCCTTGAAAACTACTTTTGCGATCACTGGTACCAAATAAATTTATATTTATACGCTTTCAACGGCAATAGTAATTAGCTGTAAGGAAATATTGCTGCCAAGAAAAAATGCTTGTTACAGGTGAATTAACCTATATTGTTTTGGCGGTAACTGCAATTTTTATTTTTGATGTTGTGATAAGTTTTTCATTATACTAATTTTTGTAATGACAGAGTTTTGCCATAACTAGATTAATTCATAATGTTTCATACTACGTATATAATCCAAAAATATTACTAAATTTATTGCTGTGTAGAAATGAGAACCGAGTATTCGTTGTTAACCTAAAACTGGTTCAGAGTCAAACCTCAAGTATCGGTATAGATTGGAACTGAAAAACCGAACCGATCCATCCCTAAAAGCCATTGAATAACTCGAATTGCTCGAACATTTTTTTTAATAACATGTTATATGTTTTTTTGAATAAAATTTTTCAACTAGCACTCCAAATCATTTAAAAAGTATAAATAACAAGTACTGTGCCATAATACAGAATTTAATGAGCATTTAAGCTATAAAAGTATTTGCATATAATTGTTTCATACAAAGTAAATATACAGGATTACAAAAAAAGTTTGTATCAATTTCTACAAGTTATTTTCGTGTGGTGCATGGTTGGTAGTGGTTTGAAAAAAATTCAAACATATAGGGTTTTTTAAAAATCAAAGCCTATTAAAAAAAAAAAAGTGTAAGCTCTAACTATTTATTGAATACAACATCATGTGTGAAAAGCTTTTCAAAACTCTGAAGTATTTATGGAGAAAAGTCTGTTCTCCTAAAAAACCTTAAGTGAAATAGTAATCTTTTATCTTATATGGATTATTGGTGTGAATACATTTTAGCAAAACGTATACTGAGTATTATAAACTAAGTTAATTGTCAAAGTTGGAGCTACATATTTGATAGAGCTCCCGAGTTGTAGTAACTAACAACGGTAAACCACCTTATGCAACGCACATGGAACATGTTTTAGGAGTTTAATTTGTCTGCAATTTTTTGACACGTCAAGTCTCAGCAACTAAAACAACATAAGCTGCTGTACCGCCAGCACATACTTCTACCTCCCGATCCATGTTGACTGACTAGGATACAAGCCTGCACTACAATATGTGCTAGGATGGAAGAGAGACACAGTGGAAATGCCCTGTCTGCATCTTTCAGGTAGAAACCCTCCTCCACCACAAGCATGAACGGGCCATCGCGAGGAAGCGGGACACGCGTAGTCTGAACTGCAGTGGAAAAGACCTGATTGTGAGCAGGTGGACGTAGTCTCGAGGGACCCACGAACACGTGACATCACCTTGTGCGTGCGGACATGCACCATTGGAAAGCTCGATTAACAATCTACCCTCCACAGGCTGTTCGTTATCCATCCCATTAGTCACGCCGCTTCGCTTCCTTCCACCCTCCAACAATGCCCACACCGCTACACTCCTTTTCTCTCTCCTACACCAAGCCACACCCACACCACACCAAGCTTCCTTCCTCCTTCTGTCACAACAGGCAGCTGGGAATTTTCTTTGTCATACTCTCCCAAACTTCACGGAGTGCGTGCCACTGTTGCATTTTTCACCTCTTCAGCAGGCGGGCAGTTGTAGAGGCGACGAAAAGCAGTCAACAGGTGTGAAAACTCTGGCACGATCATATAAAATCCTATTCTTCCGTTTGGGGGCAAATGCACATGCACAATTTGAATGATACACAATTTCGAATCAATCTACTTAGAATTAACGACGTTTTACTGTATACACACCAAAATATAGTAATTTTTGTCTCCAAAGAAAGTAATAACCTGACTTAATTGTCTACAACCGATACTAACGTATCGGCCCGATACCATACCCGATACAGATATGTTGGGAAAAGGCGAATTATCGGCCAATACCGATACTCAGTATCGGTATTGGAACAACTCTACTAAAAATATTTTAAATAAAGTTATTTTTAATAACACATGATTCCTAACCCTATCTTTTAACCAAAACAACTGCCAATATAAACATTGAGAACGTGCCAATGAACAATAGCCAGCGGCTCGCCCAATTACATCACATTTTCCCCCACTGGTTCTAAACTTTTTCCAAATGTTTTAATGTATGTGTGTGTAACCGCAGTTTAATAACAGTAATATAAAACACAAAACACCTTTAAGACTACAGCATTTGTTAACTTTATACAGATTTTGTACTTGAAAAAATACGTATTATTTACGCAAGCGACAGCATGCAAAGTGAACAGAGTATTGGATCAACTTGCGACCTGCCGTTCAGGTTTTACAAGATGGCCATCATAATATTGGTGCACTGGCATTCAGTTAGAACAGAGAGACTGGATCAATACGAGTGCGAGCAGATGATTGAACATGCGTGAATCGTTATGTGGTTTGCAGTTTAGGTTTCACAACATGGCCGTCATAATATTGGGGCACTGGCATTCAGTTAGAACAGCGACACTGGATCAGAACGAGTGTGAGCAGACGACTGGTTGAACATGCGTGAATCGTTATGTGGTTTGCAGTTTCACAAGAAGGCCGTCACAATACTGGGGCACTGGCATTCAGTGGAACAGTGACATTGGATCAATACAAGCACGAGCAGATGATTGGTTGAACACATGCAGTACTTTCAGCGGAGTGCAGCTCAGGTTTCATCAAAACTTCCTTGGACCCTGTGCATCGTGCGGCTTTGATTTTGTTATCGCTAAACGTTTATAAATTATTTGTGATGTCTTTTCGAACAATACGTATCGGAAAATTATATACATAATTTTTTATAAATGTCCATTAGTTTTTTAACGTTACATGCGGGTTAGCTTTCTTTAACAAAACCTTTTAAATGGGATTTTTTAAGAGAGCTAAATGGAAGAGATCTACGGAATTTAAAAAACCTATTATGCGGGAACTTCTTAGGCGAGTTTAACTGTAGTTGCAAATGTCGTATATGTCAACAACATAACCACAAAAAAAATATATATATATTAAGTCCTATTTCCGACATTCTTAACCTATTTTGCGACGTAAGCAGCTGGCTACACTCAACAAGCTCGCACAATAGATGCAAATGCCGTACTTGTCAAAAACATAACCACAAAACACAGAAGAGGGGCAAAGACAGCAGTGTTTATAAGTACAGTGTGCATGTACAGTGCATAAATTACATTCATCTGCTTTATGTATACGAACTATTTACTTTTGTCATATCGCCAACATTTTTGATTAGAGATGATTGTTTATAAATAAAATACACATAGTTATGATTCTGCTCATGAACAAACACCACCACCAAATTGATTCAGCTCATATAGACATTTGACCTTTCTACTAGGTCTAATCAATTTATGAATTGTTGTGCTGCGAACAAAATACCAATTAAGGATGTGGGAGCGATAGATAAATTTACAGTTAACGTTTACGTGAATGAAAATGTACGACAGTGAATATCATAGAGGTACAACTTTTTTTTACAAATGAATTTTAACTACCTGAAAAGCAGATAGCAGTATTAAATACATTTTATTTTAAGAATTTCAACATGTATGGCTAATATAGAGTTAACTATATAGCAACACCAAAGCCAGCCATATCAGTTTCCGGTTGATTTCGAATCACCTGTTACTTAAAGATAAAATAAAAATTAAGAAAATAGTTTCTCGGTTGCAAAAATTCAATTCTTTGTTTGTGAAAATATGTCCCATAAGATAACCAATTGCAGTAACTTCCAAGACAAATAAATCATTTGGGTTGATGAAATGAATTGGTTTGATCATGACCAATAGTAATAGATGCCAATTTTGCGATAATCGGCCGATTATCGATATCGGTTCAGGCCTAGTAAAAACATTAAATCCGTAAGTAAATTTACATTCAATTTTACTTTAGGGGATATTGACGTGATATTTCCCTATTATATGGGCCGATATTGAAAGTTTCGGCCTTTGCGTTGACGCGTGCCGAACTTCTCGGTTGTTTCGAATTAAGGGGTGACTATGATTGCCCGCTTTGTCCCGGCGGAGGAGAGGAGAATTAAACCTCAGGATGAGGTGTATGGAAATGTGCTCCCGTCGGGGGAGTTTTACTACCTCACAGTCAAGGCTGTCAATAGGTGGAATGCCAGTGCTCCCAAGGGAGGTGAATGAATGCGCAAATGACTAATCGAGGGTGATCGTGGGGATGATTGATCTGACTTTGGATGACGGGATTTATCCGCAGCAGCCTCGTCGGCCGGCATGCTGGAACAAAATTAGTCGGGGATTTGCCACGTAGTTTAGGGGCGACTTTCGATGGGACTTGAACCGTAATGAATTTCCCGGAGGGTAATCTTATTACGCATTTGGTAGGCAGGGCTTCCACTGTCGGGTGTCGAACCCGAATCCACCTACTCGAAGCTAATCGTACTATACTCGAGGGAGTTGGGGCGACTGGAACAGGAGCTGTCGGGGTTTCCGGTACACTTATGGGTACAACAGTCTCAGTGGGTTCTGGAGCGGCTTCTTCCTGCTTGATATCTTCAGGTGGGCACCAACCTAACAAATGATCTAGGGGAACCATGTGTGTTGCTGGTACTACAGTATAATCATGAACAGGTTATTATTGGTTCCACAAAGTAACAGTGCAATAGGACTTGAATTGGCTAGCAGATTATTAATAGGGAGCGATCAATTTAAGACACGTTTCTCACGTCGCCGGCATCTCTCGCTGAACCACAGTGCAGGATATCTATTGATACTTCTTTCTGCAGATCAGCAGTTCTCTGGGGTGCGGGGGATAGTGTAGCCTTCATACGCAGGGTTTGGTTAATCAGAGCGCTGGAGCATCAAACATTTCTTATCTCTCTGCTTGGAGGTGACAATGAATAAAAACACGTCGACCTGAGGCTGGTTGGCCGTGACGTCAAGGCCATGGGGGTGCTGCTATCTTGGGGTTGAATGGAACTTCTTCTACGCTACCATGAATAGTTGTGGATACTCAGAATTCAATATTCTATACGTCGGAGTGGCACTTGCATGTAGGGAACCGGGCGGGCGGTGTTCATTATAATTACTTACCTTCATTACAATTACGTATTCAGCTGTCCATGCTAGTGGAATCTCTGTGCTCGATAAGTTTGTCTCGTTCGCACTGTTATGACTTGTCCCGAATAAAGGGTCACTCGTAGATAGGACGAAGTCACCAGTAGAGAGCACACAACAGCAATCACGTGACTTAGCACCGTCAAGTGCCGGTGCCAGACTGGACGGCACAGCAGGCAAGTTGTGCGGCGATCCTATGTCTGTACACAGCCAGCTGGCGGCAGCGGTGGTAGCATGTTTCCGGACTAGCCATAACCACGAAGTTTACCCATGGAAATTCAAACCTTTTCTTACTTTTTTAAACTAAATCATTACTTCTTGTGTTACTTTAAAAAGGAAACTGCAGAGTGCTGCTATTTAAGCTATCGTTATAACGAAAATAAGCCCACACTGCACTCATTATTACCAACGTATATGAGCAATTGAAGGTGCCCATAAAAGCTATCATTATAGCTGACTTTTTGTTATAACGCATACTCGTTACATTTGACTTTCACTGCATACGTTTTCTATATAGGCAGTACCTATTAATTTTACATTTTAATGCATTCAAAAGTGTAAATTAGTGAATCCTGTATCAAAAAATAGAAGTGAAAGCATATGCCACCGGATGTACTACAGTATGATAGTAGGAAAGCTCTAATTGCACAAGTGGTACAGTCATATGTATTTTGTACACAGAGCCATTCCTCCACACTAGTTTACTGACCTTGCTCATCCAACTTGGCGCACTCCGTGAACAAGTCCTTGGAGCCAGCATTGATGCGGTCACGGTGGAAGTAGTGAGACTGAAAGAACTTTGTCCAGAACTCAGACTCTGACAGCTTGTGGGGTACATGCTCCAAGTGTTTCCGCCGCACTGCCGGATATGTCTTAAAGATACATTCTATGATATCTGCTGTCAGGTTGTATACCAGGCCATTGCAACCATCCGTCTGAGGCTTTATGTCTGCCTGCAACAAAACATTTTGGCTAAGTAATTTTCAGCTCTCCTGAAAACTTACTGCACACAGTTTTTAAGACCTTGGCAATGCATACAAGGAGAGTTACCCTCTTCCCAATGGCCAAGTACTCACTACAGTCTTGTTTAACCACCCTGTTGTGACACTAAGTGTATGTCTAGTGAATGAGACAAAATATTTCCTGCCGTGAAACACCCTGGTGAGCAACGGACAAGAAACTATAGGCTGTATTCAGGAGAAACTAGCACTGAATCATGATTAGTTCATGTCCCACATCACAACACTGTGCCTCGTCTTACCAGTGGCTGTATTTAATGATTTGGTAACTTAGAATTTAGTTGATAACGGTAGACACTGAACATGAAATATACTTATCTGTACAGAAAATGGAGTCACATGAACATTTTGTATACAAAACTGCCAGTTTGAGCACAGCATAAACGGTACCAATATTGGATTCTGCCATCTTTAGCACCTAGCCAGTGACTTGCTAGATATTTTCATCCTGCCACATATTTCTTTTTATTTCACGTGAGAAAACTCACTTGAAAAACCAACAATTTTTCCTGCAATATGTTACGATTTCCCTAGAAAATTTAAATTCCTAGCATATTTCCAATATTCTAGGAATTTCTTATCAGTGGCCACCCTGACATTATTTGTTATAATCCCAATGTAGATTGTTGCCTTGTGCAAGTTAATAGATTTTTGGACAATGGAGTAAATTAATTGCAATGTTCATGGAAACCATAACTGAAATACATGGCTAATCAAAGATGAATGGAATGTGGATAAACCAAACATAGCAGTAAAAAGCAACTTACCAAGAAAGCCCCAGACACTCCAACATCTTGTTTCTGTGCCTGCTGCTTCTGGGTATACTGGGTGGCATGCTGGGTCCAGAACTCCTCTGCAGATAAGACCTGTGTAATGACCAGGTCCCGGTACAGCTGCAGAAGTGATGGGTTCTCAGAAAGCAGCCTACAACATGAGGAGTGTACTGCTCAAGTTCCTCCAACCAACTACGTAACATGTCTACTTAAACAAGTAACAAAATAATCTCACTATAAAAGTGAGGTTAAATGTCTCTAAATCATTAAATTAATTTCTAACCAATTTGTGTAATTATCAAATATAAAATTTGTGGAAAACTGTTTTGACAAGAACAGGCAAAATTGTGTTTGTTGACATGCGCGTTGCTCGGTTAAGAATCCCACAGTCCTACACTAATTTAATCGATAATCAGGTTTAAAGATGCACTTTCTCTCCCTTGAGGGATGACGTTTACCAGGTAGCAGAGAGGTAACCATTTGCCCTACAATTAGAAAACAGTAGTTAACATATTTATTTTAAAGAGAATGAACATTGTTACCCATACTAATGCAGAGGTTCTCGTGTTTCTCAAGCAACCAGCAGAAGTTAAAACAGGCAAAGGGGACCTGTTGGTAAAATAAAAGCTAGAGTAAGGAAATAAGGAAGCCGCGAGAACGGCTCTAACCCTACCGTCGACTAGTGTTGTCCTGAAGGGACTGGGAAAAATGCTCCAAAGTGGAGTGCGTGTGTGTAAGCGGGGGTTGAAGATCTCTTCTAGTGGTAGCTGGTAACACAAATAGGGAGCAGATAGTTCTAGCACGACTGTAGTAAAGCGAGCTGCTGAGCAATCAAAGACAATAATGACAAGAGGCGTTCTGGGGGGAGGTCTGGCCTTATATACAGTGCAGCAGCACTCTCCTTCAGCTCAGTTATCTTTGACGTGGTTGACTCTTCACTTCATGCCCGGCACAGCCGTTGCTGTGCTCTCTTGGAGAAGGAATGAAGCAGGGTAGTTTCCTTGTGTGCGGGTGGTATCTGGCACTTGCTATGGGGCAAGCTAGTTTTGTTCAGTTAACTACGTAGGGATGATTGTCGTGCGTGTTTGGTTTAACTGGCAATGCATGTTCGTCTGCTGTTCCCTTGAGTGTCCCAGATTGGGAGCATGCCTTTCGGGTCTGGAGGCAAGCAGATTCGAGGTTTGAATCCGTTGCATTGCAGTGACATCACATGTGATGAGTTGAAGTTGAAGGAAAAAACATTGCCAGTCCAGAGTTGTGCATCAATGCTAAAGTGGCTGCAGTAAACACTTGGAACATGGAAGCAAAAAACCATCTAAAACCAATCATTTGATGTCAGCGATTCTAAGCCAAAACTAAAAAAATTTGTTACAAAATACACCAGAGAATCTTATAATGCCACAGAAAGGGAGATAAATTTAAGTTTTGACTTTCCACAGAAGCAGAGCAAAGTTACATTACTGGGTGACTTTTCTTCATCCTGGCTGCAAAAAGGGTCAGTGGACAGGTTTTTAGTTTAACAGAGTTTAAATTGAAGTGGTGAAAAACAGCGAAATTGTGTACAGCATGGCAGGATTTCACTGAACAACAATGCAATCAAGGTTCACCAAATCACTATAACAGATGAGTTTAAGGTATACCCTGTGGCTAATGCACAATGATGCCACAACACTGGCAGGACACATCCTTTACCCAAGCATCCTGATAGTCTCACATGATGGCTACCTAGTAATTCAGACCCAAGATTCAGCTGAACATAATGCAACACTATTCATCACCAACCATTCCATGCTTTTCAGTTACAGCAACACTAGGGTTGCACAAACGAGACCATTATTTAAACACATGACGATCCCCAGTACTAACCTGTCTGCTGTCAAAGTGACTTTCAGTGGATACTAGGCTAGGAGTGTCCTGGTGTTTGGCTTAGTCGTGACGGTGGACAGGAGCGTGGCCGTCATAGACTACTGGACGAGTGGCCTTTCGACACAGGATGAAGTCGGGCTCTGCGAGTACCATATTTCGTTTGGTTGGTACTACTCGGGACAGCGGTCCTGGTCGATGTTTGGACTCTGGTTGCAGAATCATTTAATGAGTTTCAGATGGCAGTATACTCTGAGTTGTCCCGGAGCTAGTCGAGTAGGTTGATTTGTTGCACGAGGTGCACCGGCCTGTGTGGTTTGTGGCGTTCAAGGCATTCCCCAGAACTAGAGGTTGGTGATAACCAAGGAGGTGGTGTGGCCAATGATGAAACCTTTTAAGACTGGATGTATTTCCCCGAAGCTCTTGGCTGGCAGCTTGAACGTAGCAGGCTCATAGGTAGGTGCTGCAGAGACGGAGCGTCTACGGAGTTCAGCTGCTTGTTCACGCTCGGCCTGTCATTAGAGCGTAACTAAAGTAGGGGGGGGGGGGGGTGTGTGTGTGTGTTTAAGCTCCAGTAGAGATATTGAGGCAGCCTTTTCACGCTCTTACGAACACCACGACGACGGGTAAAGGGCATGAGAAAGGACAATTATCAGGCCTTGCAGAGGTTTGGCAGGTGGCTTGTATCAAGTGTAGTCCGTGTAGGTGAAGTGGCTGGCGTCCTGTGCCCTATCTCACTCTAAAACCCTGACACCAGAGTGTGGTGGTTCTTTGAACTGTGTCAACACTGGCTGCCACAACACGAGTGTTGTCCCACAAGGGTTTGTGGGACAACACCTATAGAAAGATGTCATGTGTCAGTTTAGCAAAACGAAAATGAAAAATGTTATTTATTGAATTACATGAAACTGAAATGAAAAATAAAATAACTTCTGATTTTTGCACAGAAAATGAAACTGTTTAGCTACACAATGAGGTGAAGAGTGGTATATAGACACCCCAAGAACATCATTGTGATCACAGGTCTGGAAATATGGCGTGAATGGGTGGAGTTTCGTGATCAGGGTGTGGTCAACTCAGGTCACGTGATGCCAGGTTAGACACGTGGAGGGGGCAGGCTCGCCCTACCCTCCCTCTATCCGTGGATCATTCGCTCTCCGTGATGGCCGGGGTAACATTGCGGACAACTCTAAACTACCTGTTCAAGTCCCGTGCTTGCAATCCGACAGATCAACGTAATAATCTGTATACGATTAGTCTGTTCACGGTTTCTTCGCACATTGTGAATTAAACCTTTGTAAAATGACCATATATAAGACGTGATTGGTCGTTTCCGAAATATGTTGCATACCACACGTTTTTTAAACTTTCGTTAACATGAAAATACTTTATTTTTTGTTCAATCAAAATTTTAATTATATTTTATCTATAAACCATTTTGTTTCATTTATAATTAATATGCATAAATATAGGGAGAATGTAAGTGAATTGGTAATGCCTAGTAAGAAGTTGTTTGTATGCAAATTATTATTAAACAGAGTGTACACGAATGTGGTGCGCTGTCTATATGGTGTAATTTTCTAGGCTGGGTTAAGCATTGTTCGAATGAGGCAGAGGAGTATCCTGGAAGTAGAACTCTAGTAAGGCTTCAGAAAAATTTGAAGTAACTGTGAATGGACTATATTTCATGAACAAAAAATGAATGCATGAGAACGTTGACGCATGCCACACTGCTGCGCAGTGCGACTGCGCACACTACTGGTCAATTTTGCCCCATCACCAAGCACCGAGAGCTTTGGGGCAAGTCTAAAGTGGCATACATTTATTCTAGTGGCTACAGAGTTGATTCCACTGGTTGGACAACTACAGACACGGAAAATAATTAACGTGATTAATTATGGAAATTGTACTACTCATCCAGAATTCCACATGTGGTCGCCACCCCCCCTCGAACAGAGAATGTTTTACCCAACAAGCCACGGACCAGCCGACACCAATAAGGAAGTTGAAAGAGTTACCACAGGATCGCAGCACCCATGTGCCCAGTGACGTCACAGCTGCAGAGCCTCGAGAAGAGGCAGTAAACTTGTCATCAGCCCCCACCCAGGGTGATAAGAAAAGCATGGCGCTGCCAGCTACCCTGTGGTGGAAGGCTAGCAACGTCAGCACCCTGTGAGAGCCCCAAAGTTAAGATTTTGTCTATTTAAGGAATCCTGAAAACGCTCTTGCAAGAGTTCGCTGGCCCACAGACCGCAGAGCTTGCGGGCTCTCTAGTCTGGAAAAGATCTCTACCTCTCCCAGTTTGAAGAAGGCCAGCCTTCCTCTACCAGCACCTCCAGCTCCAGCAGCTTATGAAGGCTCACCGGAGGTAACTCCATTGTCCACAACCCTGCAACCCCTTACCTCAGTAATTCCTTGACTCCTGCGGTAACAGGCCGTCGTGACGTCAACTCTTGACCACCTCCCCTCTGATAACCAACTCCCTGTTAATTGCGACGTTTAGTATTCTTGAAGTTTAATTGTAAGTAGAGAATTCATCCAGGTTCGTCTTCACCTCATGTAAAATTAAGTAATTAATAATTATTATTGGTTTTAGATTATAAAAGAACAGGATTCCTAGCGTTTCCTCAAGCATCAATAAAACGCTATGACAAACTCTAACCTTGGTGAGGTAGTGATTTATGCATCGTTAATCATTAAAATTTTTAATTAATTTCATTTGGGGGTCATTAGCAAACACCTCAGGATCACAGCACCTGCTAAGGCTGTAAAGTCATACTGGGATACCTGGAAGTGTCCAGTACGCCCGTGTTTGTCTGCTGTACCATTCCGACTCTAGCCTGTCATTTCACCCTGTCAGTGCCTCGGGAGTGACTGAATAAGATACTCCCATGAGGGCTGTACTACGGCGGCTGGGGGAAGAGAGACCAACCAGTAAATTAATGAAAGACGCCTCAATTAGAAAGAAACCTTGCAATATAACATTAGTTTCGTAAAGTTAATTTTCATAAATTTAGATGACTAGAAGGGGAGGCGGACTGCTTGGCAGAAATCATCATTGAGTTCAACGGGCCCTACAGAGGGACCTATCTTAGTCTGGTGGCGCACTGCCAGTCGACTACTCACGACACTGCACCCCATCCCGCTCACCACAAGTCACTGATCCCGCACCATGTCCAATTTCACCTTATATAGCTTGCGAACATGAATCCGAACTAGATTCTTAACTACGCATTTGTTGGCCATGGATGGTAAAGCTGCAAATACGTTGGCATTTTCAGCTCGTATAACCCCACACCGATTGCGTAGCCACCTGCCCCATCCTAAGTTAGCAACACTGCACCACCAAAGACATATAACTTCGAACGGCCGCCGGGAAGATAATTAAACTCGCTATACCTCCCAAACTACACCAAAATTCCGGATAGCTTCCCCTCCGCATAACTTTGTTCCTTCTCGTAAGTTTCAGGCATCCTGGAAGTGAACATGACCCCGAGTAGGAACTATCCGGGGAAAGTCAGACTCATTCCCATGCTATTATCATCTACAACCCCACTCGCTGTATTTCATTCTTCTGGACAGCTGGCGTCCCATATTTTGGCAACCTTTGCAGTGAACAACGTGGCGCTCCCTGGGAGGGAGTAGTTTTTAACTAAGCTCACCCTGGGGTTTGATTCCCCTCCCTTCCAACGCAACCCTTCCATTAGGCAGTATCCTTGTAAGGACCCAACGTGGGATTAACCCCGACCCGCCAGGCAAAGGAACTCTCGTTAGAAACCTATATGCCGCCGAAGGGCCCTCATAACTACCAGGAGGGAAATCAGCACTCCTAACGATCCACCCCAATGATAGGTGCACCTCCAGTGAGGTGAACGAGGCGAGAGACTCAGCGCTGGTAAGGAGTACCAAGGTATAGGCCGGGTACCTCCTACCGCAACGACAGAATGCGTCAATGTGAAAGACATTAGTAGTGGTTGGTCAAATGGATTTGCTCATCTTGCATCCAGCCAATCAATCACACACAGTTGTATGAAATGAATTACAGCATTAATGTTCTGCAGTCCAAGCTAATTGTTACCTACAGCTGATCGATATTAGCAGGATCTTACAACATGCAATATTTGGAGTTAAAATCACCTCTCATCCATGGCACACATGTCCATCATAATTTTTTTGATAGTTCAGGCATCTGCGGTTGCGGCGATGTAATCTATTTCTGGTTTTAATGAACATTAGCTACAAAGGAAAAACTGTCTTAAAAGTGTGTATATTCTAATGCAGCTGTGCTTACTACAAATATGCCCATACTTTGAGCGACTCGGGACAAGTAAACGCAATGTCATTATCCTATATATTAGTCTGCGTGTAGACAACCTAGTTCATGTTTTACCTGTCAAGGGAACTGCCATTTTAAAGCATGATGATTACACATAGGTTTGTAGCAAGTGTTTTCTTAGAAGGAAATAAAATTATTACAAACCTGAACAACTCCCTGGTTCAAAGACTTATGGGCTAAACTTCATAATGAAATGTATGTTTTTTCAAGCCACTGTTGTTACCTTATTGGATGGTTGTCAATTAAATTTTAATTGACTGTCTGTGATTGGTCACTACTTTGCTTCAAATCTGCAGCAGCCACACAAGCCTTCTATTGTGTGTCAAATAACAGGCTGAATCATGAAAGCAATGGAGATAAATAATAAGTTCAGCTAGTCCCCGGAAATTTTCACGTCCTTAGAAAATCAGTAATGAAAATGGAGGAAGCCTATTTATGAACTATTTGAATCCTACTGCAGCGTTTCCCCATTTACTAATAGAAGTAATTTACTAGCTCGAATTATTGCATGCTGCCGTTCGTTTTGTTGGTAGTATCATTGACTACATTGAAAAAAACTATGCTGGTTTGAAGACAATAGCGAGATTCTAATATAGGGCCTACTATAGACATCCCTGCCTTAGCTGTTGGACGGTTCAATAGTTTCTGCCTCTGTGAATAAATATATATATATATATATATATCCATTTCTCCATCTACTCTGCTACACAATAGTCGAATTTCACAAGTTACTGCGGTGAAAAAATACACAGATACTTTTAGAGAGAGATTTGGATAGCTCTTAACATTAAGGTCTTGAGACGATACTCTTGGAACGTGTTTTTTTGCAAAAACCAAATCAAACACAATGTATGTGTGGATATTTCTGCAAGGAGGCTTTAAAAAAAAATGGCTTTTACTATGTAAAACGAATTCAGTAGGGTCTACTAGCATTTTTCTATGCATAGATTTAATTAACTTTGCAACATAAGCACATGTATCAGGAAGAAGTTTTCTAAATTGTTGGCTAAAATTTCCCGTCCCGAGAGAGTGGTACTCTGACACCATGCTTACCAGGCAGTCTCCTAAAAGCTATAAAAACAGGCTCACGTGGCGTACCCAGATGAACATCGCATTGTTTTCTTTGTCTGGCAGTTTCTGAATTTCATATACTGTGAGAAACATCATCATTTTTAATTTCGTGTTCGGTTTTCCCAGTTTTGCATGTAACAAGAAAACAGTTCTAGTTATTGGATTATATATCTTAAAAAAAAAAAAATTTCTTTCTTGCAGTTATAACTCAGGAAAAAACAATTTTGGCAGTGTATTCAAATGCCAAGGCTTCAATTTGGAAAATTAACCAAGCACATTACATCAAAATTGGTCCTATAATTGCAGGCTATATTAATTTTATACTTATTAATTTTTTTGTTAGATGAAAAAAAATCAATAAAATACTTTCAATATTTAGGCATGTACTGAAAATGTGTACACCAAATCTATGGTTTTTATCTTTAATTTAAAGTAATTTGACAGCCGAAAATGTGTAATTTCACATTCAAATTGCTACAGAAATGTTTCCTTAATTAATATTTTCCTCGTCATCAACCTCAGATGTACAGAAAACTAACAGTCAAAGATTTGATTAACAACTGCAAAAAAAGGATGATAATTTGCTTGATATGAATAAATAAGTTAGGTAAGACAATTTTTTAACATAATCTAACAAAATTCACATTCATGCATTGTGCCATGACTTGGTGAATGTGAATTTTACAGCGTATAAGTTAGTCACTAGTGTTAGTAAATTTTTTGCATTCCAACAATAAGTAAATTTAAAAACTGTATTTTTAATAATTTGCCTGGTACGCTTTGTGCACAATCAAATTAAATGCAGATGTTTGTATAAATAACACTAAAGTATCCCCGTGAATATTTGAACAGGCTGGATGTGCTAGCCTATACTCGCATGTTAAAATAATGTTTCCATTTAATATTTCCAGCCGAAATTTTCTCGTGGACGATAATTGAAAAATTACATTTGTCAAAGTAACTTTAATCATGTTGTTAATGTAAATTCAGAAAGCTTACATTTTTCCATATCATATATGACCAATTCCATTATGATATCTTGGACAGTGAGTAGGGATCACGTACTTTTTAGACAACTTTCGGAAGGAAAGGAAGGCTTATAAGATTCTCTCTCTCTGTGTGCGCCCTTTTCAATTTTTGAATGAGTGAACCTAATTACACCAAACTTGGTACACATATAGTACTAAGTAAGGAAACCTGACACTTATAGTCTTCGACCACACAAAACACTTACTTTACAAATGGTGGCCATTTTAAAATTTAGGATGATTGTCATATCTTGTAAACCACTCAACAGATTTGAACTAAATTTTCTATTCTGACAGAGCAAGGCGTAAGCATTAAATTCAGAGGTGAATATTGTTGTTGGTCTGCCATTTTGAAAGAGAGGACCACATGATAAAAGCTTTTATTTACGTTATATCTCAAAAACTACACAATTTTTTACCAAATTTGGCATGTAAAGTAATACTATGATATGTCAGGTAAATATAAGTAATTAAACATTATTAGTTTTTATTTTCAAAATGGCAGCTATATAGTTTTTTAAAATGATTATTTGGTTTAACTATCATGCCGTTTGACCAATTTCAAACAAATTTTGTATGCTGACAGTATCTTTACTAGTGTCATATAAGCCAAACAATCACCTCTTTTGTCTGCCATTTCGTAAGATTAAAGTTTTTGTGTAACATCTCAGTAAAAATTGACATATTCCTACCAAATCTGGCAAACAAGTAGCACTTAGGCCACGCAAATTGATAATCTTCGAGATGGTCACACACACATCTTTCAAAATGGCGGCCATATAAACATTTTACCCCCAAGTCCGTGGTCTACAAAACTGAAACACAAATTTCAATTTAACTCTGTATGTTGACAATATGATTTGTATCCATGAAAATTTTACATGCAAAGCCTCATTTCGCTGCCATTTTGTAAGATAGCCCCACAAGAAATACTATAGTTTTTATGCCATATCTCAGGCAAAAATAACCAATTTTTTTCAAATTTGAGGATGAAGTTGTAGTGTAATAGGTCATATTAATTTATATGCATGTCTTTAGTGTATAATTTTCTTATTTTTACAATGGCGAATATACAAACATTTTAGCTTAGTGTGCAATATCTACGAAACTAAGAAAAAATATTAAAATTAAGCTTTGTACATTGTAACTATGGCAAGTCGCAAGAAATCCTGCAACAGTTAGAGAGATCTCCAACTTCTTGAATTTGTAAATATGTATGTATGCATGCAGCTTGTTGATGCACAGGAAACATCTTAACAGTTATTTTGAAATCCAACTTTTTCTCCTGTTGCACATTTCACTACTATAACCATAAAGATTCCCTCATTTAATAATTGTTACCCAACAAAAGAAAATATGGATATAAAAATCATACAAATCTAAAAAAATTCACGAAGTAGTCCTCTATGTCATGTCAAGTTTTGATTTTTAATAACTGTCCATAAAGTTTTATTAAGAAGTTTTGTAAAAACTGACTCCAGATGGACGAGATGCACATTCTAAGGCTCAATCTTGCTCACTCACCACTTGCCTCATTACCTCTACATGTAAGGTGTGCAACTAGTATACTGCACTGATCGATAACTTTACTGAACGTGGTACCATAATGAATATAAATGTACGATAACTGTCTAAAGACAACTCAATGTTTCTGTAGAGAAAATTTAGCAGCTGATACTGAAAACACCCTATGTAGCAATTTCCACAGCCACGGAGTAGAAATTAAAACTTAATACACAACTACAAAACATCTAACAATTTCTGAATCACACTTTTTCTACCAAACTTCCACGATGCTCTTCATGCACCAGCCAGGTGGAGCCATTAACAGTAACACACTTGAGGTGGACAGACTACCTGTTCTTCTCTTCCAGCTCCTTGTTCACTTCCCTTTTGAACTTCTGCAGAAGTTGCTGCAGCATTTCCTTGACATCATCTCTGTCTTTCAGCTGCGCCGCTATGCCCTGCCGGTTCACAAAGTGGAACGTCGACGTCTGGCCATTGTGCAGCACCACCTGCAGCTGGATCTTTGGCTTGCCCTCAGGAGAGATCTTCTGCACTGCACATTGTAAAACACAGTTACCTATGCCACCCACTATGTGAAGCCACATCATAATTCATCACCAAATAAACACTTGGTAATACGTAACAGAACAGTGTGTACTTTTATGTGTACAACATAATCTTCTGATGTAATGAATGTCTAATGTTACTTAGTAGAAAAAACACACACTTCTTCAAACTAGGGTTGCTATGTTTGGCTTTTCCAAACATGTACTCTTTTAGGGTTGGAATTTCTGCAAGACTGAAATTTTAAAATTTGGTAAAATGTCCAGATTTCCGGTTAATTGGTTCATATTATCAATTATGCTTTACAGGTTTTTATTTTTTTGTGTGTGGCAAGACACCTTTACCATAGCAAGCCACTGTTTTCAATTCTAACTATCTGATGCATGTATTAAGTTCACATGCAATGAAATGCCAAAAAGCAAATGCATATTTTCTGTTTAAGCTCATCCCAGTGATAAATAAAGAACTATATCTTTGAAGTAACATTTATCATAGCCATCCACTGTTAGACGTAGACATTAGAAAAAGTGTCCACTTTGCTCTTCAAAATATGGCAATCCTATTTTTAAAATCATGATTTTTTTTCTAAGTACACTACATGATATTGCAAAACAAGTTCCTCACTAGTAAATAGTGTTTGAGTACCATTAAGAATAAGATTTAAGTTAAATACTTCACATTATCCTTTTCTGGAAGTGTGTTCTAACCATTCATGGGAAAATCTGCACTTTTAATAAGCATTTCAAGCACAATAAGTAAAGGATTATTCCAGAATTAGCACCTACAGAGTACACAACACCAACTCTAAAAGTTATGCAAGAAAAATTCACCCAGAATTTCACCGAACATTAGAGGTGCCTTTATATCTTGTGGCAAGCAAAGAAAATATATGCTTAACAAACTACTGCTGACATGCCCACTACTCAGATTGCTGCAATGTGTAGGCTTAATAAGAGACTGGACACAACAGAAGCACTGCCTGTTACCAGCCCATGTCACTGGGAGGCAACCACACAGCTTACTGTCTTATACCAACAGAGAAGGCCATACAACTACAAGTGAATATATCAAGAGTTCAGGACTGGAAGGCATCAGTCACAAAACATGAAGGCAGACATCTTACTCTATTCCCTACCTTTTAACATACACTAGAAATGGAGGAACGAGGATTGGGGAATAGTGACAGCATAAATGGTAGCAGCAACAGCAGAAGCAATGGTGGCAACTGGAACAGATAAGAAGAGAAGAAAAATGAAGCAGAAAAAGATGATGCAGACGGAAATAATTTCAACAGCTGCATGTATAATGCTAGTGTTGGCTAATAATTAGGTTTTGAGCTGTTCGACAGCACATAGATTCAATAATGTATGAATGGTAGTCCAATGCTCACAAGTAAAGGCCTTTTATTTTATTTTATTTTTTTTACAATAGTTACAACAGTTTGTTGGCAACAGGACACACTGCAACTGTCTCACACCACCTCTAGTTCATCAATTTTACAATACAACGACGCTGTCACATTTATATGTGTTTACTGCCATCTATAATCATAAGTCAAAACTAAAATGAATGAAACCTGGTAAAATAGGGGAAGCTTTAAGTTTTGTTTACTTATTTTTTTATTTAGAGAAGTTAATGTGACAACACACATGGAGCTAAACAAAAGAAGAAACACGTCTTCAATTTTCTATATAAAACCTGACAACAGGAAGAAAAATAATTAAGATTCAATGTACGTACATCTCTAAATGATCCAACTTATATTATGGGCTACTGGTATGTAAGAATGTTCTTATAAGTATTTAATTGTTGAAATAACACACTATATGATTAGTATATTCAAATACTCACCCCACACACACACACACCTACATTTTTGTTTACAAATATACGCTACTTTTATTCTTTCTCCTTGTCGCATGCGACCCTCAGGCATGCAAGAACAAGATCTATCACACACTGTTGCATCGCTATCTGCTGGCTCGCCTCTGATTGGCTAGTCGCTTTTGTTACACTGTTGCAATATTGAAAAAAGTACTTACGGTAAAAGTCAAGTGGGTGGTAGTGTGATTCTCGCCCAGAGCGCACTGCCAACCAATTTGTAAATACTTCTACACCATCCACTAGATGGCACCATAGTCGTATTCTTCCACCCCTTCTCTTTCTCGGATAGCATGTCACCCAAGCACGGAACCACAGAGTGTAAGCGTAGCAAGCCAGGTAATCCACCGGCCTCTCTAATGACCCGTCATCGCTAACAGATAACATGTTCAAGGGTTCGTAGCAAGACTAGAGAAAAGGAGGTTGGCCCGAACTAGCCGGATTGAGTAACGGTTGGCACAGCTACTGTTTTGCAATAATTATCTAATATATTCTTTCCTTCGACATATTTTTGTTACTGTCACGAAAGAGACATAAATAAAAATTGAATTGTCATTAGCTTATGCATTAATTCATGGAATCATTAAGCAGAATATCCTCCTGGAATTAGCAGAAAATAACATAAATATTAGTCAGACCTAATAAAACAAATATACTTAAATTATATCTACACAAATCTATCCTGCGGTGTTCAAAAGAATTAACAAAAAAATATTTGATTTTTTTTTTTAATACTGACAGCCAGGAAAGTTATACTGCATTTAGTATGTTAGTAAACATTACTTATAAATTGCATGTGATAATGAAGTTCTTACACAAAAACAAGTATAACTACGTGTTGACAACGAAACAGGGGCTCCAATTTTTTTAAACTATTGGAATACTTTCTCTAGCGGATTGTTCCAACACTTCCATTCCAGTAGTGACTGTCGGGATTCAAAATATAAAATTTTGAAGTATTGATTTTACAACATGTCACCGTTGCATTTTGTGTCTCGTCAGCGAATCTTCATGTTAAATACATTGTAGTAGGAAAATTTGTTTTAAAATACACAAATATATATTTGATTTATTTGTAGGTAATCCGGTGTAAATAGTTGCAACTACCTTAGAAAATAAACTACCTATAGTGGTGATGAAACTATTGACTGACAAATATATTATAGATAATGAAGTCAGACATAGGTAATCCACAGGTAGACATAGGTAATCCACAGGATTACCTATGATTACCTCTTATTTTTAATGCAGATTTGTTTTTTCCTTAAAAGAATTTGTATTGACGTAATTATGATAATATTTGCCAACAAGATAACTAAGCCCATCAAAGAACCTGTTCAAGAGTTAACACATATTGCCGCTAGATATAGGTTTAGTATTAATTAAGAAAATTTTATTTTTAATTACTCTATCCCAACTTTATTCATGAAAGAACAGCAAAACCACAAGTAACAAATGACCAATCACAAATTAAAACGCAACACTAAAATTTTTTTTTTTTTCTGGTGTAAATATATTACAACATTTTTGCTAACATTCCGGCTATGGCTGTAAACAATAAAATATTTTTCATTATAAATTTTGCATGTTTAAAATAAATGTATTACATTTTGATTCACAATACTAACTACACTACTTTTCACAACTGCAGGTTTTATTGCAAAATTGATTTAGTTAACTTTTACATGATATTCGTAGCAGTTCAATCAGTTTTCACTTAACAATATAACGCTGTTTACATGATTTCTTCATAGATATTTAAACGCCGTAGTAATTTGATATTTGGTGATAGTTTTACACTCCTTTATTAATTATATTTATATTAAACCACACGAGAGTTTATTTCCAAGTTTCTTACTTCACACAAAGTATTATAAGACAAATCAATAGAGGAATGTAAATTCCAACAGGCAACTGTTGGAATTGACATTTTGACACTTTGTGGATCAATTCCAGTACTAGCCATTCCAATAGCGGAATAAAATCTTTCTTCAAGAGGAATAATTCAGATAGCTTCAATAATTGTGCCACAGGTCGCATTAAACCGCTGTCCGAAACTAGCAATCCGAAACTATCAATAAATGGCACGAGGCGGCAGTGACGTCACGTGCCACCCTCTGGAGTACTGTTACTCGAAACCGGCGAGACGGTCCAACCTTCTCAAGTGGTCTTGGGTTAGCAGTACTACGCCCATGTGCATGACAACATATATGCCAGTATGGAAAATATGCACACAGGAAAAGCCAATAATATATATATTTTTAACATTTCAATATTGATTACAGTGGCTGAGATCATTTAAGATTCGCTATTTTTACTTTTATATAAAATTATGGCAATAAAAATGTGCATTTATTTATATTCACAGATTGAGATATTTGCCCTAAATTCTAATGTGTCAAACGTCAAGTATGTTGCTGTTGAGAAAACATGAACAAATGTGAAAGTGTTTTCATTTGATAATGAAACTTATATTGGCAGTGTTCATTTCCAGGAAATTGATCAAGAATTCCATTATTTTTCACAATGTTAGTGCATAATGTTTGCACCAAATATTTTATTTCGTAATGATACAATGTTAGCAAAAAAATTGTGTATAGAAATGTAGTGAAAATGTTTTTAAAAACATCACCCTGTTTTTTTTTTAGTAATCATCTGCTGATACAGAAGTACTTCTAACGTTGTGTTAATACAAAATTTGGCAATATTTTGATATGCATTACAGATCAAATTTTCTGCAAAACATTTCGTAGCAACGTATGATTTTATTTGCTGCACTGTATAAGTGATGATAGCGCACTACTGGACAAATTGTGCAATGAAAAAAGTATTCATTCATGTAACCTGCAAGTGTTACACTTTAAATTGCTACAAATATGTAAGGAGAAACCTATGTTATTTGTGTTAGCTTGAACGTACAAATATAAATTGTCATATTTTAAATTTGTAAATGTAATAATAAAATAGTATTGTAATAAAATTCTGAAAAATTTATCACTCACTCTTCTGGAACTTTTTGTATTGCATTTAGTGTACATAACACTGTTATTCTCTGTGCACTATAAATCAAATGTTTATATATTGGGGTTTAAAAGTTTGTAAGACGAGGTTGCTGCCTTAATTTCGTCACCAAACAAAAGTCGCATAAATAAATAATATTCCTTGTAATTTTTGTTTACCTCTACTTTTAAAAAAATAATTTCTGTGCTCCGGGCATAGTAATGTAATGGTTTATAATTTTCAATGTACATATTTGCTGAAGCGCAAACGGAGCTGTTATACCTCAGAAAATACGTCAAACTTTAATATATAATTTTTATTTTGAAGTAACGAGTGTGTAACAAGTTGTCACTTTCAAGTATGTTAACATATTTGTTCAGTAAGTTACTCTTATATTACATGAAAAGCAGGCAGTTATTTAAGTAAACGGTTGAAAGAAAATTGCAATATAGAACAAACCACTCTTAGGGCAACGAGAAAAAAGAGTAAAGAAAATATTGTAATTAAGAACAAATAGACCTACAAAACCTTTGTAGACAGGAAATTAAAGAATTTACTTAAATCAGGTGACTTACGACTCAACTAAGTTAAGTTTTCACTGCCCAGGGAAAATTGCCACCCCCCCCCCCCCCAAACCACCACATTTTTCAAATGTTGGAAATGGAAATAGGAAAGGCTTCGTGGAAGGCTTTGGTAAGTAATTAGTGCTCGAGAACACTTGGTATTACAAGTGAGAGGCAATGATTGGAAACGACAAACATGTAAACTGTAAGTGATCTTCAGTTATGTAACGCTTGGGAAGAAGGCAGTATTTTTATCGCATGCTAATTTTCTTTACATAGCTCACTCTTCTAGAAGAGGTAGCCTTACATAGTATGTGTATTCGCATGTGTCAGGTGTACACGATACCAGTGTTTACCTGAATGTACGTATGTCTGCATATATACGTACGTAGGCTAAGTACGCATGTATGTTTCCAATCAATAACATTTCCGACATAGCCATCTGACAACACCAAATAAGGTATTGAATCATATGTAACATTTTCAGTCTTTCAAAATTTTCAAATAAGCCTGAAGACATTTTTAAAATATATATTGAAGCATTTAATATATAATTAAAATGTCTTGAATTTGGACACTAAAAAAACTTTTGTTTGTAAATGGGAAGTAAAGGACCCTAAATAATTTGAAGTTGAAATTTTCTTGCTAATTGGAAAATATTTTGGAAAGTATTTTAATCTGAAATGAAAGAATATATTACTTATTAGGTTGTTGAATTAAAAGACAGCTAAACAAGTGAATGAACCAGCAAGACTGTACTTGACAAAAGATTTTATCCTTTACTAGCAACTTTGTGGGCCAGTACTGTACAATACAAGCAGAGGTTGTATTTGCTGAAGACAATCAAAATTGTCTGATAATTAACATACAGTACATGTAATGCTGGAAATAAAATATATACACTTGCGAGATACTTCATGACGCTTCTGTAAGGCAACAAAAAAATAAAACAAATAGATGTGATGATCAGTTCGAGATTGTAACTACTCTGACGCAAAACTTAAAATATTGAAAAAATTAGGCCTACTTTTTATTTTGAATATTTTAAATATATTATCAAACATTTAATACATAATGCGGGGCAGTGTTAATATTAATCTTAAGTTGGGCTTATTTTGGTTAATTCTGTGCAGCCAAGAAAACTACTTTACCCGTTTCCCCCCACGAAAATTGGAAACTTTTTTTTGTCTTTTGTAATAATATGCATTAGTGATTATTTATTTGCTGCTTTTTTTTTTATAGATACGCTAATGTTACATCATTTTATATAGCGCATATACATAGAAAATGTCAAGATAAACCACACAATGGAAACATACCAACAAAGTCCAGAATTTGTTGAAAATAATTATGTTGGTTAAAATATAAAAAGAAGTACCGGTAATGTAAAAATACATTACACTTAAAACATTGCAACTAAAATAAACACGTGTTTAGCTTCTACAATTAGAAAAAAGCAGCAGGTATGCTTTACTTTACTTGCAAAAAAAACAAATTCCCAGCAAATTTGTTTGCTATATGTACTTTAGTTATAAGTATCACAAGTGACTTGAAATGTGTGTAAAGAGAATTTTAAAAGAGCAACGAATTTGATTGTGTTTGCCAAGTTTGCATTTTCTTATAGTGATTGCGACAAAGAAAACCTGTCCACTGGATAACATTGAGTGTTCACTCTGTACTATAGCCTGTTCACTGTAAAGTGAGAACTTTTTAAGGCCCTCCCAACAGTCATTAACTGCTAATAAATAAATCTTATTGCAGCCGAAGGCATTAAATTTTGGTGGTGGTGAAATGTATACACTGTGTTTATTGGTCACATTGCAATGTTTATATTAAAAAGTAGCAGGAAGATGGAAATTTGATGAAAGGAAAAATTTATAAGGGCCTTAAAAAGTGCTCACTTTACCTTGAACAGTCTATAGCACTTTATATACTTTATTCATACAAGCAGGCGGGGAAAGGCATTCCAGGCCTTAGCCTTGCCTTCTCATCAGCTCCTTATGAACCCGAACACACATAGCATTTGCATAAGTCAATTGTCATACTGCGCTTTACTAATCCAGACAGCATTTTCATAGAGAAAGAATTTATAAAAAAATATTTGCTTGGGTTCACGACGAAAAACTTATTATGTGTGGTATGTTTTATCTACGACTGTTTATAATTATCCTGTACGTTATATCTTGAAGCATGGCACAAGATAGCAAAGTTTTGTTTTCAAAACGTATTCGTTCATTACACTTTTGTAATTGCGAAATTAGTTAAAAGAAATTTCACAACACATCCATTCACATATGCTATATATGTACGCACACACATATGTAGATGTAAATAACTGTACAAGCATCAAGTGTTATCCTTCCTTTGGACACAAACATCTGGCTGGTATGTGGAAAAATTTGTGACTGGCCATTTTAAGACGACACTATTTGTTTCTGTCAGTATCCATGGCACGGCGTGTACACAGCTACTAGTGTTCAGAAGTTACAAATTTTTTCACCTTTTGACAATGGTTACCGATGTTCACGATTTCTTACAGTATACATTAAAAAACCATGAGAACAGCATTGCAGCTTACTCTAAAGACGCCAATGTCAAGAAATCAAAACTCATCTCCAAACAGGAAGAACAGACCACATATATTCCAACTGATACTTCTAACGTGCTGACTTGAGTCCGTATTTGTCCGACAAGCTATCAAAAAGTGAACACACTGGGGTATCCCAGTAAATTATGTACACCACAAGGTGGACGGCATTGTATCATGTTGTTTAGACGTTGTTGGGAAATCAACAGTGACAACCCATTGCGATTTACATCCTTATTATAGGGCATGTGTAGGCCTCCATAAAACTACCTTTTTTAACTGTGACCACGGCTTCATATATGGCATATCTTGCAATTTATTTCCATGTAGTCTTTTTGCCAACATTTTGTTTTTATGGTTACTTGAATGTACCAAACACAAGTAGCTTCAAGAAATTAATCAGACACAAATCTGTACTACTCTGCTACTTGGTGGGCGAACCACACAAAATAACCTGCTTCATATGAACTACGTTAATTATTCCTACTACTGATACATACAAGCAGGTATATGCATGTGACTTTCTGGACTTGCTGTCACTCGCCCCCACGGATATAAAATGGTGCAAATTTCAATCTAATTAGTTTTATGGAGCTAGTTGTATCTGTATATTGCAGGGAGGCAGTATGGTAATCACTATTTCTATCTGTAGATGTCGGCGATGGTGCTGACATCCAACTACTTTCTGGACTTGCGCCTCTATTTGGAGGCCGTCGCCTTGGCATACTCTGCATCCCTTCCCCTGCTTTCCCTCTCCTAGACCTGAGGCAAGGTTACATATATTATTGCACGGCTGTTTAAGCCCTTTTCTTCATCTCTTTATCAACTCTACATCAACTGCTATGTCTTTGAGTCAGGTTGTTTGGTACAACGGACTTATCATCATGAATATGTGAAACATCAGGTTTATGAGGGTGCTTATCACCTTTTCTAACGTGATGTAGTGCCACAAGAATAATATTGGAGCATGTAAAACTATGAGTCGTGGCAATGGGCAAATAATGTTTTAGTTTTGGTAGCTAACTTTATAATTTGTATGGCATAGACATTAATATATAGTGTAGTCATATAGAGTCTATTATGCTAATGAACAATATTGGTACTTTACGGAGTTTGTGGGGACCTATTTGTATATCTATTATAATGATTTCAATAACATGATTGTTGTGCTCGTGTAGAAGTACTTTGAATAAATGTTTACATAGACTGAGGAACTAAAAATATTATTGCAGAGTACATTTCAATGGCAGTACATTAAGAAAATAACGTAATGGTATGAATGAACTTAGAAATGTAACGAAAATGACATGTGCCCCTTAGATGATTAGGAAAAACTTTTTTATTATTTCTATATATATATATATATATATATATATACACACACACACACACACACACACACATATATATAAAAATAAAAAAGAACAATCAATCCTTTTCCGGGTACCTTATCTTACATGATAATACATCTGTGTGCAGCTCGTGCTTTCGTTCCCACATGTAAAGTTCATTTCTTTCCGCGAGTCACTTCTCAGTGTTCCATGATTATGCACAGTTTTTTAATGCAGTGACAGTTCATATAAATAATCCGCATTGGCGATAGAATTTTTCCAAGGCAAATTCTACCCCTCACCCCAGTTGTATTTTGTTAGTAATTATGTGTTATATAGATAAAGCCATCCTCTTTCCCCCGTCCCTCCACTCTCAACTCAATGGCACGCTACCCTTGATTATGACACGAGCAACGTTCGAATGGACCCTGCAATGAAATGGATCGCTGCTGCTAACTGTTTTAGCCCCAGTTAAATGGATACTTGTCCCCGAGGTCATCCCTTTGAAACACCTTTCGTTTCATGCGAGATTCTGCATTCTGGGCCTTGGACAGGAGGAGGAACCCACCAGGCACTTTTTCCCTTTTTTCCCCCCTGCTGGCCTTTAAAGAGCTTCAGGCAGCGGGGGCATGTGAACCTTTTTACTGTGGAGTTCGTACTTACAACACAGTATACACGAGCGCACTGGCCGTTTCTGACCTCTGTGAGGGTAAGCCACGAGTACAGTTCTCCTTGTTCTGAATTGTATTCCTGTGTTTGCGTGTAGCAAACGTTGTTTTCTCACGTTACCTCTCTCATTTTCTCAGCTTTCCCATGTTTGTCTCATCTACATCTCCATGTGCAAAGCCATTATGCTGTATTTCATTGCAAAACCATTACTTTTTGTTTAATTATTTATAATGATTTGCATTACTATTAATAAGGATTATCATTTCATGTCATGTGATACTTTACTTCTCTAATGACATGCACACAGAGGGTAGTTCCTTGGTACTATAGGTTCACTGATTTGATTTTGCATAACGTATAAAGTTGGCGTCACAATGTCTTTTCAAAAAACAGCCAATTATGAAATTTTGCAACTGCTCGGTGACTTCCGCTTGGTTCTTTAATACGCCACGGAATGTATTCCAAGACTATGTCTATAAGTTTCAGACACCCAAGGGGTAAAACCCGGCTGCCGAGCTCTGGTCCCGTGATAGCCGAAAGTGTCCACAGCATGGATTGATGTCTGCATTCTTGCCACTTACTGTGTGTTCAAGTGACAGTCTTCTGTCCACTTCCAGTAGCAGGGATCCAGGCTTACCACTTCCTCTTCTTACCTCTCATCATTCCCGTAGCAGCACTGCGATGTCCGTCACACCGCCCGCCCGAGATTGGCTGCATTGCGCAGGGGTGGAGCTGCTCTGCACAGGCGCCTGGCGTTGCCAGGGCAACGGCCGGCACATGTTGTGCTGCCTCCAGGGAGTGGAGGCACCTTCCCCGCCCACTTCGCACACACCGCCATCACTGCATTGCCAGTGCTTTGTTTTTCTCCACACCTGAGTTTCACCTGCCGGCACCTTATCACCAACGTGCTGGCATTGTTACGTCACTTTTACTACACACGATTAGCTTTTAATTTTCTTTTACATGATGTCTCTGCTGACATCTACAGCTTTCTTTTGTTGATACCTCCTGAACATTTAAACTTACACCTAAAAGTCTGGACTTAGTGAGATATAAATTGTTTAAATTCCACAGTGGCATTCACATTCTGCCTAGTTCGTGCAGACAATGTGGTATAGATTTCCCCCATATATCATTATGTTTTACTATATTCCCGCCTAAAGGGCTTTCACACAACAAACAGAAGTATACAAAATATTACCTGCTACAGAATAGTTCATTTCAGCTTAATTTTGCATGTTCCTATTTTTCAGAAAGGCTCTTTCATTTCCCATTTGTACTTGCATTTATTAATGTGTTCATTATTTTCACTCCACTAAACATAGAGTTCCAGTATCTATAGAAAGTTATTTTTGCTTTTACTCCCTATCATGGAGAATTGCATAATTTTTATTTACGCTACTTGTTCCTTAGGCCTAAGGTCTACAAGTATTATTTCCTATCATAGTGGAAACTTATATTTTGTTTTCCAATGGAAAATAATATATTCTTTGTGGTTATTTAACAGTCTATGACTGTGAGTGAGTATTCAAATTTATTATCTGTGATGTTTTCAAGATACGACAGTCTTCCTTTATGACAACAAAATAAAAGAGAATACAACACAAAAAAATATAAAAACAAAATAACAAGTGAAACACGAGTAATGATCTGCCATCAGGTAATCTTGCATAGTTACATAATGAATGTTCGAGTCCTACTGGTTATTGTATTCATGAATATCTGCTCTTGGTGCAGAATATACCTATTGACTGATTTTACTCCTCCCCATGGAGTGTTACAGTTATGTGTTTTTATACCATGGGTACCTTCCAGCATTTTTCACTTAGGCCTACTGGCCAGTGTTTATCATTACTTATATCATTTTTAACATGCCTCATGGCATTCTGTACTAACAATTTATTAATTTACTACTCCTGCCTGTGTGCAGAGATGCGTCTTCGTATATTGCATTTACCTTATACAAGACGTCAATGTTCTGTAGCTTAGTGATATTTTCTCCCTAGCTTGTAAGGAGTGCTGCACCCTTTTATTATCCATTTTCCATATCTGCAGATTTTATTATGTTCTTTTGTACGTATGGTGGCCAATAAAATTTTTATAACAAAAAAAACCTCCCGCTAGCAAGTAAGATGTTTGTAGGTTCAGTTGGTATTCTAAACCTGAAATGTTTTTTCCAAATTCTTTTACATAATAACTTATATTTCATTGGTTTATTTTAATGTTGCATTCGGGCATGCCGTTATATTTCTTGCTACTGGACGAATAATTTTTCAACTTAATTTTGGTGGGGATCCCTCTATATACCTCTCATCAGTGACGGATGCTTATGAAAACTCTCAGTGCAGTGAACTTTCCTAAAAGACAGTGTCTCGTACAAATAGCGCTTTCACTTTATTCCGTGTATCAGGGATAACACAGCCACAAACTTTCTTACCATGGTGTTTGCGTCTATCGTCAATTTTATATTTTTCAAATGTTTTCTGTTTACTCTCCCAGTGTTTCGTTTCTTAACACACACACACACATACATATAACGGCTAAGTTACCAACGCCATTCTAAGTGTATATCAATTGATGGTTTAATTTTCTAATATGTGTTCACTCAAACTATTGTGCCACTATCTTGTTGCTGGAAATAATTCTCTTAGTATTCACGTATGTATTTTAAGAACCCACTCACTGCACACTATTATCTCCACTAACGTGTATCATATTACCTTTACATCACACCATGTGCGTTCAATTCAAGGTTATTGTCTACCTCTTTCCGCTATAATTCAATAATTGTTGCTCTATATAATTTTCTATTCATTCTCACCAACTTATTGTGTATTGTCTACGTTCAGCCCTTATTGCTATTGCTACTTGTGTGTTGTTCAATTTAAACCTTCACTGCGTGGCTACGCTGTATACTAAATCACAGTCCTTAACCACCCAGTGTTCACGAAAGTTATCTCATGTGTTACTATGTAAACTTTTTGTATGCCTGTAGCCACATATACTCGTACCAGTGTATGTATGTCATTTTTATGCACAAACTAAGCACGCACTTGAAACGAGCAATAAAATTGCCCCGTAAGTCTTCTTGCTCCTGTAAGGCAAACCAAACACTGCGCAGCCGTCCAGTACTACCAACCTCTGGAGTGCCGCTTACCTTTCACACAGGTAGTCTTTCCCAGTTGCATTAATTTTCCCTTGTGAACCTTAAATTTTACTTTTAATTAATGATTTTAACATTCCCTCTTATCATTGCTATTGTCAACTTATTATTACTTCAGCCAACAGGCAAATCTGTTGATCCTACCAACTTGTACAAATTTTTAGCATTAATACTTTGCCATGTTGTTCAGCGCACCCGTACAGCAAGCGCGCCAAACTTTCTCTACCCATGTCCATCGTCTAGCTTTAAGGGATTACATATTCTTGACATTAAATGTGGCGGTGGACATACTTCCTTCCCTCCTGTGGTTGCGTTAATCAATGTGGTCAGATTGATTAAAGTAATTTTGGCCACACTCATCTTGTAAAACTTTTGTATATTACTTAATTTACGTTTCAATGTATGATGACTAACTCTCCCTACCTCGACACTTGCTACCATTTACCTTTAATCAATTCTCTCTTAATTCATTATATTGTTTTTTCGATGAGGTCTCGAGTTTAGCCTGATGAAGCTCTTAAATATGACTGCAAATGCTACTATTCGTCGTCGTCTGCCCCTGACCTGAGACCCTCAACCTGCATTGCCACTTCACTGCTTGGACAGCTCCAAATTGTTTATTTCTCAACCACTGCAAACAGCCAGGATGGCTGTTTTATTGACCCGGTAGGGCAGTGTAGCGGCCAGAGGAGAGCCGCACATGAAAGCACACGTTAATAAGGTATGACACACTATGGATTTTGACTGCTTGCAAAACATCACACTGATCTACTGAGGGCACAGCATATATACAACCAGGAACGCTGCCCCCCCCCAACCCCCAAAGTCACGCCGACACCAGAAGTACGACTAAGTTAGTTGCTGGAGCTGGCAACAGGATCATCAAGACATCAAGGCTTGGAGGAGCTTCCAGGTCCTCTTCAGTGATATTGGTGAGCATACCTCGTGCTAGCGGTTACGGCGCAAGTCGTCCCGTTCGAGACCCTGTCAGTCCACCCTTAAGAATAAATATTATTATTGGCAAGGCTAGGGACTTAAGATAAATACTTATTGCTACGTAATGGCACCGAGCCACTTATGCATAAGTGTTAATTGAATAGTGTGTATTTAGTAATCAGTGTAACATATTGTACCATTCCTATTTGCATTTATATATATTTATGTCAATAGTGTTGTTTTAATGAACACTAGTTGGTTAATGCTTTCATAAGCTACACCCCATTCTCATATGTACGTTCTCCCCTTCCCCTGTATTGAAAATACTTAACTTGGTTCACTGGTCAGAGATAGAGTTGGAAAGGGGAGACATTACAACAGTTTTATATATATATATATATATATATATATATATATATATATATATATATATATTTGCATTGCTGTTTTAAGCCTTTGGTCTTCCTCTCTTCATCAACTCTTACAAGGCCTGCTACGTCTTCATGTCAGGTAATTTGGTACGACAGACTTTGCATCACAAATTTGTGAAACCACATCAGATTCACGAGGGTACTCATCACCTTTTTTAACATGTTGTAGTGCCTTGATAATGATATTAAAGCATGTAAAACGGCAAGTCGCGGCAGTATGTAAATGTTTCAAACAGTTTTGGTAGCTAACTTTGTAATTTGTATGGCATAGACGTTAGGTTTTGGACTAGCAGTATTTTAAGTGTTTTCTAAATTTGGTTTGGCTCGTGTGCTAAAATTTCCTTTTGGTGTAAGGTATTGGTGGTTTACTACTTGGTTCAGTTCCATGTAACGTGTCACTTTAGTGTTTATATGCGACCCCTACTTGTCGGCTAAATGAGTCTGTGCTCTGCTGCCGCGGCTCTCTCATTGGGTGCTAGGCTGGTTTCGTTTTAATTGTGCTGGGTAATTTGAAGTCAACTGAGCCTTACCTTGGCTTTGGCCGCCTCCGTTGACGTGTTTTCTTTTAATTCAGTTTTTAAATATATTTTTATGTTGGACACTATGATCTGGTACTATGTGCGTCCGGCAGTTCATTGTAATTCTCCAATAAAGCTTTAAGAATAATAATCAGAGAATTTAATGTGAAACATTACACTTATTTATGTTCACATTATTTATAAGTCACGTCATAATTATTGTGCCCTTCTTTACGCAAATATTATGCATTTTTAAACTTTAATTATACTTATTAAGTATGGCGAGCTGTGAGGCTATTTTACGTGATTTAGTAGTCAGGTAAATATTAACACATAAAAGTATGGATTCCACAGTTGTAATGGAATTGAACTATGTGTAATGCATTAGTGTTTGGACCAAGTGAACCTAGACTGAATAACGTGTTGTTGTTCGAACACCTATCAGTAAATTAATGTATTATTGTTTTCTGGTGTTATGTCAAATTGTAATCAGAATTCTTAAAACTATTTTGTTAATTGGTTAGTCTCAGTTGATGCCCTAAACATTTCACGCAACTGTAGTAACACACTGGTCTTGTATGATCAGAAATCTGTGCAGCAAAGGTGGTAAAACATTGACATAATATATAGTGTGGACTTTGGTATGTCCCAAGTTGTCAAGGTAACAATTTAATTTGATTAAAGTTGTTTATATCTTGGGTTAAGATCAAGATAATGTGTGATTGCATTATTTTATTTAACAGCGACTTTCTGAACTGAGTTTTATTGATGTTCTGAAATGCTCAAATATACCACCCATTAACCAAATTTTGTGTTGTCTTACTTGTGTATGTCACAAATTGTTATAAACAGATGAATACCACATTTTCCCTTTTAGAACTTAATTTTTCAGTTTGATATAAGTTTATTAATCTGGAAGATGTAAAGTTGCTGCCTAAAGACTCTTTTACAATTGTGTGACAGATTGTCGGCAACACAACCTTCTGCGACAGTAGCACACTACATGTCGTCCATCAATTTTACAAAGCGCAATTTTATGATTATGTGTGTTTACTGCCATTTACCGTCTTAAGTGAAAACTACAACGAACTAAATGTGGTGTAATTAGCCAAGCTTTTAAGATTTGTTTATTTTATTTAAATGATGGTGTTAGTTTAGAGTTTTGTTATAACACACATGGATCAGTAATTCTTAAGAATAGGGTTTTTTTTTTGAAAATCAGAAAAATAATACCTGGATATGTTACACATGATGATTAGTAATCATAATTGCTAGGAAATTTGGAGGGACTTCAAGCAGTCTTCTGTAAAAAAAAAAAAAAAATTTAAAAAGTGATAGTGCGGAGCATTATCAAGATTGCTGTGTTTATGATATAAAAAACGTATAATTAATATAAAATATATTTATATCGGGTCGCCGAATTGTTTATATGTAAGATTCCTGTATGAAACTAATATTTAATGTGGAAAACATCACTTACAGGGTACATTTATGCGGCGGCTCTGAGGTTATACAGGTAAATAACCCATCAAACAGTGTCGGAACTTTATGTAATTCTGGTGAATTATTCTAGGCTTACCTTGTTTATTTTCACAAGGGGGGTGTACTATGTAATGGATAACTAGTAGAACGAAAGAAAAACATATAGTTCAACATACGTGATAGCTTCCGAGATGGTGTTTATACACAATGTGTGTCGCCTTTGTATTCTGTGAACAATGGTTGAAGAGTAGTACAGTTTTTGACTTACAGACATCACAGTGAATTGTGGGAATGGTAATTCTTAGGAAAAGGGGGTTTCTGAAGGGGAAAAATCTCAAAAGTAGTACAATTTCACTCTACTAATTACACAGAACACAAATTTACTAGGGGTGTTAACATTTGACCAATAGAAACCCCAAAAAGATAGTGGGGATGGCTATGAAGATCAGAGAAATTTTGGGGTTAAAAATATACAAAATAAGTACATTTCCATTATAAACTTTTACCCCTCAATTTCTCTGATCTTCATAGCCCTCCCCACTATCGTATTTGTAGCTTGTATTAGTAATATTGTCAATTTACATTATGTTCAATTCAATTTTTTTGCAATTAAACATGTTTTCATGAGACAACATTACAATAGTAAAAAAATATGTTAAATTGCAAAACACACACATTATTTATCAGTGCAAATACGTTATGCATGAGACAAGCTTCGCTGATGTGTGATGGTTCGCACCACCACGGAAAAAAAAAAGAAGCTGTTTTGGGGATCTACTCCCCTGCAGGTGATGGGACTGTGGCTCGGTGCATAATGTATGGCTACGCTTGTACAGTATTTTTGCAATCTAACATATTTTCATCAATAAATATTAAATTATGTGCATATAATTCACTCGTTTTACCCCAAAATTCTCTGGTCTTCATAATCTTACCCCACTATCGTTTTTGGGGTTTCTATTGGTAAATTTTGATGCCCCTAGTAAATTCATGTTCTGTGTAATTAGAGTGAAATTATACCACTTTCTGAAAATTTTTTCCCCAAAAAATTCATTTAATTTAGTCAATACTCACCAAATCATTCCCATTCATACGGCGTATTTGAATAAGCACTCCACAAATTCAGTCCATTTGACCACACTACACATACAATCTAATCACCGCACATATATAATAATTTACCTTTTCCCGTGCTATAATAGCATAGAAACACTCAATTTCACACAATTATTAGATTTAACACTTCCAACAACATGAATTGCAATAAAACACGTGTTTAATAACTCATTAATCTGAAGCCTCAGACAGGACTGGCGCAAAGTAACATTCGCAATTCCCCCACAATCCAACTGTCGTCAACCAGCGTGGCGGCATATGCGCAGGGTAGTGAAAATAACATGGCGGCATATATCACCTTCAAAGATAAACACAGTCTATGAATGAGGCTCTGTATCATCTAATATACACACACACACACACACACACACACACACACACCACACACACACACACACACACACACACACACACACACACACACACACACACACACACACACACACACACACACACACACACACACACACACACACACACACACACACACACACACACACACACACACACACACACACACACACACACACACACACACACACACACACACACACACACACACACACACACACACACTATATTAGTACTACAATTTATCCTCTCAACAATATAGACCAGGTAAGCCTCGAGTAATACACCAGAATTACATAATATCCCAACATTGCTCCACACTTGTGTTGTTTACATGTATAAACCTCAGCGCTGCGCTATAAACATACCATATAAATGATGTTTTACGCATTAAATATTCATTGCAAACATTCTTCAATGTAAAACAATTAAGCGACCCGATATAAATATAGTCTACATAAATTAGTTGTTATATAGAATGAACTCAGCTTTGTTGACAACCCCCTTCCCTATCACATTTTTTTTTTTTTTTACAGAAAACTACAAGAAGCCCCTCCAAAATTTCTAGTAATTATGATTACTAATAATCATATCTAACATATCCAGGTATAATTTTTTCGATTATTGAAAAAGCCCCTATTCTTAAGAATTACAGTGGGAATGATCAGAACTAATAGCAGATGTTAACTATCGTAAGGCGTTTCCAACAATACGTGAAAGCTAGTTTCTAACACAATTCATTCAAGCAGACGTGTTATATCAAATAATTGTATGAAAATATGGCATACATGTGCTAATATATACATGGAGTTAATTAAATTATAATATTTGTTCGGTAATGTGTGTATGAAAAGTCATTGAATAGGGCACACATTATATTGTCTTTGCAACTTAGTACTACGTATTGGGTAACATAATTATTTTGGTAATTCATCAGTATAGGGGCTTTTTTCGAAAATAAAAATAAAATCTTGGAATGTGGTATATTTCAACTCTACTAATTACACAATATGTAAATTTACTATGGACATCAACATTTGACCAATAGAAACACCAAAAAAGATTGTGGGGAGGGCTGTGAAGATAAGGGAAATTATGGGGTAAAACGAGCGAAACACGTACACAATGTAATATTTATTCACGAATATAATTATGATAAATTGCCAGCAGACTGTACAAGCATAGCCAAATATTATGCACCAAGTCAGAGTCCCAGCGCCAGCAGGAGAGTAAACCCTCAAAACATTGATTCAAGGCACACCAGCAATTTTTTTTAGGTGGTGAATCAAAGTGCCACGCATCAGCGAAGCTTGGAGTTTCCCCATAAATAATTGTAGTGTATAGTCTATTTGCACTGAAAAATAATGTGTGTGTTTTGCAATTTAACATATTTTTGTTTTATTTGTAATATTCTCATGGAAACATGTTTAATTGCAAAAAGACTGAACTGAACATGACCTAAATTTACAATGTTACAAATACAATTTAAAAATACGATAGTGGGGAAGGCTATGAACTGAAGGGAAATTGAGAGGTAAAAGTTCATAATGAAAATGTACATAAATTTTGAATTTTTTTTTTACCCCACAATTTCCCTGATCTTCATAACACTCCCCAAAATTGTATTTGTAACTTTCATTGATAATATTGTCTATTTAGTTAATGTTTGGTTCAGTTATTTTGCAATTTTAAGTAATTTTATGAATAAATATTACATTATTTACTTATTTTTCCCCCACAATTTCTCTGATCTTCATAGCCCTCCCCACTATAAATTCTGGGGTTTCTACTTGTCAAATGTTGATGCCCCTAGTAAATTTGTGTTCTACGTAATAAGTAGAGTGAAATTATACCACTTTCCGAGATTTTTTTCTTTTCAGAAAAGTGCATGTTCCTAAGAATTCCTGTTTGTTTTAATGTTATTCTTCTTCCTTGTCGCGTGCGACCATCGTAGGTGCATTAGAACCAGTTCTACTGTACGCTGTCTTATCGCCATTGTCTGCTGGCTCACCTCCTATTGGCTAGTCACTTGTACTGTTGCTGTCGCACTGTAGTAAAAAAAAAACTTAAAATGGAAATGTGAGCAATCTGTGCAATAAAGATCACTACACCCTATTAGTGCTCTTAGAGTAAAATTTCGGACTGGATCGAACTCTGATTGGAATCAACTTGTAGCGAACTCGTATACACAATAAGTGTTAAAGGTAAAGTTTCTAACGTAGATTAAAATATAAACAAAACTGAATGCAGATTCAAACAGGATGGAAGCACTCTATTGGTGACTGACAGAACTATAAAACAAACACAATATAAAATGAATTTTGCATATTTCTCTGCCCAAAATTTTTTAGTTCCTTTGTGGCCATTTATTTTTTGCTTCACTTAAAAAAACATTTATTTTGATAGTCTCAGAATGATTCTAATCTCTTACATAACCAAACTAATGAGTCAATATGGCGGGTGGTTCTTCTTTGTTCTAATTTCAGTCAGATCAGGGTTCAAAGTAAAATTTCAATCCAGATTCTACATACCAGTGCACCTCGACACTAGACTGGATTATCACGCTCCACTCTTACTTCAGTCCAGTACTGATGTGTTTACACTAACATTTCAATCTGAATTCTTCAGTCCACTCCAGGTTCAACACAGATAGAAATGTTGTAAACGCATTATGTGTGTACTTTAAGAAAAAAAATTTTTGAATAAAAAAACACCTAACACAGTCTAAGTAAATAAAAAGTTAAAAAAAAAAGGGAAATTGGTACCAACCCCAGGTGGCAGCAGCGTATTTACACTGATACCTCCCCTTCCCAAAACAGTGTCAGGTCCAACAGCAAAGCTGTGTTCAAATATTTGAACAAACTAGCCTATAAGACCATTTAATAATAAACATCAAATCACACTCTGCATTGTTAAATTGTTGACGCTCAAATAAACTATTCGTCAGATTAAATGGACATCAAATTATACTTACTTTTTATGTCTGTGTATCTGTGGCTTACAGACATGGAGTCTCTGTGATCCATCATCCATCCCAGTCTTTCACTCATCACATACAAAGTACCATCCCCTTTTTTGTATCTTACTTGCCCAACTTGTAAAAGAACATCTTCTGAAGAGGTGGTCATGGTGGTTTCGTATCAGCCGCAACCACTGGAAAAGAATCGAGGGAACTTAACCGATGTAAACGATAATTTCTCCATAAAAAAATTAACTGTACACACATACTAAAAATATGTATTTAATCAAGACAAGACGTTGACTAGAAATTAAAACCACCAAGCTACTAGTTTCAGTGCGTACGTCCTTGAGTCATGGTCAACAATAATACTCCACCCATATAACAAAAATAAATAACACTCATATCCGCCACGCTTTACTTGCACTTTAGTCCAAAGCTCATAACGTATCGTCATCATATGAACACCCATCCCTATCTTGCGAAAATCGTAACCTCAACATTGGCGGCACAAAATGGCAAGCTTCCGCACCACACACAGACTAGCACTTGCTGAACCTCGTTTTTTCACTAGATATATCATTTATGCACAGTATATCGCATATACTATTTATACGTACAAACAAATAGATACATTGTGGGATTCTGAGTGCATTGAACGGCAATTTAGGTGTAATTACCTGCCGAAAGCGTTAACTTACGACGACCCTCGAAATAAACCGTGCGAGTTTGGTGGGAGCCATGTGTGACACACATAGCTACCACAAACATCACCATCGACCAACAGCCTGGGCCGGAATACCTAGCAGACGACGGGCAGACCCCGCCGACGTCACTGAAGCCTTTTCCTCACTTGCTGCGCTGCCAAGTCACGACAATTATTGAAAATACGTCTTTACATAGAAATAAAACATTCTAATTACAAACACTGTAACGTATTAATATCATTTTACTTTACATTTTGTAGTTTTATTCAATTTAATTATTTAACAAAGGTACTTTTTATTATTTAATAACATTTGGGAACTGTTGCAATGCTGCGCTTAGAGCCAATATGGCACTTCCAAATCCAGTTCCTCTTGCATGGAGCTAACCAACTATCATCTACAACAAAATCACGAATTATGTTTGTGTTCGCAATTGTTTATTTATTGCTTTTGTGTCATATGTTGCGTATTTATTTCTTACAGTAATCCGTGCAAATTTTGAACGTATGCCTGTCAATAAAATTTTTAATTTTATAATTATGAAATTACTTATTAAGAGGTGATTGGATTTCTTGAATATTAAGCAAATTCTTCTCCCTTTAGTTATAAAGGCACAAATTAAGATGGCGAAGAATGTTATGTATGAATATCATTTAACTTTTCTGCAGTCTAAGCAAACATCACGGAGTGTTTTTTTCGTTCAAATCTGTTCACATTTCGAATTATGATAAGCACTAAACCCTATTTGTATATAACAGTTCCCAAAAAGAACTAGCTCTTTCGTTATACCTTTAAATTAATATAAATTGGAGCAGACTAGTAATTGATATCCACTAAATAAAAGATGTTAACAATAATAACAAATTTTATTTTCGCTTTAGTTGGTTCGTATTTTCGAGCGAAGTTGCTGATGTGTAGCAATAAAAATAAGTACTATAATAGAGAGTATAAGATCTTATTTGTAAAATTAAATCTAATATTTTCGAAAACAGACGATTTCTAGAAACAATTGAGTTTATATCCTGCCCCATTATTTAAGTAATTAGTTCGAAAGTATATAATAAGATTAAAAAATATTAGTATCAAGGTAGCGTGTAGCATGTCGGTGCAAGCATTTCGAAAAGAAAAAGTGATGTATAATGCTGTAACATGTTCTTAGAATTTAGAAATCAAAAAGTATTAATCACTAATTTTAATTGAATTTCTAATTGCTGACAAAACAAAATTACTTCTTTTGTAATTTAATGGATTATAATAGAAAAGATCCACGACTTAGGTCCTGTATTACGATCTCATTATAAATGGGTGGAATAGCTATTCCAAAGACAACATTAAGATGTTATGAACATTCCATGTGCTACGTTATGCTTTAGAATAGTAATCCAAGGTTTTGGTTCGTTACTATGTATGTTGGCATTAAAAGGCGCTATATTTGTGGTATTAAGGCTTATGTTCAGTTGTCAATAATGTGCGCGGAAAGTGTTTTGCATTATATATAACTTCTTTGTTCATAATTATTACTGTCGGTGGTGATCTCAATCCTCTCGCAGCTGGCCTAATCTTCATGCAATTCATCACAATGCATAAGACTTGTTTTTTTACCATTCATGATTGAGGTCCGTGCCTGTGTTTCTTAATTATATTTTTTGATATTTTGGGAATGGAAGGGGGAAATATTTGATTTCACAAATTTCAAGGAATCCGATTCCTGAAAATGACATTAAGCCAGTGCCAATATTTTATTTCCGATTTTTTTGTCATTACAAAATACAATTTCCACAACTAAACATAATAATACAATTTCCAAAACTAAATCTTCTGTATCGTTATCGACATTCGCCGGGTTTACTTGCATTTTGCAGAACTATTCTAGATAATACTCAAAATGGTCAAAAACTTCAAATCATATGTTATATAACATACAAAACCAGCATGCAAATAAATAAAACACCCACAAATGATGTTTGAGATACCATTTTGAAGCTTATCTAAAGGTATAAATGCTTGTCTAGCACTGGAAGTGATAGCTATTTAAACCCCTTTATAACACTTCTAGTTAGCATAGAGGACGTAATACACTGTTTTGCACGAGCTAATAGTTAACTTTTAACCTGATATGTAACTAGAGGTCGTAAGACAGGATCTTACAATTGTGTTATAGATGAAAAATATTAGTGAAATGCAGCACACATTCTGAAAACTAAAAGAAAATTTCGACTGCTAAATTCTGAGAAGCACAAAGGGTACTTAAAAACATCAAGTGATTATTTTCTTGATAACATAATGAAGCATGGCACGTCCCCAACTCCTAGAACCAGTTTATTTAGCCACTTTTGCGCACTCATGCAAACCCTCTACTTGCTTCGCCGCACCTGAACCATGTGACATGTGCCCCATTCCCTTCTAGAACGGTTTGCCCCCAGCTCGGCACTCTAGCATCCCAGTATCATCCGCACTGCACCTGTGCATAAAGTGTGCAGGGATGTGTAAGAATTCATGCAGGTAGTGTAGAATAGTGTAAGTGCTATTCAGTGCAGTGCCTGGCCAATTAGTGCGGAGGCATCATAACCCTCACAATCTATTCTTATTCTTAAGGGAAAGTTAAGGGTTTAAGCTGACACCAATTGATACACAGCTATTAGTCTTGGGCAAATGTTCAAAAAAGCAGCCCATTTTTTTATTAATCAGAGTTAAATGTACTTTATATTAATTTTGTGTTTAATTCATTCCACATGTTACCATCCACATCTCACTCACCATGTTTGTTATTGTGTATTATTAAGCATGTTGTGAAGGAGGTTTCACTTACGTATTTTTAGTGTGCAGCAAGCAATGGTAAGTCCAGTATAGTGCTACTTGAGTTAGAAAGTAGTTCTATGTGACTCGCCAGAGCGCCAAGCTGGCCAGGTCATAGCATCTCCTTTATTAGTCACAGCTCAGTTTACAGAGGAGTAGGTTTTGTGCATGGGGTGTCTCGTGTTTTGCAGCCGAGTGGCGCTTCAACTCTTGTGAATCTATCATTAACCTGCAATAGACTTTAATATCTGGAGCCATTTCGTTTAAGCTACTCGGGACACCTCTCCTCCACTTACTCAGTGCTTGTGTCGTCTGGGGAAGTTTTATTTCGCACTCTAAGTTTTATTGGCCACATGCCGTTTAGCAATGTATCCTTACCAGTAGGCCTAAGCCCGGCTCGTGAATAAAGTGGTCTCCTAGAGGGACATGTAAGTGTAACCTGAATTAAATCTTACGTCAAGGAATCAGCATTTATTATTTCACGTCAGTCTACGGACTTTTAAGGGTGTGGGTCCTACTTCCTGCCGAAGTATAACCTTCGTCTATAGTATAATATGTGTTTGCTTCATGTGCTTTAATTCGTCATACTGTTTTTCAAGGGTAACTGGGGCGTGTGGATAGCCCGAACAGGCCACTGCGTAGCACGCAAACCACTTAATTATTATCAGTAATTATTATCCAACTATGCCGCCTATATTTATGCTGCCAAGAGGTAAATTTTAAAGTTTGCACAAAAGGTGTTGCAGGGGCGAATGCTCGTTCAGGACAGCCGAGTACTCCACAAATCTTCCCCAGTAAAGAAACTGCCAGGAATAAATGGTATCTGTAGGTCAGCGATCCCTATGTGTGCCCCTTCAGCTGGTGTATACACCATTGTTTGCGTGCTCTGAGTGAAGTGAGAGTGTGTGGATTGCATCGCTTAATTTTTTCCAAATGCCGAAACGAAAATTAGGCTTATTTAAACTGGGGCAGGCAATAAACACATATTTATTACACAGATATTTTCTAACTAAGTACAGACCTTCGGGTTTTGACTAACTTGGACTCGCCCAGCAACATCAGCGTCCTGATGCCAAATTTTATATTATATTTTGCCTCATATTTTATTTCTCAATTCCACTTAATAAATAAATGTCTATTGATATTGCCATCATTAAAGAGTAATAGAGACAAATATGAAAATAATTACCATGTTCCTCTGTACGAGGGTCAAGTGTGTAATTAAATTGTGAATTATTTTTCACTTCTTATTTTGAATGGTTGGTTTCGTCACTGCCTCTTAAAGGTGTTTAACCTCAATTTTTAATTTTGCATTTTACATAAATACTCATTAACTGACATAAGTGGTGTAAGTTCTGTAGTTACCATAATATTATGGCAATAGGAGGTTGATGGTTACTGGTTTTCTGGGCCATCAGTGATGAAAGGTTATGTGGATAGGGTTTATGGTTGTGCTGTTTTCTGGGTTAGGCGCCATTGCTGAGGGCATAAAAGATTATGCGGGTCATGGTGCCAATGGCCCATGTAGCCATCCCTAATTATCCTCTGTCTCTTTATGCTGATGATGGAGTTTTAGCTATAAATCTACAGGGCCTAGGCTAGTGGAAGGAGTAAAGCCTCTTCCAGATGTGTAATTCACACCTGTAAAATTGTTTCGGGCAATCTTAACTCCTTAAGAATATTTTCCCATCTCATGAAAATGAGTATATGGTTGTGAAGCAGCCGGAGAAAAAAAGAACTGCATTATCGATGACATATAATTTTATTTCCGTGATCCTATCAAGTAAGGCTCTTACATGTATGGTCTCCTATGTGGTTCGGAAAGCTCATAAACAGTGCAAAACAGCACAAGGCCTACATGAAAATATAAGTGCAAATTTCATCCCGGCTGTGTAGCAAACAGTCTGTGTTGTGAGGTGCCACGCTCTCTGTGGAACGTTAAATGATAATAATGTTCCAGTAATTTAAATAAAAATACTATTTCAGCTACATGTTTGGCATAAAAGCTGAAGACTCAGAGAGGTAGCGCACAACGTCCACCTCAAATGATGATTTAGATGCTACTGATGGTGGGTTGACACAGAGCTCTCTGAGTGGCTGAGCCTTCCTGTGTCCCATGTAAAATACTTTATTATTAAAAAATGATGATGGGAATGGCATGAAATGGCTATATGCAATGCTGATGCGGCGAGGATACATGTGTACATATTTAATTTTATTACAAAAACATCAAACCATAAAAAAGTGTATTATGAAAATATATATCACATAACTGGTAAACATACCACATAAAATTAAATGAAGCCCTATTTCACTGAGGGCTGAAGTGACCTGTGGTGTGTAGTTGGATGAGCGATTAACTTATTATGCCTAAAACTAACTAGTGTTTAATGTAACATAACTAGATTTACAATTATATACATTTATTAATGATAATAAAAATTTAGGGTTATCTCACCACAGGCTTGGTACGTTATGGCAGCCGATCCATAGCCCACAATACCTGTCTATGAAAATAATGCACAAATCTACTGCCCAATACTAACCTTCAATACTGGATGTCAAAAGAAATGAATATTATATGGAATGCCGGGTACACACATTCATGCACCTATAAACAAAACATAATTAAATATTATTCACACTCTGTGCTATAGTTGTAATATAAACACTGCATTAATTCACATAATGGCATTGTGCAAGAGGCACAGGATTCTGGCATATGACATGCAAAAATCCACAAACATACAAAATATTAATAATTGAACCCTTAATGACACATTGAACCACATGAATGATGCCACTGAAATAATTATATAAATTAAAACACTGAAATGGCCAAAGGCTCGGAAAGGTGTAGGACTGGGCCACACGTTCTGGTAAGCCATTTCGATGGCTGTGAATGGATTGATGTAGGGTTGGAAATGATTTTGGGCAGTGAAAGTGAGGTCTAGGATGTGGTTTACCTGGATAGGCGCCAGATGCCATCGAGGCTATGTCAATATGATTGTTGACTCTGCTTATTTTTGGGGTTGCAAGCTGTCCACCCGGACTAAATCTCCTCGCCGATGATGCTGATGACCCATGCTCCATCGATTGTTACTCTTGATCGGATGATTTTGTAGGTGTTTACTAAATAGTAGCCGGTGGATCGACTACATACCATGATGTTTCTCTTCGCGAAGAGTCGATTAGCCATTAATACTCGTGTATATGGAGTGTTAGGGCCAACTACATACCCATGCTAAAGACATAAAAACTTGCTGTACTGAATGAAAGAGAACATTAAGTAACTGATTATTTTTAGGGCCCGTCCCCTTAAATGCATAGAGCGGTCGAAATAAACTACTTACCATTGAATTCACAGTAGCATTTATTCGACATGATTAAATATCCCCCTAGGAGAGTACTTACATGTAGCAAGTGTGGCAAACAAGACCGGCCACTGCGGTTACACTGAGAAAACATCTTAAGTCAACATGACTTTATGGCGGAATTATGCTTCCCAGGGTGATGTTATTCCTGCAGGAAGAGTAGGTGGTGTACCAGGCTGCTAAATGATAAAAATGTTCTGGAATTAGTTAAAGTACATTGTAGTTAAATGTCCACACACACTGGTAATGCCGGTGCTCATGACGCATGCACCAACCCAGTCCGTTGCTACGTGCTGACAAGCGTTCCCGCCTGATGAGCGGATGGGGTTCGGCTGACCCACATACCAGAGCGGTACTACGTCCTGCAATAACCTGCAATATTCTGCCTTGCAAAATGCTACTAAATGAAACTTATACTAAAAATTACACACAGAACCATGCAATATAAAACACTGGTGAATTAAATGGACATAACACTGGACACACAATGAGACAAATTATAGCATGTTGAACAATGCACTACAAAACAAGGGGAACACAACAGACAATCAAACCTTTAATAAAAACATAACAAAGTAAGTGGCATATATTCTGGGTTCACAAGTCCAATTATTGCCCATTGTACTTTCATATTATTCCACTTCGCAGAGTCTTTAGTGTATCAATGGCAACCACAGGTTGCACTGCACCGGCATGCCCTCCTGCTGCTCTGCACTGCACCGATCTTGATCACTGCCTGTCCGTAGAGCGCACAACCCTGCTGCGATAGTATAGCAGGTTATGGCCGGACAAACTTTCTTAAGGATGAGGGCACATGTGGCACACGTCAAATAACCCCTCCTTATTTTTCGAGGCCGTTTGTAGGCCGACTGATATTACTTGCAGCAGCTGCAGGTGCGAGCCTGCGAGCATGACCACAGATAGTACTGCCACTCCTGTGGCCCTGCCGCACGATGTGTTGCTGGCAGTTGCAACTTCCTGGTTGGCACCTACGGTTGCTTGCATTGATGGCACGCCTTTGGTGTGTGTGCCTGCTGGCGTGAATGTCAAAGGCAAAGCGAGCTTCTAGACTCACTGGTCTCGCTGTCGCCTTCCTCGCTCCTTCTGACCTGCTGCTGATAGTTCCATTTCCAGGTGCGACCCGGCTGAACACTCCCTGCAAACACATCTTCTCATGCATCATACACTTGCACTTACATTTTACTTTAGTCTTGCTCTTGCACCTCCCTTTGCTCCTGCTTATCCTGCTCATGCTCATTTTTCTCCTCATATACCTCGATGAGCACACCAACACTGTTGTGTGCCCCACCTCACCCTCCCTGCTATCTATCTGAGGCATTGCATTTCCGTCCTGTACCACCTCTGGTGATGGCCTGGTGTTGCGCACATTGGTGGATCCTCTGTGGGTTCTCCCCCCTGATGTACCGCTACACCTCGCATTGCCTCCTGCTCCTGTGTTTGATCGTCGCGGCTTTCGCAGTCGCCGGGTCCGCACACACCTGACAGAATTCGTGGTCGACAGTACCTGATGTTAGTGGATATGGTCCTGGTGCACCCGTACCTTCCGCTTCCCCATGCAGATAGTGTAGGTGGTTGGCATACACTTTTGTAGCATGCGATGAGATCCACACCAATGTATTGCTAACCCTGCACAAAAATGCTTCTTCGCTGTTGACTGGGGATGTGTCCACACGTATACCTCCTGTCCCCCATGGAGTATAGGCGGTGGTCTGTTAGTGACTGGTATCAATCTTGCAGTGTAGCATCTTGCTATTCTCTTCCGTCACATAGGCCTATTTGCCACCTCCGTCTCTGCATGTCTGTGCTCGTAAATTCACTGCTCTCTACTCGCTGCAGACATTATGCTTTCCCTGATAGGCATCGGTTGCGGCCTAATAACACTTCTGTGGGTGATCTCCCCGTTCCTGTATTTACTCTCCTCCAGAGTGTGTAGAAAATGGCGAGTATGTGATCCACCCAAGTGTGTATTGTTCGCCTACACAGCCGTAAATACGCCTTATATCTTGGTTTCTGTGCTCTGTGGGGTTTCCCTAAGGGGTACACAGCAATTGTGACGTGGTTGACATCCCACTTTGTACAAAATTCCCTCAATTTTCGGCCGATTAACTGCATACTGTGGTCTGTTAACAGATTTTGGAGGGTATCTCCAATGCGGGAAAACTTTTCTTCTAGTACTCTCGCTATGTTTCCTACCCTTGCTCCACTGGTAGGGCACGCTTCTGTCCATCGCGAGTAATTGTGTGTTACTATGACAAGGAAGCGCTTTATTCCTCTTGTTCTCGGCTAACAATCCATATAATCTATTCAAACTATCTCCAATGGTTTCCTCGGCATGCAAGGCTTTTGTTTCGGCTTTCCATTGACCGACAATTCTTGTATACATTGCACTTGTAATATTTTTGCATGTATCGTCTCGCATATAGGTTAAGGCATGGCCAGAAAAAATGGTTTTGCAAGTTTAAAACTCTCTACTCAATGCCTGGGTGTTAAGCCATGCTGCCTTTGTGCGAATATGCGAAAACTTGATCCCTCACATATGTGGGGACATACACCCTCCATTTCTCCGGCTGTTGGGTAGACAAGGTCTCAAGCCTGCTATCCATTACACGCCATCCCTCCATTTCCTACTGGGCGCACTGCCTAACCTTCTCCTGCATAAAGGTGCAATTATTTTGCACTTCAATTACCTCCTGGTGTAAGTCGCTAATCAGGCCCTCATTGTTGGTGACTGTCATATGCTGGACACGAACTACCGATATGGGGTGCCGTGAACTTGGCGGAAAAATGTCTTCCCATTTTGCTTCATACTGGATTATTGCCTCATTTTTGAAAATACATTCTCCCTACCGGGCACATGTTCTACAATAAATTCGTAGGCTTGCAGGTGTAATGCCCATCACGTCAGCAGGCTCCTTGCCTCCTGCATGCTATGCAACCATACGAGGCTTCGGTGGTCAGCCTGTATCATTAATTCAAGGTATGCACAGTATTTTTTTCGCCACCAAGATTACCACTAAGCATCCCCTTTAATTTACGCCATACTGTCTCTCCGTCTGCCCTAGCTTTGTGCTTGCAAAGTCGATATCGTGTTTCTTCCCAATGTTGCCAACCTGGTACAATACTGTGCCTATAATATCTTGGCTGGCGTCAGTTTGGAGGTACAAATACTTGCTCGTGTTGTTGCGTGCTAGTATCGGGTATGCTCAGAACTCATGCTTGATATCTATGAATCCTTTCTCTGCCTTGTCCATCCACTGGAATCTTTTCAGTGGCGAGAACAGGTCTATCAAGGTTACTGTAATTATTGCGAATTTCGGAATGTGCTCTCGTATCCAATTGATAACTTCAAAAAAACTTCCGTGTATACTTGCATGTTCGTGGTTGTGGATAGCTTTCATTGAGCTTTATCTGTTCTGGATTCTCCCTGTTTCCCTTCTGGTGGATCACGTGACCTAGAAAGTCGATGCTGGCTTTTCCTACATGTAATTTTTCGACTGAGCAAGTAAAGCTGTTAATCACTAGCATCTCCAAGACTACTGCTAAATGATCTACGTGTTCCTCCCAACTGTTTGACCATGTAATAACGTCATCGAGATATGCCAGCATATACTCTCCAATAATGCCATCCAGCACACGTACTGACATTGCCTGGAATGTCATGGATGCGCATTTCAATCTGAACTGCATCGCACAGAACTGAAATCGCTGGCCATCTGGGGCCGTAAATGTGGTTTTATGCCTATCCTCCATCTTCACTGGTACTTGCCAGTAGCCACTCTTAAGGTACAGGGATGTCCAAACTTTAGCCTGTCCCAGTATGCTTAACAGGTCTTTTACACTGATGTATGGCGGGAGTGTGATGCACATTACCTGGTTCAATAGCCGGAAGTCGACACAGAATCTGTGTTTTGTGTATCTGCATATGATGATGTAAATATCCTCGCAGGTTGGTGTGTATCGGCTTCTTATCTATGAGTGGGATCGCATACTCAGCGACTGTGGTTCTTTTTAGTACGTCATGCCTGCCGAATACATCACTGTACTCATCAAGGACGTACTGGAACACGGCCTAGTGCTCGGGTGGCACCTAATTGTCAAACTTCTCTAATCTCACTTCGGGTAGGCTACCCGTCGGACAATAGTCCAAGTTATACACAGTGCATCTTTCTTTTGCGCCAAATTGCATTTGTCTTGCTGCCAGCTCGACGATCGAGTTTTGCTCCTTGAGCCATGGTATTCCCAGAATTGCTTCCTCGCAAATGTCCCGTTTAACAATGACTGTGGTGCTGGTTTCTATGTCACGAACTTGAACTGTCACTATTGCCTTTCCTATGGCCGTACTACAATGCTCATTTGTTGCCTGCTGAATATACATGGCTTGTGGGCATAATGTCCCACTCGTGTATAAAGTGCGGTCGTACAAAATTATGTGAGACTGCAGTATCAGTTAAAGCATGGCACATCTGACCATTAATTGAAACTAAGATGCAGATGGATGGTGTGTACTAATTTGTAGTAAAAAAGTTTGTTGTGGTTTAATTTCAAATCCTGAGCCCGAATTCTAGCGGGCAGTGTTTTGAAAGTGTTCGGCCCCTTCACCTCTGCAACCCATTTCCCTGCTGTTTGCGTTCAGCTGCCTCTTGAATGCGATCCATATGTGAGTTGTTCAGGCACTTATTATACCAGTGGTATTGTTGATTCGGGCAGTATCTGCATGGATATTGGGGTGGTTAATCAGAATTTCCATCCCCACCGTATATTGTTGGCATTACCTGCTGATCTCCTGTTTGGTGGTTTCTGTTCACTCGACTGTATGGCTACGCTCCACTTCAGGTCCTGCCTGTACATTTTTTCATGCGATTGCCCACTATACATTTTCCCATGTTACTATCCACTTAAACTACGTGATTGTTGTGAAAAATTTGGTGACCTATTGCGGTAATGATTTTTGTTTATATTCTTTTCCCTCTGCTCGTGCCACTATTTTGCTACACTTGCATCATGGCGGTGTCGTTCATGTGTTCGTTCTAAAATAATTGCAGCATGAATGAAGTCATCTAGCATACCATTAAACAGAGGCATGATAGCTACTCTAGCATCAGGCCAGGCTGTTTCTGCAATTATTGCGAGCACTTCACACTCTGGTAAATGTGGGTAAAAACCCTTAATGAGGTGATTTTTACATCTGATAAAGGCAGCTAGTCACCCAATTGTTGACCTTCCAACATCAGCCTGCTTTGGGGTTGTAAAGATGTATAGACCCCTCTAAACCTGTACTGGACTGAGCGATGGAACTCCTCCCACTGAAGCCCATTATGGTTGAGAGATTTCCACCAAAAGTGTGCATCTCCGTGGAATTGTGCTTCGTCAGAGCTGGCCCTTTCTTCTTGGCTCACCTTGTACCTGGTGAGGCGGGATACACAATCTTCAAGGAACTTGCTGGATCCACCATTAGCATCACGTCGAATGTGGATCAAGTTTGAAACTTCGATTGTGTTTGAGCCGTGATCGGCCCTGGCGGATGATGAGGTGTGTTAGACACCACTGTTCCATTACATGTCACACTATTCGTTCTTTCTGGCAGCGGTGCTATGGTACCCATGCAGTTTGTCATGTATGGGTTTATGGGTGGAAAATTCAGGAGATTCCGTGGTAATGTAGGCAGTACTGATGGAAAACATGTGAGGTAGTGGCGGGTAAAATGGTATGAGCAGTTGGAATGAGAACGGTAGTTGTGTTGGGGTGGGTTCAGGTGGAGAGGTTATGTTGAGATTTGTCTGATTGCGTCCCTAAACTACACTGCTGCCTCTCTCCTCCTCAACCTTGTGTCACCCCTCTCGACACGTGGTTACTGTCCCATGCTACTATCACTTGCGAAAGATGGCTGTTAACATTTACTGCCACTTCATTATCCCATTGACCTAATAAGTCTAACACCTGATGCCATGAGGAGTCTGCAGATATGGATTGCATTCGATTTATACACTGCACTGTTTGTGGTGATGTCGCATGACATCATAAACAAACGAATGTAAGTCCCATGGTTGTTTTATGTTCGGTGTCACTGAGACATTCCTGATGACAGCTTGTATTGAACTGCACACATTTTAGTACAATGGCACCCTGTCCATTACATAGCAAATTATCACAAAATCTGGGGAACATGTAATTCGGAAATTGTTCGGCCTCAATCTTAACTTGCAATGCGGGTCATTGAATGTTCTGCATTGTTACACTGTCGCTGTCCTTCTATGCTCCACGGATGTCACAGATGCGGCTGTCAATAAGTCTGGTCTTGCGACAGTCTTGGAAAACATCACTGCACTTCTTTACTAATTGTAAACTGCTTATCATATTGTGCAAACAGTTCGGAAACCACAGCGCCGGTACGCTGTCAGTCATCCTACCAGCCAAACTTTGTTTTTAAACAAAGTCACCTACGCAGTAGATGCGGGTGTACCGAAACAGATGTGTGGGGTTGGCAGAAGAGGGATCGCCCTTCCCTCTCGTGTCGTGGCTGGCAATATGACAGACAGTGCACCGGCACTTTGGTGTCCTGAATGCGTACGCCCTATGGTACCTGATGAGCACTCACTAAATTTTAACAGTACCAATTGTCAATGCCGCCACAAGACCAGCCCAGAAAACAGCCGCGATAGTGACAACCATGCAACAAAATGCAGTTGCAGTGAAACAGTGCAAGACAATACAACTTTCGTATTGTAAGTAAAGTCTGGACAAGAACATTTTCCAAATTACAATTTCCCAAAATACTGACATAATTTGCTGTGTAATGGCCAGGGAAAAATAGCACTTAATTGTGTACAGCATGATGTAAAATATCACAAGGAATGCCTCATTGTCACAGAACAGAGTTCAGTTGCAGAACTTGCATTTGTTTCTTTATCACGCCACACAATGTCAAATAAATGCAGACTGGGCATGGTTCGCGCATAAACAATGTTGCAGATAGCTCACATGATCAGGTGTTGGACTTAGTGGGACAATGGGACAATGATGTGGCGGAAAATGTCAGTAACCTTTCGCAGATCACAGTAGCATGGGACACAAACAATGTGTCAGGTGTAGCGGCACAAGGTAAAGGAGGGGAATGCCAGCAGAGTACAGGAGGAGAACAGAGCGAAGCCGAGACGCAGTATGCTTCTGCTGCATACATGGCAAGTATAAATAAACTCCTGCCGACCGAACCTAACCCAACAATCACGCCGCACATGTACCCACCACCCACACCATTTTCCCCACCACTACTACAACAATAGTGCCGAATTATCAACCCACATTTCAAAATTATCCAATTAGTAACAATGATGCCACGAAAAACAGGTATGGATAACGCAGTCCGAAGTGGGACCACAGAGTCCACCCAATGCACACATCCACCAGGATTGTTTGCAGCAAATACACCAGCGAAGTTTCAAATGTTGCCCATATTTGGCGGCACCGCAAGGGAATATCTGGCAGCCTTTGTGGAAGACTGCATATCCAATCTCACGAGATACGGCATCAGCCGCGATGAATGGGCCAGCTGCGTCGGAGCGTAACTCTCCGGAGACGCGAACTCTTGGTGGGTCTCATTCAATCACTACAAACTTCAGTGGGATGAGTTTCGATGTGCATTCCATTGCCGATATCAATGAATGTCCACTTCTGTACAGTCCAGAGCAATTTTACTCTGGAAGGCCAACAATTGGGCGAGTCTTTAAATGCTTTTATAACATGTAAAAATCAACTTGTCAAACGTTTCCATCCAAATTTTCCAGAACATGAAATATTGGAAGTAATTGCGGAAACAGCTCGGCCAAAGTTTAGAGCAGCTTTAATTCCTCTATTGAATGGGATATTCGAAGACATAATGCATGCCACAATCATTCTATTGATAATGCATGAAACACCCCGCCTGGATACAAATGGAACAAAATGGCACCACGAGCCAAAATATGATAATGTAAAGCAAACCTGACTCGGGCATATCACGTAATTTTCAACCACTTTCTATTAGTCCTAGTACAGAAATGCGTGGTAACAAGTACAATATCCACAGTATGGAAAGTGGTATAAGGAGCAAGCACATTGAAGCATATACAAGCAAGAGCAGCAGAGGATCGGAGCAACAGGGCCGAGTGGTAACTGATAAACTTATCGCAGCGGAGCAGGTAATAGTAATCCACCACAGCAGGAATGGAATCCGGATTATCCACCCTGTCATCCATGCAGGTATTGTTTAATGCTGCAGTAACATTGGCATAGTAAATACCAGAACAACCCACACATGAAAGAAATCAGGGAAGTGACAGCACATAAACAACAGGGAAACAGGTTGTAGAAGTGAAAGGGCCGGACGTTTACGACACCCCGCCCACAAAAATTGGGACAACAACAAACACAAAATTAACTTCACAGCAAGCACTCGTACATAATATTAGCAGCAGTCAGGCACCATTCATAAGTATCCTAGTTTTTATTACTGGTCAGTTGTGCCATGCATTATTTGACACTGCAGCCTCACACAATTTCATACGACAACACTTTGTATGCAAGCAGGATGTGACAATTACAGACCATGTAATTTGGTTGGTCACGAACGAGCATTGTTAAACGGCCTTAGGACAGGCTGTAGGGACAGTTCAAGTACGTGACATTGAGACGACATGAACTGTCATAGTCATGCCAGAGTTACATGAGGAAGCTATTTCGGGGATACCTTGATTAACCAAACAGCACACAGTAGTGGAACCAGCCACAAGAAGGATACATTTTGGCGCAAAATAAAGATGCAGTGTGTACAATTTGGATCAAAGCCCGGCCGGTAGTCTACATATGGTCAAGTCAATAGATTTCGACAACCAGGTCCCTTGCGAGTACCAGGGTGCATTTCAGCGGATTCTTGACGAACGCCATTACGTATTCGGAGGGAATGACACACTGAAACATGCAACAGTAGCGGAACACGCAATACCATTTCTAGACGAAAAGTCAGTTCACACTAGTCCGCGAGGATATTTACCGCACCAAACACAGATTATCAAAAAGCAGATACAGGAAATGCTAGATGATGGTGTAATCGAGCCGAGGGACAGTCCAGTTAATTCCTCAACTATGTTAGCTATGAAAAAGGATGGAATGTGGAGATTTTGCGTAGACTTCCGACCGCTAAATCAAGTAACATGCAGCGCACTTCTGCCATATATAAGTGTGAAAGAAGCACTAAGTGCGCTAGGACAGGCAAATGTTTGGATGTCCTTGGATTTGAAAAGTGGATATTGACAAGTGCCGATAAGACTGGAGGGTAGGCCGAAAACCTTTTCATGGCCCCAGATGGCCGTCTTTTTCAATTTTGCGCAATGCCAATTGTATTGAAGTGTGCATCTGCAACATTCCAGGCAATGATAGTATATGTGCTTGATGGCATTATTGGAGAGTATACACTGGCGTATCTCGATGACGTTATTATTTGGGCAAAGAAGCTGGGAGGAGAACGATCATCATTTAGCAGTAGTCCTGGAGAGGCTTGCAATCCAAGGCCTCATGTGTTCGATTGAGAAGTGCCATGTGGGCAAGACCAGTATTGATTTTTATAGGCCATGTAGTCGATCAGGACGGAAACCGGCCGAATCCGGAACAATTGTGCTAATTGACAGCTATTCACAGCCGCGAATCCGCAAGCAACTTCGAAAGTTCTTCGAATTGATAAACTGGTTACAGGAACATATGCAAAGATTTGCAACAATCACCACAGCTGTGACGGAGCTTTTGTCAACACAAAATAGGTTCCAATGGACAAGCGAGACAGAAAAGGCATTCACGGAAACTAAGCAGGCATTCGGATCGTGTCCGAAACTAGCATGCTACGACACTAGCAAGAATTTGTACTTTCAGACAGACATCATCCAAGAAGTGATCAGTGCAGTATTGTTCCAGGTTGGCGACCGTGGGGAGAAGCGCATAATCGACTTCGCATGAGCAGAACTAGGGCAAGCTGAAAGACACTGCGACGTGAACGAATGAGGATGTTTTGCAGTAATATGGGCAATCAAGATGTACTGCCCGTACCTCGAATACCAGCGATTTTCACTAAGGACTGATAACTGGTGCCTTGTTTGGCTACATAGAATGCGAGAGGCCAGAAGTAAGTTGACTCGATGGGCATTACAGTTGCAAGTGAATGATTCCATAGTTGAGCACGTACCTGACAAAGAGAACGAGTTGGCAGATGCGTTGTCACAGAACTCTAATAATGTGGCTTTTGTCAGAGATGAGACAGGAAGGTAAGACAGTTGACCGCCAGATGCACGTGACCCAGTCACAGAGGTGTACGTACAACAAATCACAGCTGCCAAACAATGAGGGCTTAATCAGCGATGTGCACATGGAAGTCGTCGAGGCGTTACATAATTGCAGGTTCACACAGGGGAAAATGCAAGAATGTGAACAGCAGTATATTGAAGGATGGCGTCTAGTAGAAAACATATTGGAGACATGTTCGGTTAAACACCCAGAGACATGGTGGTTGTATGTCCCCACTTGTGCGAGGGATCACATCTCCATCTAGCCACACTGTGGCAGCATTGCTGGATACCCTGGGGTTAAGCAGACAGTCATAAATGTCAGCGACCATTTTTTTTGGCCAGGTCTCAGCAAAGATGCGAGACGTTATGTGCAATGATGCCAGGAGTGCAACCTGTATAAAACATGCAGATCAGATGGGAGGCAGCAACAGCGCCCCCACATGCCCCGGAAACCGTTCGAGATGGTATGTGTGGACCTGATTGGTCCATACCCCAGTACGAGGGGAGGCAAGAAATTTCTCGTTGTGGTAAAGGACAATTCCTCATGCTGGACAGAATTGTAACCAAATAGCGGGGCAAGCGCGAGCAATACCACGAGAGTGTTGGAGGAGTAATTTTTCAGACGCTGGGAATTTCTGCGTAACCTATTACCTGACAATGGGATACAATTAACTGGCAAGAAATGGTAATAATAGTGTACGAGATGGGGCTTTAACCACGTCAAAATGGATATCTACCATCCGGGGGCCAACCCAACAGAACGTCGAAATCAGGAGCAAAGTACAGGTACAGCTATGTGTAGGCGACAACCACGCCACGTGGTGGACCACATTCCTGCCATCTTATAAACGTTGAGAAGGCGAGTCAATGCAGCGATAGGAAGGTCACTCGCCGAAGTGTTATTGGGTGGCAATGTACGTCTTTCGGGAGAGGCGAAATGCTCACAGCAAGAAGAAATTAGGGAGTTACCGAGTACTGATACACAGAGAAGACAACAGCAAAGGTGTTTGAAAAAATAAGGCAAAGACAAGATCAGTATGCAGCAAGGTGGCAGCCGGCCACGAACCTACCACCACCACGATTGTATGTAGGGCAAGCGGTGTACGTGCGACACATCCGAAATCTATGGGAAAAAAATATTTCTGTGCAGGATTAGCAGCAATGTGGAGAGAGCTACATCATGTGATACAAGTGCATGGGCCGACCACATATACAATCCGAATAGGCAGAACCCCATGACAGCCCAGGCCATGACGAGCTCAGGGAAGAGCGAGGTGAGAGCTGAGGTTTGGCAGCACTTCACTGTGGAGGAAGCACCACCCGAGGTGTAGCTGAATAGAAACACTGTTGACGAGTTCAGTTCTGTGCAAAATGAGCAGGAAAGTCCATTGGAACTTAAAGAGCAGGCTAGAAAAGGGTAGAGGGCACTTGACGTGTGCCACATACCCCAGCCCGAAGAACGTTAGTCCGGTCGTAGCTTGTGATTCGCAGAAGGGTTGTGCTCTCCTTTGGCATATGGAGTGTGCACCCTCTCGCTGGAGCGACCAGGCGCAGAGAAGGCACATTGCAGCCGGTGGTTGCCATAGCTATGCAAGACACAGCAGAGGAGCAATTAGGCCAGTTATATTGAACTGGGATATTTTAAGGCCTAATGAATTAAAAGTATTGTTGTGTTTGTATAATTAAAGTATTTATGATTGTTTTGTGTTTATTAGTCTGCCATTTCTTTGCAAGGCAATATGTATTTATTTTTTTCATTTTTCCATCAAGTGTTTTGTCCTTATCATTTAACCAGGGTTTGTGTTACAAGTGTGTTTATGGGATTTTTAAGAGGTATATTTATTGTGAACAAGTCATTAGTTTAGTTTTCGCAAGTAGTGACATAAAGTGGTCCCATTTCGGCGCGATGGCAAGTTGCGGCGAGCCCCCGGGTCGGGTGTGAGTGTCAGTCGACGAGAAGCATCCACTGGAGGTGGCAGCTGTGTGTTTGACTCCAGCGTTTTCCCGTGCACACCGGGTGACCATCATCATTTTGCAACTGGAAATTTCACTACAATAGATTTAAAGTATCTGGTACATTTTCTGATCTCGTCGTCCAGTAAACCATCTCCACTCCCCAGTGGATTAGCTTTTCCCCTTGGTACTTAAAGTCTCAAGTAACTATTTAATTGTCGAAAGACGCTTTTCTGTTTCACCGCACCGCCAGTCCTAATAGCCGATAATGTAATTCATGTCAAGGGCCCTCATCGAAGGGATGTAGTTTACTATAACAAATAAGTGTGTGTGTGAACTTTCATTACATCATTTACTAATGTTGCAGTATGCATGTCAAGGGATAGGCCCTTACAATACCTGGTCATTCCGTTCACGTATGTTCCTATATCCGTAAGTGTTCTGAGTTTGTCTCACATTGTACGGGCGTGTGGGAGGCCCTAACAGTCCATGCATATTTGTGTTAAGAGTTAGGCATTTCTACATCAACAATGGTACATGGTCGGCCTACCAGCTATTGCTTAACAAGCACCACTCACCTGGAGTAATTCTCAACAGGGCAGAAGTCAGCAGTATTCAGTCATCATCATCGGCAGGAGATTTGTCCCGGGTGGATGTCCCGCAACCCCGAAATCAAGGAAGTTGTCCATCACTATGATATCGCCTCGCCGACGTCTGGCACCACTGGGGAACCACCATCCAGATCTCACTTTCACCACCCTTGAAAACATATTTCCATCGTCCCAGAGGCGTTTATGATTAACATAAATATATTTATGTATACAAAGGATAATAGTTAAAGACCTTTTTATTATGTTTGCTTCAGACAGATGAATGATTATAGTACATGAATTCACACAAATCTTCGCTTTTACATTGAGAACAAAACATTAGTTTCCAACAGGTATGTAGTTTACAACAATACTGTTTTACTAATGCATTAAGTTTAGATCATGCATAGTATTTTCTGATGTTAAGAAGCTCTGTGAATATCTGAGAAGGATTTTACAAGTTTCTTTTATGTTTTATCTAAAATATATATAGTGGGTTATTCGGAATAAGTGGTTTAATTACACATTGGAATCTGTCTTTATAAGATATTATGCCAGAATCCCACTTTATAAAATTTACTTCATGTCTGTAAGTGATACAAGCTTTGTACATCGAGTGACAGATTAAACCATGGATATTGCTTTAAATTAAAATAATTGTGTGAATTAGTTATTGTCTGAGTATGACATAGAGAATTCTTTGACAATTATGAATGTGATCTGCTGTAGGGGTTTTAAAATCCATGTCCACAACAAAATATTTTTAAAATAACTTCCTGTGTTTTCAAAAAAAAAAAAAAAAAAAAAAAAAAAAAAAAAAAATTCTTTTAACAACAATATTTTCAAATAATACTGACAGTGTCTACACAAAAAATTACCTTTTCACTTATACTGATTGCACACAACATTATTACTACTAGCTACAGTAATTATGTTGGTGTTTCTGATTCGACAGAAACATTGTCGGCACTTCATAAGTTTGCATGTGTTGGATTATTTCTTCTATTATATGCACCATATATTCTCTTCTTGTGTGTGACTGGTGCGCGAATATATCGTTGGTCATTGCAGGTATTCCTAGGGAACCGTTCTCACACCATAGGTATGAAATAATATCAGAATCTTCCCGCAACTATTGAGGTACAAAATTGTACTTGTATTTTATTTCACGGGATGCAAGATAAATGATAAAGTCTTGAGGAAGAAACAACAGTTCATTTGCAATATTTAATGAGTTCGTTTTACCATATACTCATACTGTGTAATACATTTAAAAGCTTTTAGCATCATAGTTTTCACAACAGCGTTCCTGGTTCATCGTTAACTTACTTTCCAGTTCCTCATTGAAAAGGGAGAGTGGATGTTGATAGATGAATGGAGGGTCGGGGTCCAGTACCTCCTCCCAGTTCTTGCTGGGGCTCCTCGCCACAGGTATTGCGTTCCACAGGGCGTGCAGCTTCCAAGGTTCAACTTCTCACTGACAGCTGCTTGACCCATAGTTCGGCACTCAGACAGCAATCGTAAGTGATTCGCCACTCACTCGTTAATGCACACACTTATGTTATATTTTCAAACTCTTTTCTATTGTCACTGACTAATGCAGGTCGCATCACACGGACTGATGCAGTTTGGTACTATTTTCTATTTTCACTGACTAACATAAATTGTGTCACATAGATCGATGTGGATTGGTTGAAGGTTAAACAATATATTAGGAATTTTTAAAATATATTTATGCCTTATATATTATCGTGAACTAATATGACAGTTACCACTAGAATATTTTTCATCCCTACCGCAATCTGAGCGAACCCAGCGTTCGATGCAGTACTGGAAAGAGGTAAAGTCAGTTTGCCCTCGGAGTCGGAGGTGTGTGCTTGGCTGCCATTCCAACATGGTGGATATATACCATAAACATATTAGCAATGCACTACTCAGTTTTTAGTAAGCATTGTCCGGGGTAGGATGTGTACCTAGTGCGTACTTAGTCTCAGTTCATGTAATTACTCCTGGTACATGTATGTAGTGTGTAATTACTTTTGGTGCATGTACTTAGTGTGTAATTACTCTTGGTACTTATCCATTATGCATTTACTCACTATTTCATTATTCATTACCTAATTACACGTAATTACTCTCTAAGGGAAAACAATTTTGTTATGGTTCGCCAGTTTGAGAAGAACGGGTTCGACTTTAAAATCGAAGCCACCTGGCAGGCATCGTGGCATCGAACACCATAGAAAATCCATGCAGTGAGACAAGCTATCACACACATTCTCCTCAACATTAGGCCCGTAGGCATGCAGGTGCTATTGGAGTATCTGAGTGCATAGTAACTAGAATTATACTCACAGATATAAATTTCCATCCTTACATATTTGCAGGCATGAAGGAACTCAGTAAATGTGATTGTGCTAACCACAGAGCATTTTGTGAGTCTATCCTTGCAGCAGTTCCAGCTGACTTCAGTGTGACGTGTAAAGAAGTTATATACAGATGGTATCAGTTAGTCTTACACACTTATTGTGCACCTTCTTGTAAGGTTTATGTTTAGTTTTTTTGCTTTATTTTAATAATTATAATTTTCTTGTAAGTTCAAAAAAATTACACCTCAGATGGTAGATATCACGATATTAATTGTTGACTAATAATTCCACATGATTGGTTCATATGATTTTCACAGTTGTATTGTAATTAATTTTAAAGAAAAGAGTGCCAATAACTTGAGTTGTGTTGACGTGTGTTTGAATGAATATTACATTATATCTCTTAACATTGATGCTCGCTGGTGAATTGCAATCATTTAAGGCGATATTACACAATATCAGATTTCGCAAAAGCTTGTGCAAAATCCGTCATAGTGGTCATTACACGGGCTAGTGTGGCACCCGTCATAGCATTTGCTGCCTTGTACGGCCAGATTTCGTACCACGTTTAGTAATGTTGGACACGTCCTATTTTCAGTGGCAGGTCTTATACCAGGTTTCATACTCGGCCCATCACATCGCAGTTTCAGAGCATAGGGCGCTCCCTGTGGCTACTACTGAAACGAGTTGATTAAGAAACCGAAAAGGATGCCTCCATCTTTATTATACATCTGTGAGGTTGAAATTCTTTAAAATATATTTAAAATAGAAAACGACGAATAATACTGGTGATGACAACCTTTAATTACTGTTTAAAACCATTCTAAATACACTATCGACCAAAAAGTAATTGGGCACCTGTCCACAATGTTTGCTCGGTGGTTGTCACCCAGTTAGAATCTCGTAGGGCTACCTTTTGAGGCTATAACATCAGCCACCCGTCTGGCGTGCTCTATACAAGTGTTTGCAGGACATCCATGGGGAATCGTCGCCATTCCTCTTGCAACCATTCCATGAATTGAGCAATGGATTTTGGCCGCGCCTGACGAGACCTCACCCAGCTATCCAATTCGTCCCAAAGTTGTTCAATAGGGTTGAGGTCAGGGCTCTGGGCAGGTCAGTCCAATCGGCGAACATTGTTGTCGGAAAACCAATGCATAGTAGCCCTTGAAACATTGCACCTGAAATTGTCATCCTGGAAGTAACACGAGTCCATTCCGCAAAAACTCCACATTGTTGGGAGCATTTCATTATGCAGAATGTTACAATAGGCCTCTTTGTACATGCTGCTACGGACAAACATCAGCGGTCCTATGCCGAAGGTCGTGCAAGAGCCACACACCATCACTCCACCATCACCGAATTTTCTAGTGGACACTATAATGTAAACCTCGACTCATCACTCCATAGAACCGATTTACACTGCTCCAGTATCCAGTTGCGATGGTCTAAACACCACCTGAGTCACCGAGCTTTATTGCTTGTCATGATGTGAGGCCTATGTGTATCTGCTCTTCCAAAATATCCAAGTCGGTGGGCCTCTGTACGCAATGTTCCAATGGAAACCGATACTCCTGCTGCTGCATGAAACTCCTGTCGGTTAGTAGTCATGGGTTGTGCCCTATTTTTGACAATTTCATGTTTCAGGGCTCTGCAATTTCTATATGTCAAGATTGGAGGTCACCCAGAGCGTACATGATTGGCACAATGCTATCGACCTTCCACTTACGCAGGACGAATGCGACCCTTGATTTGGGCTTGTTTACCTTCCATCCACTCGCCTGGCTAGACAGCCCACTGAGATGGCAGCCCAAATTCACGCTTTTATCGAAGTCCGATAACTCTGTACCTCGTATCATCTCCTTGTCAACTGGTTCTACACTGGCCTGCAGTGTATGGTGGGCATACAAGTCAACTGACATACTGAATTACCTATCTTCAAGGGTGCCCAATTACTTTTTGGCCGATAGAGTACTTATAACGTTACCTAATGCATGAAAAAAATAATTCAAATATTAAATATATCTACAGTATATAAACACATCTGTCAGTGTGTGAGCTGGTAGAACAGTACTAAATTCGCTGTGCCCACAAACAAAATGTAACTTTTGGGCGTGAGTTCGAAACTCCACATGACCCACATTTGTTTATCATTATATTTTACATGTGGATAATATCCTAGTACGTAAAGAAAAAAAAACCTTTTTTTTTGCAACTGGTAAATAATTTTCATCAAAATTAAAAATATCACATTCATACACTAGTGACTTCATGCCATTCTCAAGAAAATGAAGGAAACTATACTAGTAAGCAATCAATTTATGTATTTTAGAAGTAATATAGAATTAATATAGCAATATTAAGAAGTACTAGTTTTCTCATAATCCTATGTAAGTTACTAACTGGTAGTAGTTCTACGAATGGGGTTCATATTTACTACGAACCACACACTGCATACCCACAGAGGGTGCCAAATGCCAGTACGTGAATTGCTGTCAAGTAATATGAATATTCCATGGTGGCTCATATAGTGGCTGGTATACCAGCTCGTGCACAAGGGCTTGTAGAAGCTTGTACGAAAACCAAGTACGGCTGCAGGTATAGTGCAATATCGGCTTTAGGAATATAAATATTTATCCTTGCCGAAAGTAAGAAATTTTGAATGAAACAATGTAGAGTCTTCTGTTTGGTTGAGAAAAAATTTTTCAGTAGAAACTTATGTAGGCATTCGAATGGGATAAACTGACAAGATGGCTCGCCGACGATAGTGTCCTACCCTTACTTCAGATAAATTTGAGGACAGTCGACGTCGCAATGCAGAATAGGTGGTTACAGAGTTTTATTGAACCAACTGTGTAGATGCCCGAGGTTTACCTGATTGGATTTCGGGTTGGTCAGCTGTCTCCTTCATCTGCTGTGCAAGTAAGGCCTATGCATTTTATCGTTACAGAAAAGAAAGTCCTGCTCCAGAACATTGAAATTTTAATGAAATTCAGCGAGAGCCAACTAAAGACGACTAATTATGGAACTGAATGAATGTTTTATCAAGAATCGCTCTCCACTTTTGATAATGATAATTTGCCACCAATGCTTGTACATTGAGAGTTTTGAAAGAACTGAGACTTTTATTTTGCAATAAATGAACAGTTTTCCAGAGGCATAGTGATAGTATGTTGAGTGTTCAGGGACTGAGTTAGATAATGAAATGAACTGATGCATTCGGATCAAACATGCGGGACAAGGCGTCTGCTACTAGGTTTTCCGCACGTCGCACGTGACATTCTTTAAACCGAAACCTAGATAAACGTAGCACCCACATACCCAGTTTTCCGAGTTGGTGGGGGTAACCCAAGACCCAGCAAAGGCTTGATTGTCGGTCATCATATCACACTCATCGTGCTCGCTTCCAGTACGAAGAGACATGTTAAAGTTTCTTTATCATATATCCCTCGAGATATTTCTGGCTCTGTTAGTGCGCTGCTTGCAAAGGCTACCAGGGCAATTTGAAGCTCTACCCATTGCCCTAACACCGCACCCAAGGCCACCACAGAAGCGCCCACCTGGACCACGAAATGCCATTCAAAATCAGGTAAAATCAGAACTGGTGGAAAGGTGAGTATTCGCTTCAAAGCATTAAAAGATCGTTCCTGTTCCTGGCCCCAGACAAATTGCATTCATTTTTTATTAAGACTATTTAGGGGACCACTATCTATGAATAACGTTCGATAAATCGTGAATAGTATCCCATCAACCCGAGAAATTTCTGTACCCTTTTAGAGTACGCGGGCAATAGGTGCAACACTATCGGGGTCAAGCAAAAGCTTCCCTTCACTAATTAGGTACCCAAGAAATTTAACCTTATTTTCGACCAGGGTTACCTTTTCGGGGTTAACTGTCAAACCAACCTCCCTAAAACACCTCAAAACTTTACGCAAATGGTTCAGGTCCATGTCTTCAATATATATAATTACATCGTCTACATAACTAAAGACAAATATAAATTTATATTCCGAGAGCACATGGTCTGAAACTCTGGAAAGGGCTTGGCTACCAAAATTAGCCCCCATTGGGATCAGAGTAAACTCATTGATTCCAAGGGGTGTTAAACGCTGTGTATTTGCGACAAGATGGATCAAGCAAACATTGATGGAAAACTGAATACTCTTTAGTGCGTCCAAGATGTCGCAAGGCGCAGTCTACTGTCGGAAGTGAGAAGTGCTCCTTATGAATTTTGCGATTTACAAGAGTGTGGTTATCTACCAATCTGTACTTGTCACTGTCTTTCTTTTTAACTAGGAGTCCAGGGAAACAATAGTCTAATGACAGCACGATCCCGCACGCCTTCAACGACTTTTCAATTATTTCACGAAACTCTCTAAGTTTGGAAGGTAGGCAACGGAAGTGGCGGTCGCGGACCGTCACATCGTCAATAAGCGAAAACATGTAGGGTAAAATTTCACACTTCTCTATTTGGGGCATAATGACATCACTGAATTCCTGTCAGACACGCTCTAAACTCTCCTCAAATTTTCCCGACACATTTACAGATTCTTCTGAAGCCAACTGATTTACTGGGACACACTTACCACAATCCAAATGTATTTTAATATCTGGCACAAACCCGAAGGAAAGCGTAAATTCCTCATGATTTATGAATGCACGAGAGAGACCTAAAAATTCCAATCCTAAAATAGTCATAATTTAACACAGGTAAAATCCAGAAATCCTAACTCCACGAAAAAATGCCTTTTTTAAAGTGTAACATGACTACATGCGAGGCTGAGAACATGTCGTCGTTAGCAATAAACAAACTCAGCTAAGTCGCACACTGAATACGCGAACAAGAAATGACCTTTCTGCATAATAATTATTTAACAAACATCCAACTAGTGAAGCAAAGAGAAGCTCCTGTATCGATTAGGGAAGGATATAAATTTCCGCCGCAAGCTACTTGAACAATACACGTGGACTGTGGTTTATTTCGATACAACACGCGGCGACTGGAAACACCGCACACATTTCCAGCCGTCACTCCTTTTTCCGATACCGGGCACACCGCCCTCAAGTGCCCTTTCGCACCGCAAATAAAACACTTTCTATCTTGGCAAGATGTTCGTGACTCTTTATAATTCACACTTAAGTGTCCATGTTTGGAACAATTTACACAGCATACTACTCTAGTGGTAGAATAAATATACTTAAATTCCGACTGCAGCAACACGACTCTGCACTTCGACTGCTAAAGTACGCAATTCTTCTATACTTCGGTTCGGGGTATAGGTAACAGCAAGCACTGTACTCGAACACGTGGAGTAATATTTTCCAACACTATACGGACTATCACACTGTCCGGCAAATTCAAACAAAGCACCCTTTGGTGAGAAACTATGGAATTAATAAATTCACTCAATGATTCATTAGAACATTGAAAACGATATATATCATGCTCACACGTGAGTTTTACACCCGACGGAAAAACATGAGCCAACACACTGCGGTGAAAGTTTACAAAGCTACAATTTTGGTCAATTATTTCCTCCGAAATCAGCTGTAAGGCATGAAATTGACATTTCACGGCCAGCGAGCACAACAAAGTTATGTTGTCACACAGATGTAGGTCAACGACCTTGGCAACCACGATGAAAAAAAAAAGGCAACACTGCACGAGGCGAGGCTACATTAAAATTGGGGACAGCTTGCAAAGCCTGAAAAAATATCTTAGAGGAAAAGGTGTGCGTGGAACTGGGATTGACCGAGACCACTTCCTCGGCGACGCACCTCGTGTTATGGTTGCGATTCTCACGTGTTGCTCAGATATCCTTCGTAGTTGTAGCATTGTTGATTCGGGTGGGAAAGGCCGTGTCTGTGAGGAACGCCGACAGTTCTGTATTTAGATGATAGAGAAAGTCCACACTCTCAGCAACCATGAAAAAATTCCAAAATACAAATATTAGCAAATATACACAGATTATAGTGTAAGTTGTCAAATATAAGAAATATGTTGTATTGTACTTACACAAATGCATACACACAACATTTAGAGATGGGATATGCAGACAAAAATTCAGAAAAGAAAAAAAATATCACAGAAAATTATAGAGAAGTCAGAGTATTCCTGGAAGTAGCATTTGAAAACTTTCGCAGAAGCCCTGCTCAATTTTAAAACATTGGTAAGTATTTTGACAAGGTGATAATGTTTACAAAGTGACATCATCACTATCCACAGTTTAAACTACCTATGCCCCAAGTCTGCACTAGTGAAATCGAAACAAATAATAAATTGTTTTGGATGTACACTGGTGTAGCAGAGATTATGTTGCAGAAACTATAATTAAACATACAAACACACAAAACCAAACAGGAATAGTTGTCAACAGGTACATAAACACACAGAATTCTGCAAAAGGAGTGTTTTACTTGGAATAGGACCACTGTGCTTCTCTGTTTTTGTTGTCCATCATTAGTTTTTTAAAAAGTTTATTTGGCGCTCACTGACTGAATTCCTTCCATGGAATTCTGTGTGTTCTTCAAATAGGACTACCTACTGGCAACTATTATTGTTTTTTTTTTCTGTCTGTATGTTCCTTGTGTTTCCTGGCTCATGACAGGCACTGAACGGCTGTAGGATATATTATAGGTAGAATGGCAGTCCAACCTGTTTTATTTTTGTAATTCCCAAGTTAAGTTTGTTGGGGTTCTGTTATTTTATTGCCCAGGAAAAAAATAAAACAAAGTGTAAAATTTTTGTAGGGAAGGGGGGTTAAATTAACGTATTTCGTGAGACGGCATTCGTACGAGTATGTGGCATTTTGAGTAGCAAATTTTTTGATGGAGCAGTGGCAAATTTCGCACATATTGAAATAAAATTCACAATACTTTAATTTCAAAAATTTTAACTTCAATGAAAAACAAAACACGATACCTTCATCGCTGTTCGTATTCGCACAGATGCAGCAATAAACACACTTCGACTGAAGTTAACTTTACACATGTTGAATTTACGATACAGGTAAATAAAGAAATATTATTTACACACCACAAAAGTGTTGGAAGTGAGGCTTTTTCAGGCCAAATGCATTAAAATAATTATAGTAACGGTTTGACGTGTTCCTGATGTCCACGCATCCCTTGTGCCCGTTTCGCTTCCATCACAGATGCATTAACCACACAGCAACACTCGCCTGATCGACATTAGGTAGCGGTCTCGATCAGTGCAGGTCGTCAAGAATGGTGTTTACACTTTTCTTGCCACCCTGTAAACGTGGCAGTGGGACATAATGTTTAACATTCATCACAAGAGGTTACTCTCGTGATGAATGGATATGTGACCTAAACGAGTGTGTCCCGTGAAGTCGCGACTGTTAGACGCAACAGCCATTGGAGGAAACACTGTGATAAACAGCGCTGCTTATTCCCACAGCTATCCGATGTGAGCAATGTTGACAGGCCCCGTGGCCGAATCCAGAGTGCGACGTGGCTCCAAGTAGTGTCAAAAGATGGGGAATTACATTCCCGTAGGAAGTGTAAAGCGGTGAGCAGTTCCCTAGCAGCATTAATTAATAGGATCATTTTTATGCATTTTTAGCTGTGATCGCACCACAATTAACTAGGGAAACCGCTCGCTCTAGCATAGAGTTTAGATACATATCATAGAAGACAGAGTGTAGCTCCGCTCCTGTGATGAAATCTGTGTGTCGTCACATCTATAAGCATTACTGTAATTTATCATTTCGACACATGCTGGTTTTTAGTATGTTAATTATAAGAGTGTACATGTAATCATCTATCGAGAATCAGCCACCTGAGGCATCATTTCATTTGATATCACTCTTCAAGTATGGTGACATACTCGTGAAGTCACATTCTCATACATATCAGGAACTCCGATATTCATGGGTATGTCACCAATGTGTTTTAGTTTATGAAACATAATTATGTACAATGTCAATTTCATTTATCATGTTAATTATTAAGATCTGTTTTTTCATGTTTTCATTTTTGCCACCAGATTCGCTGGACGTGCGGTGAAGACGATGCCATGTCGTTAGTCAGACTTCAGCACTCCAGACAACCAGCAGGACAGACGGTAAGCTCCGCGTACCCCCTTCGGCAATTCAATTTAGGCTAAATTTTCTTTCATCGCAATAGTTAGTGTAACTCAGGAACATTTTAGTACTTTTAGTTAGCCGAGGGGAGGTCTACCTGCAAACTGAAGTAGCATACCAGGACTTCAAGCGTGAGACACGTTTTCATTTAACTCTAACTTAAGGCTTGCACCTTACTTGCCACAGTAGTGATCACTGGCAGGACCAGAGTGTCGGGCCCGCTTAACCAAGGCTACGCGTTCTCATGTGCAGCAACATTCCGTTGCACCTTTGCGGTGATAAAAGAGTCATGCCCTAATTAGACTTGTTTTATTGCATTTACTTTCCTGAATTCATCTGGTACTGCACGCTAATAGCAGCATTAACTTTAAAGTGTATTTCAGTGTATGTTTTGTATTTATGGGGCCTGCCTCCTCATGCAAAATAATTTCAGTGATAATATAGGCGTGCGAAGTGGCCACCAGCTTCTCCCCAAAGGAAATATTTTACATTCAACATAATTTAACTGACAATTAAATTAGCTCTCCTTCATTTCGACCATGTATACAGAGTCGCCGTAGGCAGTTGACCATACGACGCCATTCAACATCGTTCAATCTACCAAACGTGGCTCCGGTACATCATCAGTTCCTGTCCTACACCTGATCCCAGGCGGGACACGAACACATCACAGAACCTCTGGAGGCGCAGCACATAAAGTTCAATGCATTACTTACAAAACACGCAAACATACTGTTTGTAAAATACGCAACCTTTCGAACACGTACTTTTCTATGGAAATCGTTGCAAATTTACTTCTCTAAATGCACGTTTGTTTGCCACTAGCATTGATAGTTCCAACAATTTCGTTATCATTATCGTCTCCAATAACCTCACCAATCTCGTTCACAACCTCCATTTCAAATGTAAACAGTGATTTGCAGGATCGCCTAATTTATCTCAATTGTAGACCCTTGCCCAGAGCTTCAACATGCAGATATAGTAGACGACAGTTTACCCTCTGGGTAGTGCTACCTATACACGGTAAGACGAATTTTGTCATTTGCCTAGAAGATAAATTTCACCAGACCCTATCCAAGAGATGGTAAGACCGACCCTTCGTTACGAGATAAAATTTTATCTATGGTGGATTATGTTACTTCATATAATCTTATTTCGATACAAAATACCATTTAAATGCAACTCTTCCATGTCATTTCCAAAGAAAAGAAACGAAACCAATAATTTTGATATTATATCCGCAGAGTCCTTTTTATATGAAAACTTCCATGGGCTGGCCGCAATTTTAGTTTCCTGTAATTTCTGCGTGACCAGGAATGCGCCGCAGGTCTCGCCTGCAGCTACTACTGCATGGCTACAACTGGACTACTATCTAGACATCTTTTTCGCGGCCGCGCCGAGGACCGCCCCACTACAAAACTACACAAAAGGGGCCAAAAAAAATACAAATCTGCGAAACAAACACTTTCTCGAAGCTAAACGAAAAATACGCGACAGTTTACTTATCGGCGGCAAGTCGGATGGATTAACTATACATAATCAAGGTTGGATTCGAGAAGGATAGTTCAAATTTGAAGATAGTTGATCTAATTTTGTATCACCAAGAAATGAGATGAAGCCAGCTCATAAGCAGCAACTTGAAAGGACTCTACAAAGTATACAACATGGATGCCATAGAAATACGAATTCAGAAAAAGTATTATACTATTTACTTAAAACTGTTTTCGTGCCTTAAAAATATTATGTCTATTTCCACAATATTTTCTTCGTATTATAAACCATTACTAGAGTCTTTAGACTGTTATTATTTCACACAAAATATTGACATTGCTTACCACAATTTAATTTCTGAATTTATTCTCAAAGCATTCTAGATATTAAAATATGCACTAAACTACAACGAGAGTCGTAGTAAGTCTCCCAATTGATACATATTTCGTAACTTTTCATTTGAAAAAAACGTTCAAAACAAAATGTAAATACTTAATTTTCAATAATAGACATCAATAGTTAATAACTACAGTTGGAGTAAAAATACTAGATAGAATAAAGCTTCTTACACATTAGAAAACTTTACATTTGACTTTACGTTTCCTTTTCTCTGACGAAAGCACCAATACACAATGGAATTGTTGTCTGAGTTCAGACAATTGAACATCGGTTCTACGCGTTTCGTAAAAATGTATATAAAAAGTTTATTTCAAAACTAAATCTCATTTGTTTACTTTATTAAAATATGTAAATTCATACATTCGTTTGCCATTAATTTAATTTAAGACGAACTTTGTTTAATATACCGTGTTTAAAATCGCACTCCAATAATATAACGCACTTTCTACATAACCTCTGTTAAATTCTCAGCAAAATTGCAGCTTGACTTTGACTTTAAATTTTAACTTTTCGAAATCGTAAAGACAAAAGTGCCTAAGTTTACCTTTGACAGTTCCATTGTGCTCTGCTCTATAAGAAACAACATGTCGGAAAGCAAACGTAAAGTCAAATGGTAAAGTTTTCTATCGTGTAAGGGGCTTAAGGCCATGTTCCGTTACCTGCACAATGCGAAATATACGCAGCGAAGAAGTTCCCATCCCGTCGTACAGGCGCAACGTCGCACCTATTACGAAAATCTACTTCCGGCCAACCTCATGAATAACCAGCACAAGGAAAACGAACAAATGCTTCATTCGCTGACGTCACAGTGGCGGGAAAATGCCAAAAACGTGCGTATTTGAAGGTTAGCGTCGTCAACGACCAAGGGTAAATTTGTTGGTTTTAGGAAACGTGCGCAGTGTTGATTGTACTAAGCCATTCTGTAATAAAATTATATAATGCTGTCGAACAAAGTGTTTTGGTGAAGTAAACTTGAAAGGATTTCCAGAGGAAAACACGTTTTTAAGAGGTTGCGAATTTAACTAACAGTAATTTTGCGTGAATTGTAAATAATGTATTTGTAAACTGTTACTATAATTATTGATTGCAGGTGGCCTAAAAATGTCGCACTTTCGACAGCTTTGTAGTGCGTAAATAATATTTGTTTCTTAGTATGTGTGTGTGTGTGTGTGTGTTATATATATATATATATATATATATATATATATATATATATATATATATATATATATATATATATATATATATATATATATATATATATATATATATATATATATATATATATATATATATATATTGAATGTTATTTCCATACGAGCAATAATTTGAATGTTATTTCCATACGAGCAAAATTTTCTACTGCTCCCTCAAAACATCAAAACAAATCCATCATCCATCTCATGAAAGACGATAATCTAAAGGATAGACCCCCCCCCCCCCTTTTTTTTTTTTTTTTTTTTATCAGTGTTTCCTTTTCTCCATTGAAATAAATTAAACAGAACCCAAGCAAACGTAACTAGGCGAAAATAAAGCAGGTTGGAATGTCAACCTGTGACATGTTAAACTGCTGTGTGTATGACTTTGAGGTTAATAATATACTTGTGGTGGATGTTAACTATTTAATATTCGATTAATTTTATTATGCCCGTTTGCATATAAGAGAATTTTAAACAAGTTATCCTGTCAAATCGTACGACAGGATCACGGGTTTACCATCGTCGTATATGTAAATGTCTTTCCATTCGTAAACAAAACGCTCAAGTTAAGCGCCGAAAATAGAGCATGGAAGTTGTTCCGTTCCCCAGCCCACCATTAAATGCATGGAGTAACGGAACAACAACTGGCGGCTATTCAGCTGGTCGCACCATTGCAGGGAACGAAATACGGCCTAAGGTGATACCAATAATCGGGACTTTGACAAAACAAAATTACTTTACTCAGAATTCTCAGGGAGGGACAAAACAATTTTAATCCCTCTCTTACTCTTTTAGGCAAAGTAAAAAGTTACGGAAACAAAGACGGGCCTCACAAATGGCAAAGTACAACCGACTAGTATATGTTGTTCACGATAAAGTGAGCACTTTTGAAACCAACTTTAGAAAAAAGTCGCTGCTCCTACCTGCATATATTTAAACGGGCGCACTGAATGACATGTCTCCAGTAAAGTTGATAACGATGGAGGGGAAAGTAATTCTATATATCAAAGTCGAAAAAAATGTTGGGTAATAATATGTAATAACTTAAATTATTTATTTCGTTTTATGTTTTTATGCTTATCTACATTTAAAAATTAGCAGATTTGTAAAGTATTATATTTTCTAATAATTTCGCACTTTCACTTGACCGACGCATTAATAAAGTGACGAGGCCCATGTCAATGTTAATGCTACATAAGGCGGAAGTATAAACAATGTGGATACAAGTAGAACTTAAGCAGGGTTTTCAAAAGTGCTCATTTTTCAATGAACAGTATATACCATAGAAACCTTAGTACTACGGACAATTGGATAGGCGCCACCCTAGGTTCTCTAGTGTGTCCAATCCAATGAGGCAGGACTCGTGGGAGCAGTGGCCGAAACTCTGCATACTGGAGGAGAACTGAAGAACTTCCCCCCCCCCCCCCCCCCCAGACAACGGTCGACGCAATGAGCGGCGTACAGCTCCGCTCCTGACCTGGACAGTCAGTAAAGTTTGTATAGTGCCTCGGCCAGACCACAGGTGCCTCTGAGTGTCAGTATCTCAGATTACGAAGGGCCATGGTGGTGTAGTGGTTAGACTTCTCGCCTCCTACCTGGGCGAACAGGGGTTCGATTCCCGGCGGGGTCGCCCCCCGGAGTTTCGCATGTGGGAATCGTACTGGACGATGCCGCTGGTCATTGAGTATTCTCGAGGATCTTCCGTTTACCCCGCCCTTGCAGGTCAGCACTGCTCCATATATAATTCCACCCTATCTACTCTTAAGACCTTGATGTTAAAATACGCCTAATTCTCTCCTCTCTCTCCTCTCTCTCCACTCCACTCAAAGTATGTGGGAGAGAAGCGGATGACGTATCGCAGAACCAGGCTGGGGCTCGGAACTGGTCTCCTGCGGTATTAGCTGAATGCTCTGTCACGCTACTGAGTGTATCCTTGTCTACAGGAGCCCTGTGGCATGTTGCTGTTATACTCCTTAAGGAGGTTGGATGCGGTATTACGGTGTGTGACCTTGTAGCCGTTAAACGTCTGCACTCGAGGTGTGGCATGTTTATATAATGTTGAATACTTCAAGGAATTTCGTGATATCTGCTGAAGCTAAAATTCTTGGTATCCTATACATTTTGTTATTTGTACATGCCTTTCGGACTCGTCGTTATGGTTCTTGAGTTTTATAGACGTGCCTGTAACCTCCTCCACAGGTATTGCTGTTGCGAAAGATTGTGTACAGACAGGGTCGCGTGTAACAACTGGCAATTCGCTACACAATACATAGTGATGTCTAGGTGCCATCTCCGTGCGTATCCACCAATCAAAAAATTATCCGCACTCTGGCTGTATAATTTATTTTAATCAACACACAGAAAACACAAATACATAATTTTGCGACATAATCCCTTTTCTTTCCAATACAATTTGTCCATTTGTCGACAAGCTTTCGTATCTCCTCATAAAATAATTTAGGCCAAGGGTTGAATTGTTGGGTAATTGGGGGTAGGGGGTACCTCTCGCGTTCAACCCTAAATAGATAGATTATTATTGTAATCGTCAATAAGTGTTTGCTTATGATAGAAAAAGGTAATTTCAGCAAACTATTGATAAAATGTTTATTATATTGGGAATGAATTCTTTAATTCTATTTGCCCTTATTAACATATAGATAGGCACCGCTAATTTTGCTTCTGTCAACGTAAACATGACTTTTGCGAAATATCTGGCTACGCCACTGATTTAAGCTGAGCTGTGAGCCACGTAAGCGCCACTGTCTTTATTTTGCCATCAGAGGTGAATCTTCGTCCTCATAGGGTTGCTTTCAGGGGAACCAATAGGCGAAATTTTGATGGGACAAGATCAGGACTATAGGGAGGGCGCTTTGACACCTCGGAACTAAGCTTTAACTTAGTGTCGACAATATGAATACAGGTGTGAGGACGTGCTTTACCATACAAGAGCCATGGTTGATTTTCATTGGTGTGCGAATGGAGTGTGCCGGGTGTGTCTAGATGCATCCTGATGACCAGAAAATTTAATAATAAAAAATTGTGCTCTTTGAGATTTATTTTATTGTGTTCGAATTTCAGTATGCCTAAGATCATGGTGGTCTACATGAAACATACTAAAGAATACCAAGATTTTATTTGTCCATGACATGAGGACTGTTTGCAGATGTCGGATGGTATGGCTTTCTTCTAAACCCCCGCAGCTTCCCTCACTATATAGTCTATTCGTGGTTTCTGCACACGTTTCAAATCAAACCTTTCAAAAATCACCCCATGCACGATGTGTTTAGTTATTTCCTATATATGCCATGTATCACAAGCATTTTATACTCATGTTCATACAATTTGCTTTTCGTGTATTTAAACAAATGTTACGTATATTTTATCTAAAAATAATAATATTCCAGGTATAATTAATATCAATTTAAAACAGTGAGAAAACACGTATGTTAGTAACGCCTAGTAAGAAAGAGATCTTACGCAAAATATAATTACAAGTTAGTGCGTACGAATGCGGTGCATTTAGCTTTGGTGTAATTTTCCAGACTTAGTTAAGCTTAGTTTGTTGAAGACGGAGGGATAGCCTGAAATTAGAACTTAAGTAGGGCTTCAGAAATGCGCGAAGTAACCGTCAATGGATTACATGTACCTTCTACTGGTTGGAAGTGGGCAGGAGCATCCCACTACACAGACAGCCAGCGGTACTCACTAGTGTGGTCAATTGCAGCACACAAGGGGTTTCGATTAACCCCGTAACTGGCAGTTACTGACTGAGCGCTTGAGCTGAAGGTTCCAGTTTATAATTAATTTTTTTTTTTTTCATAAGTGGTAATCGTGTATGATTGTGTACTGGCTATCTCCACGTATTGCTCACACATGGAGTGAGTCGGCATAAAATTATGACCATCTCCTGGGAGAAGAAACGTAGGAATCTGGTGCGAAGTTCGCAGTTCCTCAAATATTTGACTGGATGCGTCTACGAAGAAAAAAATGCCTTGTTAGAAGCACGAGTTCTTAACTTCGCATTTAATATTTACAAGTTTATTCTTTCACGATTAAGTTTTCAATAAATATTTTACCAAATTAATGCGAAATGTCATCTTATTTTTCATGACATGTGCGTAACTATTACTATGTTATACTTGAAAAGGAAAAGTTTCCCATGGGAAAAAAAACCCATCGGCGATTATGTAACATAGTGGAACACACTAATGATGAAGACTGCACACGCCTGTGATAATTTACAAATTATTTACTACGTAGTGCACTGTCATTCGTCTATGCAACAAAACTATTTCACATATACGCTCAACATTGTCGTCAGCTGTACACGCGGATGGACGCTAATGTACTGCCTCATGGCAGATATAGTCTATTCGTTGTTTCCTCACACTTTTTGTACCGAACCTTTGAACAAATTTCCCTTACTTGATGCATTTGATTGTTTCCTAATTATATTATAAATCACAAGCGTTTTATACTTGTGTTAACATAAAAGAACAGATGTATGTATTTTTGGTAAAATTGAAATCTTATTAATATTTTATTTGAAATTAATATAAGTAAAAAGTAGAATGATTTGGTTATGTTTGGGCACAAGAGCAGGGGGTGGGGGAGCTCCGAGCTATTCATCTGTGTCATTCCGGTCCCCTGGTGGCTATTTTCCCCTCAAATTTCCCTTTTCCCATTAAAATTTCCCTTTTTCCTCTCAACATTTTTCTTTTTCCCCCTAAAAATTCCCTTTTCTCCCCTCGAAAAACCACCGATCACTCCCGCTGAACAAACGATCGCCCGAAAGGAACTTTCCGAAGCATCGGAACAATGAAGGTGACAATACTCGAAGACAAATAAACAGTTCTAGTGTGTGAACAGTTATTCTCATATATTCTCAGCTGCGCTCACCACATTATTATGACGGTTTTATCCCGAAAATTATACGATACAAGCTGGTCGTGAAGTATCAGGCAGAATGCATACGAGTTTGCAGGTATATTTCCATGTGTCGTGAACTTGATACTAGTCCTGGTTTCTCACATCGAATTACATTGCCAGGGCCAAAGTCTTGAAAGTATCAGGGCTCAGTGTCGTGGATTAGGGGCGTCCATAATATTCATTTTGGAACAGTGGATACATTTGATATTCCAGCATGCACTGGCCATTTTCAAAGTTCATGTTCATGTCAACGTACATATAGCTTTCGATATTCAAACATTTTCTCACATTTTCTATTTGACATGTGTCGAACTGCGAACGGCTCACTCTCACATTGCACTGTCTTTCGGTCTGTAGCCCGATGATGTACCACAGTTTATCAGAAGCAAAGCTGGACTTCACCATCCAGTTGATGCGCTGGCTTGCTGGCAATCCGGGGTATGTTTCGAGACTCCACGACATGTAGCCACATCGATGTTTTTACCATCTTCCACATTCTCTAGCATCTTTATATGTTCAACAGTGCTTAACTGCACATGAGGAAGCATCCATTCGATAGAATACAGTTTCAGATCCTCTGAATCCAGGTTTTCCCCATGCCCCCCATGGTGTCTGCATGTGTATTAGTTAGAAGCAGCACCTGTTCCTGCTTCAAATTGAAGATAATTCGTTTTTAGTCTTCGGAAAATTCCAATAGCATGGAGAGCGGATGCACACTTCAAACTTGCCTCCAGTGGATATAGGAACACTGTAGTTATCTTCGATTTCCCAGCCTGTTATCTTGGCCGCGGAGAGCTCATTCGACGTGAGCGAAATGTAATTTTTGATAGTCGAATTTATGCCCACAACTCGCGACTGGTCCACCTCGACACCATTGAGAAAATACGTGATGGGAACGATTAGGTGAAGACTTGCATTGCTCGTTATTTTCGTCGATATCGAGCTGGACCCATCTTCTTCCGCTAGTCCCTCTAATTCGCAGGAAAGATTGGCAAGGAAGAGAGGATATATCTTGGTGTTGGACTACTATCCAATCTTCCGATGGTAGTGTGTATGGTACGATCAAGAAAGGCTGAAATGCATGACGTTCTACTTCCGTTATGTTGTCTTCAACAACGACTAGCTCTTCGATGATTAGGTAATCTTCCATGACGTTTGACTTTGAAGCCGACTGCAGAGGAAAATATCGCTAGCACGCATTAACTCCTTGGAGACCTGCAGTGTACTGATTGCAGGTTTCGCGCAACATTTTATTTTATTGCTTCAGGTCGCCATAAATCTTATTCCCATCTTCTCAAATGCAGGGGTAGAGTGATTTCTTCATTTCGAAAGTTCACCAACTCTCCGTGCTGGTCGACGACTATCACGACCACCTCGTGTGCTCTCTTCGCGACGAATGGAACATAAATGATGCTTTGCGGTGTTATGACCAGTTAAAAACCTGGAAAGACCATAGGCAAAAATTCGTGCAGTGTATTGCTTGGCTTGCCATTGAGATAGCCACTCACTAAATCGCAGTTTATTCGTATCACATTGGCCGACAAGATGTTTACGGGCGGCGACGACACATGTGTTTTGCCAGCATCGTAGATGCGTGGCTTGAACCCGAACATCGGTCCGATAGTATCCAGTTTCGTAAAAGCAATATCTTCACTGTATCTGATAACACTCTTCTGATTATTGGGATTCCACATAGTTAGAATTCTGTGTACCTTGCAATTTCGTCTATTTCATAAGAGTCTATGGGCAGCGACACCTCATGGAAAACATTACCAGTGTTTACGAAGTACAGCTTGCAGTTTTTTCATCTATCTTTGGTATACCATTGTAGGTTTGAAAATCGACTATGCCAATGCATCATTCCTCCTCCAGGTTGAGTGGTGGAAAGTGTACCACACGCACCTCGGTGCTACGACCCATCACGTTACGTGTTATCGACATAGCTGAAGGTTTCCTCACGATTTATAGCCATTTTATGCAATTACTTGTACGAGCGGACCAAGAAGCGAAGACACAAATATCCACAGTTTCATGTGTTAGGTATCTGCTCCTTTTCATAATTGTATGTTAGTTTGGTATATTTCAGCTACCATAGCAGTTCGGGTGGAGGATGTAAATTCCCAAAACTGTCGTAATAGTCTGCATGTTTGCCCCATTTTATGTAAGCTACCCAGTGCGTACCGGGCCTGGCTGCCATGTCCAGATTAATAATGGCAGATTCATCTCTCTTGGGTTTAGGGGGCAAAGGTTCTCTTATATACACTCCCGTGAAATGCTGCATTTATAATTTGCATGCAAACAGTGCCAAATCCACATTTGTGGGCAGTTGTTTAGGTACAGATTTAATTAACGCCTCTTCCTGATACACCACTTTTGCAAACTTCCGCCTCCTACTGGGTATGGCCTTAGCCGTTTTTTTTACCCATGGCGATAGCTTATATAATTTCTTTGTGTCTTTGTGCCTCGGAAAACTGCTTATATTCGTTCGATACTGTGTTGATGGCTAGGACGATACCACTCGTGACTCCGATTAGGCCCCCTAGGACCCTGAGTGCAGGCAAAAGCAATGGAAATATCCACCAGTAGCCTAGTTGTTTTCTTGGCCTTGCATGCTTTTCTTGCATTTGTCACTGCTTTTCGTTTCACTTCTGTCTTTCTCGTGTCCTTATAGCCCGTGCCCATTTTCCCCTTGGCCCTCATCAAGTTGGATACACCCCACACCGCTATTTTTTCTCCGAGTCTGGTGTCTGATGATTTTCTTATCTCGTGGGCCTTCTGTGCAAGTTTCTTGTCTGCCTGGTGTCGTGTTTCCAGATCCTTGTGCTGGGAATAGGTAATGTCGTGCTGCTTGCACGCCTCATCCAGCATGTTGATACCTATGTAACCATGTGACAGACTTCTAGCTAGCTTGGTTCCTGGCCCATAGAACCTGTATCTCGGAATGTGCAGCTCGAATGGTAGATTGCTGATCAGCGTATCGACGATCCCACTTCCTGCTAGGGTCTTACCTCTTCGAGGTATCGTGGTGAACTGACCAAGAAAAGTATAAATATGCTTTTATTATACTTTTTTGATTCACATTTATTCTAGACTCATAACAGTACAGACATATAATGCTAATGATTCATCTGTTTTGTCGTTTCTGCGGTAAAGCTTTCACATCTCTGTGTAGCATGCATCGAAATGAAATAATGGCCTGCAGGATGAAAACTTTAAATATGTCATTTCAATGCAAACTTTCTCAACGTCAAATTACCCGGAAGGATACTTTATAGAGATATTGTAAAATTCGCATCAAATATGCTATGCAACCACAATTAGCACCACATACACGACAGTCAGCACCACATGTACCAAAATCGCTCCACCTGCTCTACAATCTCCACAATCTCTCCAGAACCGCCCCACATGCACCACAATCAGCACCACACATCACAATCAGCACAACTCGCACCACAATCAGCACCACATTAATAGAGTGCACCACAATCAGCAACAAAGAATCACATGCATCACAATCAGCACCACATGCACCACAATCAGCGCCACAGTTAGCACCACACACAACAAGATAGTAGTGGTAACATACATATTATCAAGCAAGACGTTACTCTACCCATATGCATTCATGCTGAAGATGGAGATATCTCTCACGAATCACGACATGGAAGCCTATTTCCGAATACAATGAGGTGCATGGCAGGATCATTAACTTGTGGAAAAACACGTGTTCTACTAAGCTTCCTTTAAGATTCGAGAACGTGTACCTATATTCAAAATCGCTCCAGCACAAGTATTGCAGGCCATGGATGGTGTGGGTTATTTTCCTTGCAGTGATAATGAAGCCATCGTGCCTCTTAGCGAAGAATTGGCAAACTCGATATTTTTCCTCGATGGCATTGCCTGCGAGAAACAAAATTGCATCCAGGAGTACTCAAGCGTGGGATGGCATGCGAAGTGGACTGCATGTACCCCGGCCAGACTTTTTCGCACATATCCAAATAGCTGCTCCGTGACATTGCAAAAATGTTGGTGCATGTTTACTATGCTCACGTCAATATGGACATGATGCTATCAGATTTCAAGAGTCTGTGTGCCTTGTACTGGAAAGAGAAATGAGGATTTTTGATGATAGTTAATGACTGGACCCTTTAATGGAGGCACCAGCAGGGATTAGATCAGTTCATCGGCGACCGTTCAGAATGAGTCACAGCATATCGAAATTCGAGCAAAGTAGCCTCAAGCTGCATCTTCACAAAGACGGAATTGGAGGTTGTCTCGTATCAAGAAACGATGGAACTTGTGATGCTAGTAGCAGAATAATTCGAAATGTTAGCGAACACGAACTATCCGAGGATGCTGCTACTAAATATTTCGTCCTCGAAACTGGTAATGCCATCATTCCGGAATTACGCAGTATGTTGACCGAATAAAACACATTCTTTCAGAACTATCTGTCCGAACTCATGGCGAAGATTGAGCGTGTGAAGACAGAGATCATCCACGATATGGTGGGCATGGACGAGCACATAGCGAGTATTCAAAGGCAAATTATCGACAGATTGAATGTGGCATCTGCACAAAATGCAGAGAATCTGACAAACCTGGAAGGATATAATACGTACATTCACTACCTCAATTCCCCACCTCGCTACGAAAATGGATATTCAGAATTGCAGCAGGGACATATTGGATGTCTGCAGTGAAGACCGGGGGGCAAACGAGTATTTGGGTTTTTTTCAGAGTGCTCCTATACCCCGAAGATTAATTGCGAATACGAAGGCCTACATTTGACCTCGACGCCATGGAGCTGTGGCCTGAGTCATCGCTAACTGGTTGTCGTCCAGTGCCAATTCTACGATCGAGTTTGAAGATATAACTGCATGGTGATGTGATCAAGGAACTATCATCTAAAGCCTGCCTACCTGCCTGTGTGTGATGTCTCACTGCCATCACGCGATTGGTCAGTTGCAACCCGGTGATTGGCTGGTCGGTGCATGAACAATGTATTAATGATGCAATACGATTGGTTCAAAGTCAATATGACATCATAGGGCTTGCATACTTGTGTATTATAAGCAGTAGGAAGGTCAGGTGAGAGGCTTAGTTTTTTTTTTTTTTTGGCAACAGCTGCCATGAAAGATACATCGTCTCGGTTAGCTTCTACGTCAGGTATTCCATGGCTAGTTACGTTAAAGTGGAGTAGATATAGCCTGCTAATGGTTTCTCACCATCGATTTCTTCTTCAAGTGAGATTTCTCCTGTTTTGCCAGCACCATCGACTTCTTCAGCTGTGATCGCTGTATCACTATCAGCATCTACTTCAACCAATGCAGCATGATCATCTACGGATGCAACAGTACCAACGACTTCTTCAGCTGTCAAACATACGAAATCTTCAATAGAGCCATCGAAATTTTTGGCTGAGGTACCCAGAACTCCATTGCTGGCATTACCTGCTTCTTTAGCTCCAGCACCTACATCTCCATCAGCTCCGCCTGAGTCTTTGCCTGAACCATTATGTTGTCATCAGTGTCGCTTCTGTGAAAATACATTTAGTAAAAGTTGCAATGCTCGGCGACATAAGCTCTTTAATAGTGCCAAAAATCCTTGTCGCATGTCATATTGGTGTGATATGTGCGGTAAGCAGATCAGTCGTAGCGAGAATTTACTTAGACGTGCATAGACCTGTAAAAGGTGAAGTGTTGGGGTGTGTGTTGGGGTAATAAATGTCACGATATTTTCGCACAAGGACAACACGAGTGTGAATAGCGAGATGGATAAAAGACCATAACCTTAAAAAAAATCGCATGTATTGAAATGCATATACATTGAAGATTATTGTAAATTTTTGAGGGTATGAGTAACTGAAATAACTTAATAGAAAAAAAAGCCTCTGAATAAAATTGCGCTTTATTTCAGGTTTGTTTCCTAATTTGGTAGAGTATAATTAAATTTAAAAATCCGAAAATAAATATTATTAAAAAGTAAGATGTTGATGTTTAGAACGGTGGGATGAGTGTGACGTTAACATGATATGTTCTTAGATTTTAAATTTTTTTAAATATATTTTGCGATTATCTTGTATTGTTAGGGAATATTTTAGAATTTGTTAGGATTTTTTTGTTTGGTTTTAGAACTTTAAAATATATATATTTTTTAAATTTTCTATTAATAATTTGTTGGAATTTTTGAATTGTTTGCATATTTAAAGGCCAAAGGTCGCTGGGGCCAAGGTCAAAGGTCATTGGGCCAAGGTAAGAGGTCAAGGTCACATTGATCCAATATGGTGGTAGTGTGACTGGAATGACAGAGCAGGAAGTCAGGAATACAATATGGTGGCCAGAGGATTTTTCTGGGGCGCTCTGTTTTCCAGCTGGGCAAAACAGGACATTTTTTGGTGGTTCTTGTGTAAAATAATCGATTTTAGACGAGATTTTTTGGTGAAAACATGGGATTTTGTACGAAAAATTCCAAAACGGCGGAATCTGAGATGGCGGCCGGATCCAACTATCCGCATCCTGGAATCCTTTCTAATGGGAACATTGCCCTACTACTAATGAGAAAATAGATGTGTTGTTAAGGGTTGGTAAGAAATAGTTGTTATGCAAATATTATTAGACTGAGTGCGCACGAACGCGGTGGGTTGTCTATTTGGAGTAATTTCCTACACTCGGTTAATCTTTGTTTGCATGAGGTGGAGTAATATCATGGAAGTAGAACTTTATCAGGGCCTCAGAAAAGTTGGAAGTAACCGTGAATGGACTATACTTGTGTTACTTACTTTGAACTTCACTATCGTTTCATACGCACTTCTTTGCGACAAAACACTTTCTCCAAAATGTGCACACAGCATTCAGTAAATATCGGCACCACACAGTAAAATGTTTCTGTAGTTGCTACAAATATATAGTCCATTCCCGACTGGAAGAGACTTTTGAAAACGAACCTTTGAGATATCACTCTAGGCGTAACATAACCCGTTTTTTCAATAACCTGTATTCCACAAATGTATAACACTGTGGTTAACTCTAGAGTACTGTATTATTGAATAAATGGAACTTTACCTTAGTATCTTCTATAACTTGTAATGTTTATTTCTTATTAAACATGAATTAACAACAGCGGAAGCCACGTGTTGGCAAAAGCCGGCAAGATATAGTCCACAGTTAAAACATTATTTTTACATAGTTTTTCAGTATGCTATTTGCAAATTAAACGGTGCGTATAGAAATATTTAATTATTTAGGTAGCCCCGATGGCGACATATTTATATTTTTCAGTTTAAAATAAAAGCGCAAAATTTTGTGCGTAGGCCCTAGTGGCACAGTGGTTGGTTTATCAAGAGAGGAAACAGTTCAGTTCAGTTCAGTTCAGTCTTTTCTGGCCTTAGTTTCCCGTCCAGCCATAGCGAAATCTGTTTTCTACCCGTATTAGAGAGGGAGGCGAGCGAGGAGACAACTGTCGGCTGAGCGAGGTTTGTCGCTCTCTCTCTCTCTCTCTCTTTGTCTCTCTCACTCTCGTAAAGTTAAGCTTCTTTGTAAATGAAGTCATTAATTATAAATAATTATGTAACTATAAATTTGTAATAATACAGGTTTTATATTTTCTTTAAAAATATACATAAGAAATCTCTCCCCTCTCCCCGTCTAGGGTACATTTCTAGCTACGCCCTTGTTTAAATAATATGCCAATGTTTTAATGAGTGGCATAAATGTCCGTCCTACATACATGTGAATATAGTACCTTGTTTTCCATACATAAGCAGTGCCGTTACTCATATCATTTTCCATACATTAATAGTACTCGTACGTTGAAATCTAAACCAATGCAGTCTTCAGGGGGGAAAAAAATCGTCGTACCTTTTGGATACATCACAAATCACCTATATATCAAATTTAGTTGCATTTGTACCCCTCTCGCCAGCGAGTTGTTTTGCCTTCCATTTACAAGTTTCTATTAGCACTTTAGATAATGTGTGGGTATGAACGGATACGTTCTTTCTTCCCTTCTGCTATAGAAAATTGCATGCCTTCTGTTATGCCCACGAGTATAACAAAAAGTAGGAGAAATTGGGCATCGTGTAAGTAAGGCTTAAACGACTCACGCCTCTCGCAGAATTAATGCACCAGAGACTTCTTAAGTCTATTTTAAATATCGGAAGAAAAACTGTTTTGAAAATATGATACACTACATACATCTAGTATTATACTAACACATTACAATTAACATTGTTAAGTGGTAGGGGAATGCTAGTAAAAAGGAGAAAATACCCACGATAAATGAATAGAATCTACACTTGCTGTATGAATTAACACTCCTTGTTAAGAAGGTGATGATAGATGTTATAAAACATATTTCGTTAGTATAGTATAATCGTGCAAACAAAATGAGTGGTCGTTAACGAAAAAAGTATTTATTTATTCAAGAAAACATGGGGCACACAGAACATAATTACTTTAGGAAAAGTAAATTATAATTATGTAAATATGTCACAAAGTTAACACACAAGAATGACCTACTGTCACAAATCATTACAATTCGAACATAGTGTTTGTAAATTGATGTCATTATCCATTTGTAGGCTAGGAGACGACAAACATTCCAGAATACACGAAAAATTTCGACACAGTCAAGATATTTAATAATATTGCTGTTGTTCTTGGTAACAACTGTATACTACGGACAGAGAAATGTATTGATTCGACTGCGTTTATACTCACCTGCACACCGTAATGCAGCGTAAGCTGCGACGTCTGAAGTAAAGCTGGATTAACAATAGAAATATTTAAGCATTATATTATACGTTAAGATGTGTGCAGAAGAAACGAATGTGTGTTCTCTATGTTTTGGTTCGCAGTGGAACCTTATCAGGTCGTGTGCGTTCGCGTTGGTGGGATTTCCTTAACCATTAAAATAAATAGTTGTATTTTATATATTTAGTAAAAATGTTGAGGCTACAACCAATCAGTACAAACCAATCAATGTTGTCGGCGGGAAACTGTTATTTACATTAATGTAAGTATAAGACAATATTACAAAGGCGTATACGTGCACATGTTGACGATAATATTTGTTCACCAATAATAAGCTTCTATAATAGCAACTGCCAGCCTTAAAGCATGGTCTGCTTCAATATGGTTGTTTCTTACGAGGTATTGTTAGGAACAAAAGTAAACATTACAGGCTTGCTGCCTGTTTAAATTCACTAGAATTAAGAATGAAAACATGAATGGAAAATTGGAAATACAGAAGACGTGTTTCTGTATGACAGAGAAGCACCTACTGCATAATTCTAAATGCATTAGGTTTTGTATTGTAAACGTAGGCCGTGTCCGAAATGGCAGATTGTGTTGACAAAATGATCATGTGACCCGATGTTTTATACAAACATTGTGACGTATCTGGTAAACTGATATTTCGTATCTTGTATATAGCAGATGTTAGCAAAAATAAAAATGTCAAAATCAGCGCCATGTTGGTTTTGACATTCAAAACACATGCGCGAATGCGTACAAAACTTAAAACGTTTCTTTAAAACAAATAAATGTTCATAAAATACACTAGACATGTATTAAAAAGCAAGTAAGTGCTGTACTTTGTCTATATAGTTCGCAACACATGTCTTATTTTAAGCCGTTATTGGATATTATATCATTGTCTTATTTATTAACATATTTGCAGCATTCCTGTAATGACCGTAGAAATATTACCGCCATTTTGAGCATATAATTGATATAAAATATATTTTCACTGTTAATGTAAGAATGTGTTGCTGGGAGTGCTAAACAAGTGACTGTCGATAAAGTCCGGGTTGAAACCTACGAAATGACAAATTACAAAATAACGAATTTGTCCTTACGGACACGGCCTTAACTTGACTATTAGTGATTGGCACCGAGTCATTGCATTCAACAGATATTTAGTGCAGAAATAGTTATGTTTCGTAATGTACGTAGTCTGAAGTAGAATATTGTGACTCTCTTTATCAAGTCTAGTTCTCAGGCGTTCGTTAGTGTTAACATTACTGATAAACACTACAGTGTCAACGTTTATCTCATTGTTATGAGTTCGAGGTTTCAGTGTACAATATACGATGGTGTGCTGTGTTACGCACACAGCGGACAACTTTTCAGACAATATCCACTTTTGCACATCATTATTGTAAACGTGGATGTTACAGAAACGACAGTTGTATTGTGACCTTAAAACAAACATCTGTTAGAGTTGAGCGTTAATCGTCATCATTAATGTCCTTTTCCCGCGGTGTGCAAAAGGTTTTCTGCTCATACAGCGTACGCATTCATCTACGTACGTAAATGTTTTACATGTTTCGGGAAATGACAAACGCACTACACGGGGAAACGAATGTGTGTATGTCTCGCGTCCTTACAGCCCATAAGCTACTATTATGAAAATCGATTTATATGAAGTTCATAATTGTTATTCCTAATATTTATTTTTATAAAGAGTGGAATTGAGGCATTACTTTTTGAGAAACACCACTGAGTAACATTCTTAAGAGTGTATACTCTCTAATCTTTAATGATCTAGAAGAGCCGGGATAAATATAACCAGTTTTCGTCGTGATTTGTTATAAACCGGGCGTGTCATTAAATTTATCCTATATAATAAGGAGACGATCTCTTTCTGTCTGTCCACCTTTAATACTACTAAGTCCCTTGAAACTAAACAGAAGTTAATAAAATTTTGCAGAGCGTATTCCTCGGGGTAAAATATAGGTCAAGTTCGAATTTCAGCTAGATCAATTTATGCAATCATGACTTTGACCATAAAACTCATTTTTTAATTAATTTTTTCCGATGAAAGTTTTGTATTAATGCATAGAGATTATTGCATAGAGATATGAAGGTAATGTTTACTCTAAATGTATGGCTTATAAGTTGAGTTAATTTAAATATAATTTTATATCTCTACGTTATTTTTTTCCAGTCTTTGTATGACTAATGATGGGTGTTGATGAGGGGGGGGGTTGATGGGGAGGGTGTTGGGGGGAGTGGAGGTGGGTGGAATGGTGGGGGAGGTGGAAATGGGTTGTGTGGAAGGGGGGTGGTAGGTGGAGGGGGATGGAGTGTGGTAGGGGAAGAGCGTGAAAAAAGAGGGAGGGGGGTGCATGCAATATTTTTTTTTTTTCCAATCTTTGTATAATAACTTAATTTTTTAACGTGACAACTGTTCTAGGCACGTGACAATACTAAAAACACTGTCACGGGCTGGACCCCCTAGTAGTTAATATGCAGAGCAATGCGAAGACTGCCAATGTTTTTACAAGGCAAGGCGTGCATGAGTGAAAACGTTATATCAATATCCTACATTTAATTTTTATTTATACCAATATTAGTGTTGAAAGGAAATCTACCTCTAGTTGTTACCAGTTTTAATGATACATTATCGATAACTGCGTTTACTGACTCAAATATATATTCATTCCTTTGTTGTAATTGTCATGCTCAGCTCCTAATGGGTTGATAATTCTAAAGCTATGCGCCTACGTTCCAGCACATATTCAGTATGTGTTTTCCGTTAAAATACTTGTTCAGATTCTTATCAGCTAAGTAGTTGATGTAAAGGATGCAAATAAGTATATCCATCGGAATGTATCACGTATCGAGCCGAGTGGAGTATGCTTATATACGGCAGTGCATTTCTAGGTTCGGACACAGCCTTAATGACACTCGAATCACCATATTGAACGTACTGATAATTTGTACGAACAGTCACCTATGTAGTAGATCACGACCCCAAACTGTAAACATTGTGTTCAACTGTAGACCGTCGTCCGTCTGACATATATTTCTCCATTATTGAACAATTATTTCATGTCCATTTCCTTTCACATAAGAACGGAACGAAAGGTTTACTATGATGTACGACATCATTCATGATTAATATGACGTTTGTAATTGTAAGTGCTGACAGTACTCATATTTTATCATTAACACCTAAACTATAAAATAGATTATAATTAAAAACAATGACCGTTATATATTTATGATAGTTTATTTTTGCAGAGGTATATAAAACCAAACAGTAGTTGATATCGCTGCATATTTCCGCAAACACATAATTCTACGACAGAAACGAAACATATGCCAGGGTCGCAAAGACGTGAGGATGAACTTGTTGTTTTTATGTCAGCGGACTACATTGCTAACCAAAAAGCAGCTGTAGCACTGATGTAAACAAAAACGTCACACTTTATACTTAGTGTTTTTGTCGAGACAACACGTTTTAGTTAGTGTGTAGCCTACTGTGATTCAGAAATGACAAATTAAATTAAAATTTACTTACCATGTTACTTTTCCGTTGCGCCTTTTATGTGAAAATAATGTTTAGGCAACTGAGCAATGCAAGTAAATAAATAACCTTCCTTGCCATGCTGTTGTCCAGAATTTCGTTTACAGTGTCGCTTATTACTTGGAATACTTTATTTTTAAATCTGTGTTTTTTTCAGAGCATGGCAAAGTGAGTGCCAAACTCAGTCTACATAAATAATAATTATAATTTTCTAGAATTAAAATTGCCATTTATTTGTAAAATAATTGCTAGCAAAATTTTGCATTCCATGGCAATAACACCTTAAAATGCGTCCAAACGTAATATTTTAGTGTGTGTTGCTCTTGATGCAGCTGAATGTTCAAACATACACTTTTATCTTTAATTTCAGACATAAAAACCAGGTAAATTTCTAGTCATTTATAATTTTTTGTAAATATGTAAATGTTTGATCCGTAAACGATCACGGACGTGACTGTTGATCGGAAAATGTTTATTTTAAGACAATTTTGCGGGTTGTTTTAGAAATTAATTTTAAGTGTCATCGTTTTTGTGCAGTCTGTATGTGATAGTTTTGGAACATACATATTTTTATAGTGCATATGTCCAGAAAATGAGAGTGAATATGCATGCGAAAATTTGCAAAATCTATTTTACACAATTATTCAGTGTGACTAGAAATAGTGATTTATCGCGAAAATCTTTCAGGTAAAGATGGTCACAAAAAAAAAAAAGTTTTCATTTTAGGCGAATTAAGTAGGTTCAGTGTCAGAGAAGCAAAAGCCTCGTTGGGCAAGCCAAAAAAAAGGAAACTATTTCTCGCATGTACTGTAGCTAGTAGGAAATAAATGTTGCAGGCATGCGTATAGGACGGTGAGACCTATCATGATGTCAGATATTTTCGCGATAAATTACCATCTCTAGAATGGCGTAACTGTAGTTATATCCCTCCTGTAGTTCATGCAACATTGTCGAAAATAATTTACACCGAAGAAAAATACGCGTAACTTTCTAGTGTATAGTTTTGTACGTAAAGGTTTGCCATTGGCGAGTCGATAAAATGAAAGTTGAAATGTACTCATGATTCAATCATTTGGGAGACATATTGCATAAGTAATTTTTTATAAAATGTATTTGTGTGTCAGAATAACTGCCAGTATTAACGAAATTCAGTAATTTAATTTCTAAGTGGATTTTCGTACCAAACTGATTACAAAATCATTGTTGTAAACACGGTCAAAAACTAATTGATGAACACGTTATTATTAATTACAACTGATACAATGAACTCTAATCTTAGCGCAAGTGTTAACTAAATTTACAAAGCCTTAACAAGAGTAACTATATTTACAGCTTCCAACCAAAACATTTGCGCAAATGGATTTTGTATTTGGAACGCAAAACCGAAGTTAACGGTTGTAAACTCTCATTACTTCGACACTTTCACACGATATGAGGGGTATAAACATGATACACAAAAACATATATGTTATTAACCTTAATGTTTTCACTGATGAACATACATGGTTTTATTGGCATAACTTAAGATAATGTATGCAAATATAAATTACATTTCTAACTTGCCTAATCAATGTTATTACTTTCTCGCTCGCAAATAATACTTGCTCATATGGTTTTACAGGCTGCGATAGTAGAATTCATAACTGAAAAAGTCCTTTTTTTTTCGGTATAAAAAACAAGTACTGTACAACCTGTTGCCGTGCTGGAGCATTAGGGAGAACTCCGAAGCCGCACCCATGCTTCAAGAACTGGGAGGAAAACCAAAGTTCAAGTATGGAAGCCGCGCTAATTCTTGAAGGTTTCCTCTAGAGTGAAGAAATGTATGGTATAAAATATACTAAACTAATTGCTGATGGTAACACTAATGTGTACAAAAGAGTTTTGGACGCGCAGCCTTACAAAAATGTTACCGTCGAAAAAATTGAGTGGACAAATCATCTTCTGCGTAATTTCTGTAGTAAATTTAAGGACATTACAACTACAAGAAATAAACATATTGATGACATTGTCATGAGAAAGAAGCTTCGTGACAATATTCTTCGATTCAGAACAGCTGTTGTCAAAGTTGTAGAACACAGGCGGCAAGAAGAACGGCCACTGCATGAAAAAGTTGAAGAATTACGGAAAGACATCTTGAACAGTACAAGTCATATATTTGGCGATCATTCCCTCTGCTTGGATAGAGACTACTTTTGTAAGTCAGATGGCAGTGATCGTAATTATGTGCCAGAACTAATTAAAAGTGGTCTACATGATAAGATATCTGGTGTAGTAAGACAGATAAGCAACCACAGCAGAAGTTTAATCCACAAGGTGTGCAACAACCCCGCAGAACACTACAATTCGGCAGTCGCTAAATTTGTTGGTGGAAAGAGAATTAATTTTTACCCTAGACGAACTTACACTGGCAGATGCGCAGGAGCAGTTGTAAAACACAATACGGAGATGCCATTGTATGTGTTACATAAAATAATGTACAAAAAAGGCCCGGGGAAATTCTGTAAAAGTGTGGTATACAGACGCAGAACTAAAGTTGTAGCAAGTAACGCCAAATGAAAGGCAACAGTGAAGAAGTGTCGTAAGCCTTTACTCCGCCGGGCGCTTTCAGATAACTTCTATGGCACCAATGCAGAAAAACAAACCAGATATGGATCCAGAGACTTTCTATAGAAAACGCAGAGAATTTCTCGACTCCTTGCAAATGACAGAAAGTGAGAAACAGAGAGTCGAAAGGGCAACCGTAATGCAAAGAGAAAGTGGGGAATGGAAAGAGAGAAGACGGAAAATACTCACAGCATCACATTTCGGACGAATATGTAGCATGAAGCCATTCACGAGTAGTGAATCTACAGTAAAGAGTATATTATACAGCAAAATCGATACTAAAGCAATGAAATAAGGTACGAATCACGAAAAACTTGCAAAGGGAGCGACAGAGCAAGAACTAAAATTAACCATTTTAGACTGTGAACTTTTTATTGATCCGGAGATTCCTTACTTCGGTGCCACCCCAGACGGGTTTGTAGGAGACGACGGAATTGTAGAAATTGAGTGCCCATCGTCCGCCTCACATATGACACCCAAAGAGGCAATACAGAAAGAGAAAGTCACGGCATTAAATACTGACAAGTCAGGAAACATCTTAAGCATGAAAAAAAATCACCGTTTTCACATACAAGTACATACAAGTGCAAGTAACATACATGTTACTCGCAGAAAATATTGTCTGTTCGGCCTCTGAACACCATTAAGAATAAGAATAGAATGAAATTATGAATTCTGAAGCATAGAAATTATGTCAAAACTGGAAAACTTTTATAAAAACTGCCTACTTTCGGAGTTAATTGATCCAAGGTTCACACAGTCAGTGCCTATAAGAAACCCTGCATGCATTACTGAAAATCAGAGAAAGAGAAAAGTAATTCAGTAAGTTTCAAGAAGCCACATAGGAAGAATTTAATTTATTTCCAAATTGTAAAATGGAGTCATGATTTGTTTTCTTCAAGCATTGGAATAATGTCAAAATATTTTTACAGTTATGTAATGTGATAATTGTTCATATTATGCATTGCGATCTATGCATATTAAGCATATATATTATATATTAATTATTTAAAAAAACATATATTATGTTAAAATTAAATGCAAAATGATCATTATATTATTTCAAATTTAAATTGTAACTTGTCTGTTCAATGGCTACGATCACATTTTATATCTAAATTGTGGTTTATAAATGGAAGAACGTGCCGTACACAATTAATCAGTCTTATATCCCAAATGTTATGCTTAATTTGTTTGTTGTTTCAGTATTGCTGAAGTGATAGCTACTTTTGCTTTCAGGAATTAACTGAGTGTTGCAATTCGCTTGTGTATATAAACTAGAAAGAAAGTAAGGCGATACCAAATATACGGTGTATATGAACTATGCAAAAGTGATTGATACAAAATAAAAAAATTTCGTTGGGAAAGATGGCATTTTTTCATTCATTATATCCATTATATGCATAGTTGTTTAAGAAAATGAAAATTTTTATAATGTGAGATTTTGAATAACTTTTGTTACAAAATTTTGGATTAAAAAATTTTGGCCTATTAAACACAAAAAAAAAAGTGTTCAAGCTACTCCTTTCTAAGTAAAACATGACTACTAAAATTATTGCCATTTGATTTCCTCCAAGGTTTCTCTATCCCTCTCCCAAGCGCTTTATCAACATGCATAACTAATGCACGCTATAATAAGTGTTTAAATGACCATTACAATGTTTCTAGATGTATTTATACAAGAACAAATTCAGCTCAAAAATAGAACCACAATAAGAATTTAAAAAATAATAACTACAAATTTATTTTCGGTGTATATTGCATAATCTTTTTAAGACTTTTCATGATGAATATTGACTGTTTGAAAACCATTTATCAGGAAATTCTCAGTTTGGCGCACGTTCACTATTCCCGCTAAGTAATTTGTAACTTAGATTCGCGTAACAAAACTACGTCATTCAAAGCGGGACCCAGGCAAGTTATTCATGCATTCTCAGGTGTACGGGAACAGCCAGGATATTGACCAAGAGAGACCAGTTGATGTTTAAAACTTCTTACACAATAGAAAACCTTAGCATTTAACTTTACGTTTCCTTTCCTCTGCCGAAAGCACCAATACACAATAGAATTGTAAAGTCAGAGTTCGGACAATTGAACATCGATTCTGGGAGCTTAGTAAAAAGATGTATCATGTTGTTAAAATAATTATGATAATATCCAGGAATGCATTTTACGTACCTTTATATTTTTTTTAAAGGCTTAATATTTATATTAGACGTTTATTTTAAAACCAAAAACTCATTTGTTTACTTCATTAAAATATGTAAATTCATATATTTCCTCTTCACATTATATTCGTTTACCATTTATTTAATTTAAGATGAACTTCGTATAATATGCCGAGATTAAGATCGCACTACAATAAAATATCGCGCTTTCCACACAACCTCTATTAGATTCTCAGCAAAATGGCTGCTTGACTTTGACTTTAAATTTCAACTTTTCGACATCGTAAAGTCAAAGGTGCTTGACTTTACCTTTGACAGTTCCATTGTGTCAAGCTCCATAAGAAACAACATGTCGGAAAGCAAACGTAAAGTCAAAAGGCAAGGTCAAATGTTAAAGTTTTCAATTGTGTAAGGCCCCTAAATCGATAAGACGACAGCTGCTCTCCCACCCGCTGGTTTGACTCACTCTCATCCTCGACGGAGTGCGTGCAAAATGGGCATAGCAACAACTACGTATCTCCGCATCTTCCGGCGAGAAAATCGCGTATTTTCGGCCAAGTCCCTCCGACTCTTAAAGTATACACATACGGGCGTAGTTTAATCTGTAGGCTTTCCTCGCGTGTAATAAAACCCCACTGTTACAGATCAAATTTGCACAGTAGAGCCTTGCGTGTAGGAGTGACGAGGCGCTAGAAGTGCGTGTCAGGCTAAGGCCACACGTGCGTGATGTCGCGCTGTGTGGTAGCGTGAAATCACGCCAGAAATATAGACAGCAGCAATTGTAATGATACCGGCCAGACGTAGCAAGAATTCCCGCAGACGAAAGGTCGCCCGCCCAAGAACGCGCCACGTTCCATTTCTTGGGCGGGAATTCATGCGTGCGTCTCGTTGTTGCCTAGCCACACGCGCGGGAATACACGCCGCGCAAGTATCCAGCCTATATTGTAGTGTAAACATAGAACCATTATTGTGTACCGAGTGATGTTATATACAAAATTAAATTAGATATTGAAGTGAACATTTTGGAATTGCTAAAGCACCCGTGGTACAAGAAACAAGGAATATAGAATAATCAGAGATATGAAGAGAGATTCTTGAATGTCGGTATCTGCGGCTGTAGTGGGAGAAACGTGGACCGAGTTGGACGCAGGTAACAAATCCATATATGGTTATAGGCTATTCACAGTAAAATGAGCACTTCTGAAAGCCCTGCTTGAGATCTACTTGTATCCAAGTTGTGTATTCTTTCGCTTTATGTAAGATTAACATTGCCGTGGGTCTCGTAATGTTATTCATGCGTCAGTCACGTGAATTTGTGAAATTATTAAAAAAATAAATATTTAACAATTCTGCTCATGTTTACACATTTACACCTAAAAAAAACGGAAGCGAAAGCTATAATTTAAGTTATCAGGAATGGGTGCGAAACACTTTTTATACGACTTAAAAAAACTGAAATACTTTCCATCCATCGTACCAACCTTAATGGACGCATGTCACTCGGTGCGCTCGTTAAAATATATACAGATAGGATCAGTGGATTTTTCAAAGGTTGATTTCAAAAGTGCTCACTTTATCGTGAACAGCCTCTAAGTACTAGTAGTACATACTTTAATACTGTAGCATTTATTCGTAAACTAGCTGACCCGTGTGATTTCGTTCCCATTGTATTTTTGCAATGTTATTAAAATATAGCCCACCATAATTTCATTGAGGTTTCTTTTAATTAATAACTTTTTTTCAGGTTTAATGGAGTTATTAACTTACACCCTGCCATCACTCTGATATACTGCGGCTCCACTATTGGGTTCTCTACCCACTGAGTTTCTGCGGCCTCACTTTTGGGTTCTGTAGCCACTGAGCTACTGCGTCCCCACTATTAGGTGCTCCAGCCCATGACCAGCTGCGGCCTCACTATTAGGTGCTCTAGCCCCTGACCAGCTGCGGCCCATCTATTGGGTTCTCTAGCCACTGAGCTACTGCGGCTCACTTACTGGGTGCTCTAGCCACTGAGCTATTGCGGCCCCACTAATTGGTGCTCTAGCGCCTGACCAGCTGTGGCCCCACTATTGGGTGCTCTATCCACTGAGCTACTGCGGCCCCGCTATTGGGTTCTCTAGTCCCTGAGCTTCTGTGGCACCCTTATAGTGTTCTCTAACCACTGAGCTACTGCGGCCCCAATTGATATATGTCTATCCACTGGGTCACTGCGGCCCCACTTAGAATATATCTAGCCACTGGGCCATTACGGCTTTTTGGAAGGAAAGATTTACAGCCCATAGACAAAAAATAAACGCGAATGATGAATTTTTTTAACAATACTTTTTTTTTTTGCAGTAATCTGCAGTAATCAATTACAAGAAAAACTTAAACCAGTACCTATTTATGTACTTGATCATAATTTTTTTTGGAACCGTTTGAGATATCTCGATGAAACAAAGTCTAAGTTAGTCCTGGTGTTATTATCTATTGACTGTGTAAATTTTATGTCAATACGTTCGGTGGTTTTTGAGTTAAATCCGTTCGGACAGATAGACAGACACAAAAAAAAATCATTAGATATAGTTTAGTTATCAATTATAAAATATGAAAAAATTATTAAAAGTGAAAAATTCGAAAATCACAGACAGACATTTCAATTTTATTTGGTATTATAGATAAGGCATATTATGCATTCCTATTCACCATCTACAACAAAAAACACCTTCTCCTTCGCCTAGCTCTCTACTTCTGTCAGCAATCTTGATCCTTTGTCAGAGAAACCTACCTTCACCTTCTACCAATCAAATCATGGAATCAACTCCTATTGAAAGTAACGGGGGATCCGACGACGACTCATTCATTTCATTGTTTACTTCAGAGGTTTCTTTATCATACATTTTTATAGTACTACCATGTCTGTTTTGTTTGATGTCGTTACATATCCGCAATGTTAATTAACACTTGACATTATAAATCATACCGAGTTTTTCTTCTGCTCTATAACAGTCCCTCATTGCTGTGTTGTTTTTTATATCACGTCCTTCACAATAGACAAAAGGATTTAAAATGAGCTGATGGACATTATGTACTGTTCGAAAAACTTCTCTGGATTTTCTTTCAGTTTCGTATCTAGGAGCACACAGTTCTTCTTTGCTGACCTCTCACTTAATATGGGATGGACCCAGTATTTTCTCTGATGACGACGACGCCGTCTATGAATAACAAAAGCTGCACTTATTACAACTGCATTTTTAATGATGTTCTGTTTATAATTAAAGTATCACAGATCGACAATGTTGCGAGTACACACTACAAGGCGCACATTGTCGAACGTAGGTGTGGCCTGGGTCATAGATCCACGCTGCGTGAAAACACGCATGAGACCTTTAGGGCGGGGTATACATCCAACTCGTAATGGGCGGACAGGGATGTTGTAGTTGTATTTTAAACGGGGAGGTAGGCTCATGAAGGTCGCTTGCTAATGATCCCTTCTTCGGTGTATTTGGAACCCCTAACTGTTGAGATTGCCAAATGTATCCAAAGGATCTCAGCGGTTGTGCTCTCGAACCCCTTCAAGAATATATGTGTATTTATGGGAGCCGGTGGCCATATTACTTTAATATCCATGGGGTATGCCTAACCGAAAATCTGTACATAAAAGCATATGCGATGTAAACCTTTTGTTAACTATGGTTTTCAGATATATGAAAACAATATTTTTATTTAGGAATTAATGTAACAGGATGGTATTATTTTTGTTTTTAAATTAAAACGAAAATATATGTGGGATATGGCAAGATTGAAAATAATCCCCCGCTTTTTAAATAATATAGTTTATAAGTTGATTACATAATAGATATATTTTATTTATAAAACATTTAAAGCGACTATGTTTTTTGATTTGTACTGAAATTTTACATAGAGTTTTGCGGAACCCTGCGGAACTCTCTCCTTTAGACACTAAATTCAACAAATTAGATATTAAATCGATGTACATTTTTCATTTAAAAAACTAAGTTCCTCGAGTTAAAAAAGAACACCTTTTAAAACCATAACGAAATCTCTTGTAGTAAATGGAGCGAAGTATGAGGCTTTATATACATTCCTCAGTTTACTATATAAATTCTGTATATTTACCGTGATTTCCCGCTAGGATGCACTGATGGGAAAATATTTAATGATAGCGTCACATTACTCGCTCGGGATTGGCTGTTAGTCACGTGATATCGCAACCTCTGCAGATGATTAACGTTGCCAAAGTTGCGTATCGTCTCAGCTCTTTATCTGATGGGGCAGGTGACAGATCATTTTCTCTCTCCTGACCTTCCTAGCTATCAGTCGGTGAGTTATACTGTGTTAGACTCTTACATCGCAGTTTGCCGTGTATTGTCTGGCATGCTCGTAATTACGGATATATTTTCACAACAAAGTAAATATCTGCTTAAATTTCGAGTATCTGTTCGAACCAGCGAACTATTGGAGAATGGAGATCATGATGCAGCGTTCGTTTATTGGCGTGCCTGCGACAGGTGCATGTCCCAACTTCGTCGTTGGTAGTATCATTGCTGACTCCTGCTGGACTAGCTACGTTGTTGGCTATACCGTTCGCAAAACATTAGTATTCGGCCCTTGAAACTCGGAAAGTACGAGGCCAACATAAACTTTATCATTTGCATGTATACGACTATTGTCTAGGTCCCTCATAACCATATTTGACATATGTTTTAGAATCACTGGCGACAGAGCCACATCCAAACACACCAAACGACCATGTGAACTAGCCATACCAACCAACCATACGAACCGACCATACTAACAAGCCATACGAAACGATCATGCTAGCCACCCATGAGAACCAAACATGTCAGGCAACCAGGCGATCCAACCATACGAGCCAACCATACAAGCCAACACTACTAGTTGGCCATACGAAACGACCATACCAGTCGACCATACGAGCCAACCATACCAGCTTAGCATATGAACCGACCATACCAGCCGGCCATATGAACCGATCATACCAGTCGACCATATTAACCATCCATGTCAGCTGACCATTCGACTCGACCATACCGACCAACCATACGAACCAACTACACTAGTTGATCATGCGAACTGACCATACCAACCAACCATATGATACGACTATACCGCCAGCCATACGAACCAACCATACCAGCCGACAATATAAACTAACCATATGAGCCAACCATAAAAGCGAACGATGCGAATTAAACATACGAACCGATAATACCAAGCAACCATTCCGCCGATCAATTTGACGACCATCAAGATCACCCAGCCATATCAACCGATAATGCCGACCAGCCATACAGACTGTATATTACTAGCTAACCATACCAAACAGTCATACCAGCCAATCAGGCAAAGCAAACAAACCAGCCAATCATGCCGACTAAACATACTGACCAACAACTGACTTCACCCAATACTGACTCTACTCATGAATGGCTCCTGCCAACACCAACTCCTACCAGACTGACTAGAACAGTGGACAAGATCAACCAACACGACCATCCGACCATACCAACCATTCATACCATCAGACTATGACGACCAAACTCGAACCAAGTCGCCTAGTACGAATCTCATTGCTAACCTTCTTCGCGCATAAACTTCACAAAAGTTAGCAAAAACTTCGAGAATCATCTCATTCAATGCGATAGTGCAGTGAATCGAGTAGCGATTATCGGAAAATGACGCGAAACTTGTCGTGAACCATGTCGTGAAGTATTATGCGAGTTACGAAACATCCCTCAAAATACGTCGTCTTAAAACAATGTCGCGAACCATGACGAGAGCTACGAAATGTCTCAAGACATATTGCGAGCCATGTCATGAAGCAATGCCCAAACTGTGTGTGACGAGGGTCAGTTGCCCGAGCTGTGCGGGTCAGTTGGTCGATGAGTCAATAACTTCCCCCACCGAAAATAATAATCCTTGTTTTTGCAAATATTCAGTTCCCTTGCAAACTCGGTTCAGAGAAACAACTCGGGTATGGAGGAATTGGATGACAAACTAGCAGCAAATTAACAAGGCTCTTGAAATGAATGGTGAAAAACACAGAGCAACTAGACATTTTACAGTGTCGAGTTGAGGGAGGAAACACACACATAGATATAGGATGATACAGAGCATCCACATTACCCCTTGTTCTCGAAAACAACATGACACTGGGGATTAGGGTAACAATTATGATTACTTTACCTTATATGAAGCATCGATTGGTAGTAATCCAATTCCCCCGAACATACTATTAGTATATGATGGTTGGTTGCTAATGGGGGGGGGGGGGGTGCGCTCTGAAATGGCAAATGAGAATTTGGGTCGTATAAGATATCATTGAATAGATCGTCTAAAAGGAAACAACATTTACTAAGGCACCTTTTTCTGACGTGCATAGTTTACGCACAATAAAATTTAACATCTAAGCATAAGGTTTTTGATGTACGTAGTTTACGCACAATAACTGTTGAACGCATGCATGTTTTTCTTATACAATCAAAATGAAATCGACGAAACATGTTGTTCTTCTAGCGTCCATGCCTATTTTATGTACAATCAAAAAGACGTCGGGTGTACAGTAAATACTGGCATGGCGAGAGAGAGAGAGAGAGAGAGAGAGAGAGAGAGAGAGAGAGAGAGAGAGAGAGAGAGAGAGAGAGAGAGCTACGGTGAACTGGGAACACTCATTCGCACACAACACTCTTCACAAGTATTTCAAATGTCAGCCACCCATATCAGACACGACTCTGCTCTCCATCTTACATTCATGGTTGCTCGGTGGACCTCAGCACTGAAGAGATATCCACATGCTGCTCTTATTCTGTCTTTCATGCAATGTAAAACTAATGACTGTCTGAATGAACGAATTTTATAGCGTCAGTTAACTTGCAAGCAAAACCTGCAGTTCCTGTACGTGGTGGATGGCTTATCTGCTTGCTGCTTAGTGCTGCCTTATTATCCACTTTTGTTCGGAAACAGTCTAATAATAACAGTTACGTTTATACACTTATTATTGGTATTATTAGGGCATTGCCGACTGCATGAACTCGTGCAGTAGGTATTACACTGTTTCCGAGCAAAAGCGAAGAATAATGCATCACTACGCAGCAAGCAGATACGCTATCCATCAATTACAGGAACTGCAGGTTTTGCATGCAAGTTATCTGACAATCGAAATTTCTTTCATTCAATCGTTCGGTTTACATTGTAACCATTAATCTTGTGTGTTGTTTCAGTGTCAGACATTGTCTGTCTGTGGCGTTGCTTTCTGAATCGAATGCCGTTTAAAAAAGAAGTAGCATTTGACATGCTTATGATTCCAGGGGAATGTCATCGGAACTGCAGAGCTACTGCCCGTTTGTACGCAGAGAGATACCCACAGTATGCCCATCACCTGTACAATGTCTTCCAGCGTGTTGCATGTCGCGTGCGTACTACGGGGCTAGTGCAACCGACATGCAACAAACGTCGTCGCATCAGACGAGCTGTGAGAGACGAGAGGGTTGTTGATGTACTTGCTGTCATGGTAGTTAATCCACATGATTCTACACGGAGTACAGCATGGAGAATCCTCGTTGATAATCGTTTATATCAGTCCCATGTGCAGATGCATCAAGAACTTGGGAATAATGACTTTTCTAAGCTCATTGATGTCTGCAACTGGTACCTGAGCAAAGACCGTGCTTTCCATCGCAGAATTTTGTGCACTGATGAGGTCACATTCAAGGGTAATGGTGACATTAACATACACAATACCTATTACTGGTCTGTTGTCAACCCACATTGGCTCCCTCAAGTTGATAACCAGCATGTGTGGGGCCTTAATACTCGGTGTGGCCTTCTCGGACATCGTGTCACAGGACCACTTTTTTTTTTTAAGGTAAATTTAATGGTGCCGCTTATGATGACTTCCTAGAGAATATTTTGTATCAGCTGATTGACGATGTTCCTCTCGTTCTACGATTAACACTGTGGCTTCAACAGGATGACTGTCCTGCCCACTTACATGCAGAGCTCGGCTGGTTGCTGACATTTTATTCTCCAGACGGTGGTTTGGATGAATAGGTCCTGTAGCTTGGCCACCACGTTCTCCAAACTTGGCCCCAAATGACTTCTTTTTTCGGGGAGAATTAAATACATCGTCTATGGTATGCGTCCATCAACGAGGGAAGACATGAAAGATAGAATCAGAGCAGCATGTGGAGCTCTCAACTGTGTTGAAGTCAGCCGAGCAATCACAAATGTAAAGAGGGCTGAGTCTTGCCTGATACAGGAAGGTCGACATTTAGAACACTTATGAAGAGTGATGTGTGCGAATGAGTGTTCCCAGTTACCATTTCACAGTGGTTCTCTCACACCATACCGGTATTTACAGTACACTCAACATCCTTTTGACTGAATGTTAACTAGGTTCTATGCACTCTAAAAAAACAAAATTTTTCGTTGATTTCCTTTTGATTGTTGTAAGACTAACAATAGTTTTAGTTCATTTTCATTGTGCGTGAAGTTCGCACTTCTCAAACATATGCTTAGATGATTAATTTTATTCTGCATAAACTATTGCACATCAGAAAAAAGTTATCTTAGTAAATGTTGTTTCCTTTTAGACGATCTATTCAATGATACCATATTCGACCCCTGTTCCCATTTGCAATATCAAAGCTCACCCCCATACTCCAGTTTCTGGTAAGTTCGGGGGAATCAGCTCCTGTCAACACCAATGGGAAGTTCTGTCTCGATTAGAGTTTGGTACTTCAAGCCGCTAGGTAGCATTGCAAACAGCTTCTATCTCTATGTGCTCTGTGTTTTCCTATTCATGTGAGTCATCGACGAATTATTTTTTACGTTTTTGCAATGATTATTTGAATATTTTCAAATCACATTTTATTTTAGTCCGCCAGGAGTCCGCCAATTTTAGGAAATAAAACTAGACTGCATAAGCTTTGTTGTTCTGCAACATAAATATTGATTCATTTTTCTGTTTCGTTTTTTAAATCTTAATTTTTTGTTGTTTGTGACATTGAAATTATAGCAACATTTGTTTGTAGGCTCGCTGCAAGAACGTGTTCATAAGGAATTACATAGCCGCGAATGATATTGTTTGCAAGATAATGCTGAATAGAACTTTGTGTCGTGTCCTTGGCTGTGGAAACGTTGCTTGGAAGTGCACTTTGCCAGTGTTTTTCTTCCAGTTTCCAAAAGAAAATGTAAGGTAATGTAATTTGATGAATTTTTCACAGACCTGTTCCTCAAAAATGGTTCTTAGAAGAGAGGTGGCCTTAATGAAAGAGGTCTCAGCAAACCAAGTACCACAGAAATAGGGTTTTTTTCAGGTCCTATTCAGTCATAAAAATTGGGTTAGGCTTCTATACGGGTGGGATGTGCTCTGAACGTAATAACATATTTTGCTTGTAAGCTTTCTAAAGAGCTATAGAGGAACTGTGTAGCAGAAAGAGGTAAAAAGCTAAGATTCCTTAAAAGCGGCAGTGAAATGTAAAGTTTTTATTTGCGCCTGTGGATTTTATTTCCTACGTCTCAGGCAATTTTTTTAATACGGAAATTATTGTTGTGTTCAGAAAGGAAGAGGTTATTTCATAAAAATTTTAAGTGAAATCAAATATGGTGATGCAAAAGGCATGTATTGATTTAAAATGGAATTCCCCAACAGTGATGTTCTACTATATTAATATTTAAGTATTGTCTGCAAGTATGATAGTTATAGCAGCAGTTTTATGTAGGGTGGTTAACTGCTTTTCTTGTATTGTATTGCAGTTTAGTAATTTTGCCCTCAAAGACAGCAGTACTCATCGTAAAGTTAGGTTTTCTTTCCATTTAATGGTGTTTAGGGATCATATTGACACATTTTATGTAAATTTGACATGTTTTATTCCACAATGCCCTTTATCTTCATAATCCTGCACAAGTTTTTAGTAAAAATTGTAATAGGATAAATAATTGCATGTCTTAACACCATACATAATGCAAAAAAAAAATTGTTTCTTAATGCTGTTATTTCTTCTGTACACAAGCTTTATTCATACATTGTTTACTATATGGTTTTTTATCTTGTATGTTTACGAATAGAATGGTGTAATAAATATACTCCTGATAACAGGAACTGAGCTATATTGGTATCATCTGAGAGGTACAGTTATGAGCAGCACTGCTAGTAATAATAATTATTATTATAATGGTAAGTTAACCTAGAAGAATATGTTTTATTTCAAAAACATCCTATTTTAAGTAGGTTGCAAATTATAATTGTTACTGGGCTCAGTGGCCTGGGATGGTTGAAATTTAGTTTATAAGCAACAGCTATTATATATATAATGCTTGTTTGTATTGAATTTTTTAAAATGTATCAATGTAAAGGTTCTTGCTTGCTATGCATACAGGAATTGTGTATGTTTTATAGCTTACTAACCATGAACAGTGGATAATAAGTGTTATAATTTTGTTGCAGGTGCGCTGCGTGGGTGCAGCGTGTGGACACTCGCCTGTCTGCGAAACCACTGCCACTTCTCCACAATCTTCGTGTGTGCGCATTTCACTTCACAGAGGATCAGTTTATGAACACTCATCATGACAGGCTGATTCACTGTACTGTACCATCACTCCATCTCCCACCTCAATCCCCAGCTAACCTAGATTTGAATATTTCAAGTGTACCCAATGTATCTGTTGCTCAAGAAAATCAAAAAACTAAACAAGATAAGTTCTTCAAATATAACTGATTCTCTGAATGTGTTCGATGTTTCAGATCCAGTGCAGAATTGCCATGCCAAGGAATGTATACTCCAACTTCATGTAGCAGACGCCTAAGGAGAGTGAAACAAATTGAATTTCTTTTTCAGGCTTAGATGGAAGCATCCAGACACAACCTTCATCCACTACAGAGTCTAGGATAATTAAAATTTTTCAAATGCTAGTATTTCAGGTGACAGGAGAAAGTCCAAAAGGAGTTTGCTGAGAGAGTTGGAGCTGATGCAAGATGACATCACTCCAAAGAAAAGGAAAATGCTGAAGTTGACTCGTAAAACATGTGAAAGTTACAGGCGTCTTAGAAATCGATTGAAGGAAACTCGAGGGAAAATGAAGAAGTTTGTCAAGTTAGCTTCATGTAATGACATGAATTTTTTTACAGCATAAACTCTCCCTTGCAGCAGCTGCATTGGCATGTGGATATGCAAGGAACAGGTTGGCGAGGCTCAGACATCGGAGGTGGACACACAGAAGAAAGCTACTTGCCCTTGCACTGTATAAGTGAAGCCCAAAAGCATACCGATTTTGAAGTGATCTGATAGCTCTTCCTTCTAGAACAACATTGACTAATTTATTGAATTGTGTTAATTTCAGTGTAAGTATTAATCATGACATTATCAAGCACTTGGGACAAGAGGTGAAGAAAATTAAAGATGGTAACCAATTTTGTGCTTTGTACTTTGATGAAATTTCTCTTAGGTCTGGTTTGTACTACAATGAATCTGCACATCGAGTTGAGGGTTTTGAAGATTTTGGAAACTTAGGTAGGACAGCGAGGCGTGCCAATCATGTTTGGTGTTCATGGCCCAAGGACTTTGTACAAAATGGAATCAGCCGTTGACCTATTACTTATGTCAGTCTACAACACCGGCTGTTATTTTAGAAGAAATCATTGTTGAGATAATACGTGCTCTTTCTTCTGCAGGTATTTACATCAAAGCAGTGGTCTCTGATCAAGACAGTACAAATCGCTTGGCAGTAAAGGGGCTTCTGAAGATATTTCCTACAGATAATACTAATAATAACTTTGTGTTTCAGATTGATGGAGAAAGGATAGTGACCATTTTTGATATGCTTCATTTATTAAAGAGTACCAGAAATAATTTTCAGAAATACAACATTATTACGCCCAAAGGAGTTGCATTATGGGAGCATATAATAAAGTTGAAATTTGGAAATGAAGGGTGTTTGTATAATTTAGTGAATAAAGTTACAGATGCTGATGTTAATCCTAAAAGTAAAGCTAACATGAGGGTTTCTTTAGCTGCTCAGATTTTCAGTCACTCACGTTCCAGCACCATGAATGTTTTAGCAGATGGTTTTCACAAGGCAATGTTTCCTGAGGCCTAGGTGGCAGCTGAGTTTTTGTTGTTTATGAATAAGCTTTTTTACAGTGTCAATGGTTGTTCCAGATTTTCTCCTACTCATTGTCCTTTGTGGTGTTGGGTGCCAGAGTCTCCGGGTCATATCAGTTTTTGGAATGAAGCTTTAGTTGTGCTAGACAGTTTGCAGTTGGTAGATTGTGTTTCAGGCAATGTGACTCGACCGCCAAGCCAGGATGGATGGATAACCACAATTCGCGCAATGCAGATGCTATGGTTAGAACTTAAAGTAAAGGATTTTATTTTTTGCAGTGAAGAACCAAGATGGATTGGAGAATTTTTTTCATATATACGCCAACATGGAGAAGATGACAACAACCCAACAGCTGGTCAGTTCACTGCGACATTTAAAACATGTCTTCTCAATGACTTGTGTTCTTCTAGGACTACATCAAAAAACTGCGAAGATGACGAGGGCAGACTTTTGTCAAATCTTGGTCGCTTTTTGACAGATGAAACCAGGAAGACTTCAACCAACTATTATTATATGATGAAATATTGTATTCCAGGTAATAAAATGGAAGAAGAATAAAATGACTCATCCGTGACCAATGGCTCCAGTGACCTGAGTTTTACAGAACGTCAGTCTGTAGGATATGTCGGTGGCTTTATTGCTAAGAAATTAGTGAGTGGTGTTTGTAAAAATTGTGACGTTTGCAGGAGAGATTTGTCTTCTGAACCAAATGTTCTAAGTGTTGATAGAGTGAGTGAGGTTCACTGCATTATTGACGCACGAGATGCTGGAGGCAAGCTGGAGCATCCCTCACTGCAACTTGGCTATACTTTTGCTGCTGCTGTAAATATTTCTAAGCCGTATTTACCTGCTATTTTAAGTACAGATGATGCTGGCAGAAAGTTGTGTACAGAAATCTAGGAGCATCAATATTTATCTTGGGTGAGCTGCAGTATTCATAGAGAGCAGCTAATTACTTAATTTGTGTCCTTATTTAATAGAATAACCATTCATCAGTTTTGCAGGATATTGAGTCGAGATTCGAAAGCCTTCTCCAGGGAACATGAATCAAAAAGACAGCTGAAGATTTTTTAACACCAGTGAATATAAATGTGGTTTTTCAAATTCAGTTTTCAGTTCACCAAGAGTGGGAAAATGCTGTGATTTTTTGTTTTGAATAAATTGATTTATGTGTATTTTTTCCTCTCCAGAAATTTTTCAGTGATTTGTATATATAATTTATACTATTAGTAATGTTACAAACTGTTTAAGTGTTTTGTGTTTTTAGGTACTCTGAAGTGACAGGCGAACATTTATTGAAAGAGACAGTGTTTATCTGTTCCCACCGAGTATGTGTGGGCATGCAATTGCATGCCTAGCTTGTGTTCGGTAGGCTGTGGATTTGACCCCAGCCAGCTGCACTGGGCGTGGTTTTTCCCGAAATGTTTTTCCCATCCTCACTCCAGGTGAATGCTGGTGCAGTTCCATTTTATATGTGGCTACTCAATCATCACCCAACAATTCTATATTATTTTTTGAAGTGTGTAATATAAATAAAGATTAATTAAAAGTATCTGTACTATCATGTTTTATTATTTTGTTTTAAAGGCCCATTCTTTTTTTTTTTTTTTAATACGTGACTTTTGATGTAAATATTTCAATTGTTCTGTTTGTGTTCTGTTCTGTTTGTCAATATTCTTTTCGAAACCGCTATTTTTTGTTTGTAAGAGTTCCTCTCAGTTGTTCACATCTTGGGAAAGTTGAGTTACTTGTTAAACCAATTTTTTTTAGAGGTTTTTCAAAATATTAAAAACTGTAATAAAAAAAGAATTTAAATGTTTTTTGATGTGCACATAAAATATGTTCATTCTTTTCAAGAACACAGAAAGTTGAGAGGTAATTTATGCTATTAAGAATACAGAACTACACAATATAATACATTTGTCTATAGCAATCATATGGAATTGATTGGTATCTGCGATTTCACATGCATTTTATCTTCTGTTGTAGGTCCTAAACACTTACTGTTACTGATGTACTATTTGTTACATGCAATCGTTACGCTGACCTGTGAGTGGATTTTTTACATGCCTGCATTGATAAATGAATGTCGTATTAAAGTTTTTTTTGTGAAAAAAAAGGAAGGATGGTAAATATTTGTACATTACAAAAGTTATTCGGAATACTTTAAGATATACCGAATCATGACTGGTATGATTATAATAAGGTCGTCCAATTTGAACTTCCCAAATTACACCAACATTTACCGAAATGCCTACAGTAAACTTTTACGTGGAAACATAACTGGCAGAACTTTTGTTTGAAAATTACTAAAACGAAATATAATAAGCTATATGTGAAAGTAAATACAACTTTTCACGTGATCAGCGACTAAAAAATTAAAGAAGAAAGCCTGGATTCTAATGGTGCAGTGAGTCCCAGTATTTTAAAGTTCCATTTTACATGCATTTGGCAACCTGTTATCATGAACATTACAACTTTTTGAAAGCCATCATTAGCGAAGTGGGTGGGGGGCTATTCAGAGGTCACATCACTCTTCCTATGATTTCGCTCTACAGAAGAGTGTGTTACATACATCACTGCGTCTTTTATTACAAGTAAAGCAATATTTTTGGGAAATTTTACTACATGACTTTCAGATGATTCAAATACTCCTGACTATTTAAATTTTTTGGGGCTTCATAAGTGTTCTTTTTCACCTATAATTTGGTTACTGAAGATAGTTCTGAAATGGACTGAAAAGTTACGTAATAGTGGAAAACTGTAAACTCCATAAAAATTTAACACTATCCAAGTTTAATATTTTATTTTCTAATTGGCCACATGCTCATGCATTAGAGGTAATGATTCTAAACTTTTTTTTAGCTGGCCAAAGATTTCTGGGAGAAAAAATTAATTTTCTCCCAAAAAAGTTGGGTTTGGTTAAAGTACAATTTTCTAAATCCCGTCAAAGAAAGGTGTTAGGTAGTGGTTATACATCCTGAAAGATAGCAGCACCAGCAATAGTTCTTCGCTGTCACACAGATAGTGCTAGTGGTTTGTTGAAGTAGCATTGACTACTTCCAACCACTAGATGGCAGTAAATAAACGGGACGAGCTTTAACATTGCTGTAAACAATTTTAACGCATATAATCGTGGTCCTGCCCACTCTGCAAGGTATAATTTTTTATGGAGTTAATTTTTTACAGAGCTTGTTTTTAAATTTTAGTCTAGGGCCTGCTCCATCACGCCCAACTATCGACTCCTATTTTTCTCTTACAATGTTTTCATGTATTTTTTTATATTAATCTTAGACGTATTTATAATCAATCTCCACCCATTCGGAAAAGCCATCCCCGAAAATATTGTAACTTTGTGTGGTTTCGGGTTTGGAACTTGGAGCCGTACACAATACCTTAACCGTTAACGAGGTCCTAAGGGGCCTGCTTAGTATAACAGTTTCAATGTCTCGAGGCCACATCCGACTGTAAGGAAGCTTTGCAACGGCAATAGAAAATAGCGTAAACAAGCCTCGCATTTATTCTGTACGAATAATAAATATCGCAAACACAATTATGCTAAAATCACCTAATTTATAAATTGGCAGTAAGATCAACGTTCAATTTGATCCGGAAAAATATTTACATTGAAATATTACACGGTTTATTAAAAAAAAAAAAAAAGAATAAACATAGCTGATTATAAGTACTATAACCAATATGACGACTGGGGGCCCCTTAAATATTTGTATAACACACACTCACAAATTCACATACAAACATCGCCAGAAAGCTTCCAAAACTCGGGGTATTAAATCGAATTGCGGAAGTTTTATTTCAATATAACCTTCATATTATGCATCTAAAACTGGCATTTTGACATTATTACACATATCTAAACATTCTCTCACGAATACTGAAAAATAGCAGATTTTTTCAAGTCTGAGAGAATTTTTTTTTTCAAATGTGAAATTCGAATGAACATCTTTCTTGGTCGGTCACTAGGCCGGGGGGTTTGTGCTCCAAAGTTCGTGGGACGAAAATACATTCCATGGCGACGCCCACAGATAAGTCAATTCCCTATGCTCCAGAGTGACACATGTGCCGTTTGAGGGTTTAAAGTTGTGCAAACCATCTGGTGATTAAACCAGTCGGATCTATAAATAACACTCTCTGTGGTGACTCATTTAAATTAGTGATATAATCGTGGTTTTGTGTCGAAACACAGGATTAAAAAATTTAATAACCCCTTTTTTGTTGCGAATTCGGGAAAAAACAATAATACATTAATGTAGCCCGATAACTTCTCTATTTTAGAGTACTTGATTGATATTATTTATTTCAAAAATGTGGAAGCAGCAGTGCTAAGAAGTTCAAATGTGTCACCAAGCCGAGGTCAAAATGCAAAAATCCATCAAGGAAGCCAAAAAAAGAATAAGTGCAGCCACTCAGCAGCACGGAGAGGACTCGCCTGCATCGATTGAGGGCAGACCGAGGCTCTGGTGGAAGCCCAGCCCGGCCCTATTGGGTCCAGAACGAGCAGCCTACCGAAGCGTCAGGCAAGTCCGGCGTCTAACACCTCGTGAGTGTATCCCAAGAGGCAAGCAGTGATTCGATCGTGTGTACAGAGACGCGACGAGTCCAACGATATCACACACAAGGTACCCAAGATACTCGGGAAAGTTTCTCCATCTCAGCAAGTCCAATTGCTTCGCGTATCCATCCAAACCAGGTCACCTGCCTCCACTGACTTAAGTTCTTACCGACTAGTGTTTTATTTCCGACCTCGATGCACATCGAATTTCATGGAATATCTAGCGGTAGGTGTCACAGCTCCTAACCGCCAAATTTTCTTGTGGTTTTGGGTTTGTAACTCAGGGCCCTACACAATGCATAGCCGTTAGAAATTGCTTAAAAGCTTGTATAGTTGCATATGAACAAAATACAGCCAGAAACTCAGGCAGGCTCATTGTTAAAAAGCTTCGAAAACTCAGGGTCATTATTCAAATTGCAAACCTCATATTTAATTCTGACCCCTATTTTCTTAGTATACAGCGTGTGTTTCCCTCAATAATATATTCGAAAAACATTCTCTCATTACTGAGTAAAAACAGGGAAAGTTGGGAAAATTTAAGGTAAAAATGGGACTTTTTAAGGAAAAAAAGTGAAATATTAAGACTCTCGTGGGCTAAAATGTTCGATTTTGAGGGGAAATGGGAAAAATGTTAGATCAAGGTCATTCAAGGTCAAGCCACCAAGCTACTGCCTGAAGCTATATACTAATAGGTAAACTATTGATCGTAATAATGATAGAGAGCTTGTTGGACCTCTTGCCGGGATGAGAGGTACCCAAGCATGGCAGCACACACAGTCGAGCGAAACGGATGCAGTGTAGCTGGAGTGGTGCGCGAGGGCTGCCAGCAGGGATTTGAAGTAAAAATTTGTACATGAACCAGTTCAGGCAGTAGAGTTGTAATCTCTGCGCGATGTAGCAAGCTATTTAGTGGCGGTATATGTTGACCTGCGCTTGGCGTAGATGCTACAACACATTATTACACATAATTTTTAGAAAGTGGGAATAGACTTTGCTTTTACAGAGTGGAAGACAAACAGTCTCGTGAATGAAAGTTTCCAAACATTGGTTGGGAAATAAACAGACTTATTATATAATAAAATTAACTTTATTGAAACAGACTTTTTATGTAATAAAATTAATTTTACTGAAACTAACTTTTCATAAAATAATAATAAAATTAACTTATACTTTACTGAAAGTTCACGCACTTCATTTAATAAAATAACAGGTGTTGGGACTGTTGGGCTGCCAGTGGCGGTTGGCCTTGAGCGGCGCTTAGGCTGGGGGTTTACCTATTGTTTACACAGGCTGAGTTCATTAGCATTTAGGAGTGGCATGGTTCGGACATGTACTTAGGGTGTAGGTATTCGTTTAATTGGTAATTAATCTAGTTACTGCTTGTTTAATTAGTTTCTCATTGCATGTGCTTGTAATTATATTTAATGTTTTGGTATTTGTTTAATTGGTAACTCATCTCGTTACTTAGTGATTAATTTATATATTGTTGTGGATGCTTGTAATTATATCTAATGTTTCATTGGTATTTTCTTTTTCGTTGCGCATACTTAGTACTTTTTTAATTGTCTTGGTATTTGTGATATGTTTAGTTAGGTATTTAAGGTTTCATTCCTGTTTAATTTGCGGTGTTTGTTAAATTAGTAACTATTCAACCCATTATTATTTAAATGCTATACTTGTGTTGGTCAAAATTCGTTATTTTCAAATTCTGGATTTTTTATGGTCATTACACACAATTCCAAGCTCAGTAACTCGCTGCCCTTTGGCACCGCTCCAGAGCTCAGATGCGCAGCGGACAGCGAAGAAGCAGCATCGACTTTCCCTTAAAGCACATTCCCTCGCCAGTCAGCCACCAGTACTGACATACTCAGTTAATCTCTCCCCCTCACCCTCCATCACAGCTCATTCCCTCCTCAGACACTGAGCATGACAGATGTACCCTGCTGTTAACTCCCATCTTTCCCTCACCCTCTCCTTGGATCTCATTCCATAGCCAGACTTCGAACAGGACAGACCTATCCTGCTCCCCCTTCCCTTAACCAACCATCAGACCTAAGTATTACTCAAGACACTGTAGGGTGAACACCTATGTCGCTCCAGAGCTCAGTCGTCCAACAGACTCCAAAGAGTAAATATCTAATCAATTTCCCATGTGCCAGTTCGTGTACTTGGTAAGTATGTAATTGCTGAGTATGTACTTGGTGATTATTTACTTGGTGATTATGTACTTGGTCAGTATGTACTATTTTGAAACAGCCTCGCTCTCACAACTGACTTATCAAGAAATTAACTCACAAGAATTAGTCTGGCAACCATTTGGAAGGATCTACTGTTAGAAATCACTGTGGATTCTAATACAGAACACCCAGGGGAAAAATCCAATGATAAGTGCAGGAATTAGTTAGGAAACATATATTCTCCGCTGTCGAGAGCCAGAAAAAGTACTACAAAACAAGCAAGAGATGTAGCTTCCAAATTGGTGATCTAGTACTTCGACGAACTAATCCGGTTAGCGATTTTAGGCCCCACGTCATCAAAAACCTATTCTTATGTACGAAGTACCTTTTCGTGTTGTGAAGAGAATATGTGAGAGTTGCTACGAATTAGCTACTCTGGATGGAAAATTTATCAGCTAAAACCCCACAAGAAACCTAGTCTGATAGTTTCCTAGATCTCAGCGTATTCATGATAGAATCTGCATAGTGTAGCGGGCTGAACCCGCCCTTAGCTAACGCCCGCGCGTGAACCCTGCATTACACAAAGCGGAAAGCAGGACACGAGTGATTACGTCAAGCGGGAATTATAAACAGTTGGCGAAACCCCAAACGAACAACAGTATAGGGCAGCGCATGGTTCGTTGTGTGGCCAGACGCCTGCTAGAAGCGTGAGACGTCTGGACGTCAGCCAGTGGCAGGCCTCAGGAAGGGCCACGAGAGGATTGTGCCAGAGCCGCCATTGCAATACGTCGAGGGACGCAGCCTTAGATATCATATTTAATGTGAAACAGTTCCAGTGATACGTCGTAAGGACATTAATTAGTTATCGAAGAGCGGCTATTACATAATATTTAGTATTAAACGTATTGCTCTCCCATTTAGAGATATTAGTATATTGTCAAGTGTTGGTATCTTGTGAGTTGCAAGATAGAAAGACGTTTAAGGAGAACCCCGCCTTTATATTCTACAAGTCCCTAGTTTACTTAAAGGCTCATACAGCCAGGCAGAGTCGCCTGTAATACCTTAGTATATAGTTTATATTGGCTGGAGTACGAGTCCAGTACATTGACAGAGAAGCTGAACCCTTCCCCCTCTGCACCATGCGAGTTTCGGAAAGAATTTAAATTATCAGACGGATTTCGTAGTAGAAGGTGTGAGCATGCGAAGGAGAAAACCACCTCCCCGTCTATAATAGACAACCCCTCCCGCCCACGCAAAGTAAAATTGCAGAATAAATTGCTATTATAGGTATATATTTCTTTAAATATTATGCCACAGGCTTTAAGGTGTGTTAGAGAAGTAAATTTTAAAACCTCTGTGTGCAACGGGTGAGAAGCGTTAATAATTGCGCCAGAAATTGTTCAGATTTGTAGTAAATACAATTTTGAGAATAATAATTCATTAAAGTCTGGACAAAGTGTTGGAAACGCAGATACCAGCAATAAAGTAAATTAAAATCTTAGTATTACAGAGCCATAGTTAAGCATGCCATGTGGTAAGCTTGCGTGCGAACAGGTGACGGCACAGCTACGTCAGCCATCAACACAACAAAGTTCTTGCAGACAAAGCAGTTATCCGTACGAGTAGAATGTACGGGCGTGTACGTCACGAGTGACGCGGTGCTAGCTGGATTAGTACCTTCCATTACACGTCATATTCATTAGCGATTTTCATTAGATCAATATCGGGCACAATCCGAGGTCGCTAGTTTTGCGCCTGAGCTTGAGACTAGTGCTTACCTCGGGAAATTTGCCTGTAATAGAGCCGAAATGTGCGCCGCTGCCCTGATGGAAAATTCCAGCCAGCCGAAGGGCGTACGAGAAGACAGGAATTCCAACTGTAGTACAGATCCAGGAATCGTACACAGTTGCAAGCAATGTGCCACAAGGACATTGCATACAGACACCTTTTTCTACGCTCCTGTGCCACGGTAAACCCCCAAATATAATAAAATAAGGACTGTTCGTGAGAAATTCGACCTACCATGCACATTAAATAGTTAACGTAGAGAATGTGTCATGGGCATAGGTACTAGTAGTAAGTTTAGATATAAGTAATTAGCATACTAGTACATACTAAACTCAAGTAACAGCTTTGCAGTATAACATTTTAAGTTAGTAATAATACAGTAATATATAAATAATGTAATCGATTAGCGCTTAGAAGCACACAGGGGGTAGTTTTCACGTAAAAGATAAATAACTCTGCAATGTAGGACTTTACAAATCTAAGGAACTATAAAAGTGATTACAAACTATGTTAAATAAGAGAATATAACTAATAAGTAAAATATTTAATTATATCGAATCGCAACTTGAAATATTAAACTGTAAAAATAGGAGTTAATCTTATGTTCATCCCTTAACGTACCCGACTGAGGTATTAAATAATAAACTCAAGTGCACGAACGTGTATATTAATAAGTTATGAAAAACAGGAAATTAAATAATTTTCACAAGGTGTCATACTAATAAACTAATTTCAAATGCAGGAAGCTATATGGGTAAATGGTGTAAGTGGTGGCTAGGTAGAGCAAAAGTTTATGACAGATGTAAAACCATCAAGCATGAAAGCTCAGAGATTATTTTAAATTAAATTTAACAAATTAAATAATAGAATGAATTCAATTCAGATTTTATCAATAAGAAGATATGAAATAAGAATATTAGAATTATTGAGTATCAGAATATTGTAGAATAATTACGTATTATATAGGAGGTACAGAATCATTCAGGTTTAAGTAGAATTGCGAGAGCCAAAAAGGTACTCAGGCACGCGCCAAAGTTGCGGCCAGCGTTACGACCTAATTCAATGTTGACAAAACACATTCCTCATGCCACCGTCATCAACCCCCCCCCCCCCCCACCCTGTCTAACTCGTCCTTTTGCAAGTCAGCATTTCGCAAGACGGGTGGACACCCGAGGACGCACCGCGTCGCCGAGAATTGGTATCATCACATCGCGTGTTCGAATCACGCTGTTTTAAAAACACGCGCATGGGTGTGCGATTACTTAGCACACAATGCTACTGCCATATTAAGTGGAAATCTATAAGTATCAAAGAAAAAGAACACGCATCATAATTTAGAACCAATCCCATTAGAACAACGTACACCACAGAAAAGCAATTACTAGTTTATAATTAAGTGCAAGAAATTTGTGAAATTTTTTACAAATTAAAAAAAAAGATAAAATACAAGTAGCATGTCACAACAGGATCTTTCGATTTGATTATTTAACAACTGTGCGTTGTTTTAGTTAAAATCTAAATTACATTTTACATGACTAATAAAGTAGCAGATAGCTTTAACAGAAAGAACTTAACCACATTAATAAAAGAATTCATTTAATATTATTTGCGTCTCAATGAAACGCTGTATTAGTTAAGAGCCACTTGTAATAAAAAGTAACTGAGCCACCACGACATCATTACCAGGCGTTATTATAATCTATACTAATAAATAAAATAGAAGTGTCTGTCTGTGATTTTCGAATTTTTCACTTTTAATCGTTGTTTCATACAGGCCATATCTAATGTTAATTTTTTTCATTTCGGTCTGTCTGTCTGTCTGCCCGAATGGATTTAACTCAAAAATCACTTAACATATTGACATCAAATTTACACAGTATATAGATAATAACCCCAAGACCAACTTAGTATTTCTTTCATCGAGATATCTCAAACGGTTCCGGAAAAAATGATGATCAGTGACGTACATAGGTACTGGATTAAGCTTTTCTTAGGCTTACTGCATAAAAAAAAACCATTGTAAATATTTTTTCGTCATTTCTCCTTTCTTTTTATTCTATGGGCTGTAAACCTTTCCTTCCAAAAAGCCGTAGTGGACCAGTGGCTAGAGTTATTCCAAGTGGGACCGCAGTGACCCAGTGGATAGATATAGATCAAGTGGGGCCGCAATAGCGCAGTGGCTATATAACCCAATGAAAATAGTGATTAGATAAATTCAAAGTCCTAAATATCATGCGATCATAGAACATGTGCGAAGCGATGGCAGGGTGTTATTTAATAACCCCATTAAACCTGAAATAAGCCATGTTAGTATTTCAAACATAAAACCTTAATGAAACTAGGGTGGGTTTTATTTTAAAAATTTTACAAAAATATCATGCGAACGAAGTCGCACGGATTAGCTATAGTAACTAAAGGGCTAAATGTCAAACAAATTTGTATTATTAGTTGCTAATACATAATGAAAGTGTTGCAGGAGAATTTCATGACACGTGAGTTGCCAAAACGAGATCGCACCCCTCAGGGGGGGGGGGGGGGTGTTACAGCAGCATGGCGCCTTATTCAGCACCTGCCTGGGCTACGGAGACAGACGGCAGCCACCCTCACGGTTATGGTAAGCGGTCGCGCGCGCGGGGCAAACACTATGGTAGGACAACGCAGCGACTGATAAAATTTTGAAACAAGGTAACGCTGCGCCATTTTTATTTCTTCTTCCACTTCACTACACTATCACACACAGCCCGGCCGGGGAAAATACGAACACACACAATACCTCAGACACTATTAAATTATGCGCATTCATCAGTAACGAGATCACTATGCTATGTTGTCTTAATGTGTTTTGTATCACAATACAAATTTTCCCCATGGGTATAGTAAGAACAACATTGTTTATTTCTTTATTATATACTTATTCACTATGTAACATTTCTATGAGGTATGTACTTGCATATATTGTTCTTATGTTAAAATATTATTCGAAGGTTCCTAACTTTCAACAACAGTGAAGCAGATGTTAACACCTATATGATTAAATGTGAAAGTTCGTTTTAAAAGGAATTACCTTATGTTGCAGCCTTTCATTATCTTTGAACTATATTATATTATGCCACTCAATACACGCTGCATACTTAAATTTCGAAACGCTCCCAAGAATGTCACATTATGAAGATGTCAGATAAGACACATCACACTATATTTACTTACTTATATCTAAAACATGCTCCTCAATGAATTGTAATGTTCAGTCAGATATTCAATGTCTTGAGATCGAGAGCTTTAAATATCAACTATATCACACAAACGACTTAAGAAGGGTAATTTGTTATAATTGAGGTTCACTGCATTCCTCAGTAATGAAACGTAGCGGGGTTTTATGTTGCATTTTGCATTAGCATTTTACATAATTAACTAACTTTAATTTTAGTTAATACTACGTTTCATTACGCCACTACTCCCCATCCATTTAAAACGAGCTCGAGGTATGGCTGTTGAGTTAATTATTTTATGTTAGTTTTATTAAATTATAACTTATATATAGTGCTCTTTGTGACACTCACTCGTTACCTTTACATGTCTTATTCGATCAAAGTGTATGCTATGCTTAATTCTATTCCTTTTCAAGTGAAATATAATATTGTGTAACTATCATTTTCTCATTACCTTAAATGGGTCATGTTTTGTAATTAATACCTAATATTCCGGAAGAAAATTTTTTTTAGACTTTTAAAATTAGTAAAGTTAAACAACTTTTGATGTAAGTTTTGTTGAATTCCTTAATCACCCTTTCTAATGGGTTTATAAAATTTTAACGCTTTTACTCATAATGCCACTTAAGTAGGTAGGCAACAAGCGGGATGCACGCGTCCGCAACCGCATTTCGTTTACGCTGTCGTGTCTACCTCGAGGAAGGTTGTACACCCCTCGCACTATTAGTCAAGTTCACGGCCATAGCCACAGCTGAGCAAGTTCATGTAAGCGCAGGCTGCCGTCGTACAAACTATAATGCATTTAAACTCAAGAATGAAGGCAAGGCAGCTCCCTACCCCTATTCCCTTGCTTCGTCACCTCTTCGATCATTTACTTCCTCACTTTATCGAAGAGGGCTTCAACACCGCCATTTTCCCGCTGTCGGGAAACAGATGGTCACCATCACGTCACCGACTACTGTATCATCACTGAGCGTCAGTTCCAGAGCTGAGGACCAACTCTTCTTGACGCAAGAGGGTAATGTAGCGGGTCGAACCCGCCCTTAACTAACACCAGTGCGTGAACCCTGCATTACACAAAGTGGAAAGCAGGACACGAGGGATTGCGTCAAGCGGGAATTATAAACAGTTGGCGAGACCCCAAACGAACAACAATATAGGGCAGTGCATGGCTCGTTGCGTGGCCAGGCTCCTGCTAGAAGCGTGAGACGCTGTCTGGACTTCAGCCAGTGGCAGGCCTCAGGAAGGGCCACGAGAGGGTCGTGCCGGAGCCACCGTTGCGATACGTCGAGGGACGCAGCCTTCGACACCATATTTAAGGTGAAACAGTTCCAGTTACAGTCAGGACATTAATTAATTATCGAAGAGTGACTATTGCAAAATATTTAGTAGTAAACGTATTGCTCTCCCGTTTAGAGATATTAGTATATTGTAAAGTGTTGTTCTCTTGTGAGTTGCAAGATATATGTATATATGCACACACACACGTGTGTGTATATATATGTATATATATATATATATATATATATATATATATATATATATATATATATATATATATATAATATATATATATATATATGTATATATATATATATATATATATATATATATATATATATATAATATATATATATATATATATATATACATATATATATATATATACATAAAGACGTTTAAGGAGAACCCCGCCTTTATATTCTACAAACCCCTAGTCCACTTAAAGGCTCATACAGCCAGGCGGAGTCACCTGTAATACCTTAGTATATAGTTTATATTGACTGGAGTAAGAGTCCAGTACAACAGTTGAGTTGAAATTATGACCATTAGTCACCAATATTTTATTCAAGTGATACATTTTACGTGTGTGGCTGAATTATTTAGAGTTCTAATTGACGTGAGAAGCCTTCATTGTTTTGTACGGCTATTGTATTATGTTTCGGTTAGCAATTTTCTTAAGTGTCTTATGTCTTAGTTTTAGGTCACGTGTCTAGGGAATTTGTTTATTGTGTCTATGTTTTTTGTGTTATTCTGTAATTTGTTGCCGTATTTAGAAGATTAAAGAAATAATTTTACTCACGTCATTGGACACATAACTCTTATCAGCTACACACCTACGTAGTTAAGGTGGACTAAAATTGTACGATGATATTTGGAAAACTTTAAACAGAATGTAATTAAAAAATTGGAATTGCCATAAAGAATATGCGATAGATGTAATGCTGATCTCCATGTTACTCTCACCAAAACTGAAATATGAACGTTTAACGGAATATTTTAAAAGGTGAATTCAAGTATAAAGGATCAATTGTAACTTCATACACACTAGATATTTACGTACTTAAATTATGCCATAAATCAGAGAATAAAAGTGGAATTGAAAAATATATATATGAAATATTTCATATAGAATAATTATAAATTTTCTTGAGTTGGTGCCTTCCATTTCGTCTCTGGGGATACTGCATTACAATTAAAAATATGCAACCTTAACTGAAATACGATAAAATAAAACATACTGTGTGGTTGATGCATTTGATTACTGATATTTTCCTCATAGTTGTACCTTTATGAAATTGAATTCATTCTAAAACTAATTATTTATTTGTTGGTTGTTAGTTAGCTAGCTTGTTTCGTTGCTAGGCGTGGAGCAGACACTCCTCAAACAATTAAAAACTCTTAATTGCTTGTTAGAGTCTTCATTATGTTCCATTTTAGAAGGGAAGTGTTACACGTCAGTTAAAAGTTCTACTCGGGCATATTGACGAATGGGACCTAACATTTTAATCTTGAAAACAGTTTAAAAGAAGCCATTTCAAGAGAAGTAATTAGACAGTCAAGAACGACTGGGAAATTTTTCAAGAGACTAATGTTGAAACAATATAAATTACTTATGTGAAGTGAAGCCTAAAATAAATAGAAGCACAAATAATTTCCTCGTATGAATATTCTCCTCTTAACATTATCTTTGATACCAGAGCAAATCCCACAACGAATAAACGAAAGACTGGAAAGGCCCTGTATTTAGTAATAATCCACGACGATGTGTTTGCTTCTCATGTTGTCAGTGAGATGCTGTCAGAAGTTCCATCGAGGGGCGAGAGGTCTACTGTGGCGACGGAGCAACTCGACTATACCGGGATGACACCGGCTGGGGTGACGCTCTTCATGCACAGCTGACCGCATAGGAACCTGAAACCACCTGGAGTACTCGGATCCATCGAGGAGAAGAGAGCAAGAACACCCGAAAGGCCTATATTCTATTTGTTTATCAAATAAGTTTATAATTGTAAATATTCAGATTTTACATAATTTTGAGAAAGTTAATAGGGAGCACTTCGTAATCTAATTATTACTACATTATATGGTTCATTTGTAAATATTAGTACATATAATATTAATGATAATCAAAGTGTGTTCATAACATAGCTATCATGTATTTGTATTTGTTTTCATTGTTCCTATTCGACTACACACTAGTAGTTTACCGTTAATGTTAGTGTTTGTTTGTGTTTTTGATCACCGAGTTAGTTATATTAAGAATTTTCAACACAGTTTCAAAATTCCCAGTACTAGGGAGGGCGATCTGTTAGGAGAGAAAACCGATATAATTTCCTACAGACCCCTACCCATATTAAAAGTTGTTTGTGTGACTGTATACAAATTAATCTGAGCAATTTATTATTTAGATTGGTTGGATTAAGATGCAATTGATAGAAGTATTGATATACTAATTTAATTTCACATAGCGGAGTAAAGAGAAAGACGCCACTACATTTTAATTTTATGTTTGTTGATTATTTTATTTTCTTTAATATATGTCTGTGCTAGGAGTAAATAATTATGTAAATTTAATGATTGAAATGCTCGTTAAAAACCAAGTTGTTTTTATGTATAAAAAGAATTTTCAGTAGAACGAAAAGAATTATCCATTGTCTCTGTGTGTGTGATGATTAAAGGACTTGTTTAGCTAGAGCATTTTTAAAGTGAATACCATATATGTTTCATCACATTCTGAAAGAGATGATATCAGTCAATGGAATATGTATCGAGCATTTTTAAAGTGAATACCATATATGTTTCATCACATTCTGAAAGAGATGATATCAGTCAATGGAATATGTATCATATGTAGTTATGATTAGGCTGTAACAAGAAGCCTTGTATGATATATAATTATATGTTATAATTTAAGTATGAAACTCAAGAAATACTTTATGTGAAGAATACGATGGTAATGTAAAATATCATGTTTTATAAATGGAGAACCTGACGTCAAAGAAATGGAAACTAAAATTTTAGTTAATCTGTGCTGAATTTAAGTTCCCAGGGGAAACTGAAAATATCAAGGTGTCCTAAAGAGCTGTGATTTCTTGATAATGAAAATGATCAAAGTTAATTATCAAATTACAAGTTTGAGAAAATATTAAAATTACCTCCATCTCCAGGTTTACCATTTTATTTGACGGAGCTATGAACTCCCAATGTTCTCATTCGGTCATTTGTTGAAGCAGTACTTAGACTTAAATTTTTTAATTGCTTATGTGTTATGAATAGATTGTTAGAGTAATTAAATATTCTTTGTCATTAAAGTGTCTGATAATGTTAGATTCACTATAGTTTTGTCTTTGTGATGCAGTATCGTAGTTTACTGGATGATAATGAGAAAATAATACTTGGGTTGATACTGGAGTTTATTTCAGGCATTCACATATAATATTGTGTTTAGAAATTCAATTATGCATATAATATGTGTGGATCTACACCCATCTTCATAGAAAATGTTGACTGCCAGAACCTGATGCACATACATAGACTATTGTGAGAGCATAATATAGGATACTAATAAATAAATATTTAAATTTCTATCATATTCAACTCATTTTTCACAACTGTCAAAGTATTTAAGTTTCCTTTTATACATTATATAAGTTTCTTCCATGCAATGTAGAAATAAATTTTCACCATAAGCAAAATAATTTAATAACAAAAGGATAATTGTAGCAAGTAATCTAAAGTTCCATTTGTCGTGTTGCAAAAAACAACACTTGAATAGGTTATAGTAGAGCAAATTAAAGGTATGATTATAAAACACAACATAAACAATAAACATCAAAATATAACAAATATAACATTTTTAAAAATTTCAGATAACAATAGTCAACAATTTAATATATTTTTGATAATTAACTGTGGAGAGAATCCAATAAAGGAATCCAATAAAGGAATATATCAAATACAGGACGTTGCCATAAATATTAGTGGAAATTCGAATAAAAAGTTTAAGCAGTTATGTGCCGCAAAATAAACCGGCACCGTATCTAAACTATCGTAACAAACTGCGGGTGGTGATTCCTAGGATCGAAACAATAAAAAATTGTCCTATGAACATATGTCGTATAAAATATTGTCATTGAGTTACAGGCGTTTCACATTGTGGTAACATGTATCGCTACCGAAACTTACAGTGCTGGAGACGAATGTATCACTCCACGAACGCATTACGACAGAAGAGTTTACGAAGTTTTTGAAATCGTACGTTAGGGGCGAAATTATTTTCCCGTACATAGATGGCACTTGTATACATTTACGTTATCAGCATGACATTTCAATAACGCCTGCGAAGCTGTTCGACATTTCCTAGATGACTATCTTCGAGCGGCTTCGCCAGTCCATGATGAGGCATTGCCACGCATGTGGACTCTTGGAGCCTCGTCTGTGCTGTGGCCAATGTACGTGCCGAAGTTCAATAATAACGCTTTTTGATCCCAGAAATCACATTCCGATGTTTGATATACAATAGTTAATGTGCATTCTGAATATTGGGCACTCTGTGTGACGAGTATAGAACCATGAATTAGTCGTTAATTCCATATGCCAGATGGAAATTTCGAAAAACACGGGTTTCAGAGTACAAAACGAGGACAAAATTACTGGGTCCATTTGCGAGGAAAAATATTTGTGCAGGAAGGAGTAAATTCTAATATTAATTAAAACCAGCCTTAACTATGGAAAGTTTCTTAGTGCGGAGATTCCGAAAAATAACATAAAATCGAGAAAATACTTTGAACTACTTGACGTATTTCGATGGTGTTTGTTTTATTGACTATATACTAACAAAACCATCAAGTACAGCGACACGTGATACAATGAAGAGTTTTACAATATAAATTGTTGACTCTTTTGCGAATAATAACTTATAGAAATCCCAAAATCAGTACATATGAAAAAAGTATTATTTTTTAAAAATTATGTTTATTATGCAAAACTTTTCGATAGCAAATATTTCTAAAAAAATAATTTTGTTTAATTTTAACAATTTTTTTTTCTCAGCTCCTTTTACAAAACCATTTCTTATTCAAATTATATCACTTTCAATGTTATAGAACAAACAATGAAACTATTTTGTTATATTTTCGACTTGGTGTATTTACAGATTTTGTGGTTTGTATCCCTAACTATTCTAAAAAAACTGACAATTTTAAAATTAAAAACTATATAACATATTAGCTATTGCTGTTTATGATAATTACCAATATTCAAATACCTTGACAATAAATCAATGTTTAAATTCGGTTCTCGACTTTATGTTTCGGGAGTTTGTGCACTGCTCGACGTTTCCATAACTCTTAAAGTACTCGAATTTGTCTGTAATACTCTGTGAGTTGTTGCCATCAAACGTCACCCGCTTTATGGAAGGGAATGTGACAACGCCGTTTGTGGTTTACAAACTTAAAATCTGTTGTTAAACTTAAAAATTACACACGCGTTCATTAATTACCTGGAATTCGAACCCAGCACCTTTCGCACCCGTTTTACTACGCCGCGGAGGTCCGAAATTTGTTACTCTAAAAAAGGGAAATGCTCGACCATTTCTTTTCCGCACGCGAGACGCAAGCCTGAAAATAATGGCTGCGATTACGGGTATTTTTCTTGCGGGGGAGTGGAGTCGGGACAGATAAGGCAAATAAATTGTTTAAACAGAGAGCGCAGGACACGCTTGCCTTTTTGATTGCTTCCGGACGAGCAGGTAGACAGCCCGTCAAGGTCGCTGGATTTGCGCTGTCCGGTGCCGAGCACCGACTGTCTTATATATAGTTCACCGGAGGCGGTGTCGTCGTCGTCGAGGATCTGCGCGATGATGTGTCTCGGCCGGGCGTCGCTGCTCTCGCTGGTGACGTGCGCCGTGTTGGTGTGGCGGCTCGTCGACGGCGCCAGGATCCTCGGCGTCTTCCCTACCCCGTCCGTCAGCCACCAGGTGGTGCACCGCGCGATAATGCTCGAGCTGAACAGGAGGGGCCACCAGGTCGTCGTCATCACGCCCGATCCCGTCGACGACCCCCACCTCGTCGGCTACACCGAGGTCGACGTCTCCTCCACGTATAAGTACTTCCAAGAGACCAACAACTTCTCCTCGGCCAGGAAGGAGAAGCGCACGGCGTTGGAGGTGCTGGAGACCGCCTTCCTCACGGGAGACGACTTGTGCGAGACGATAATGAAGCACGAGAAAGTGCGGTCCATGATCGACCCTGACAACAAGGACGAGCACTTCGACCTGGTCTTCCTCGAGTGGTTGCTGACACCTTGCACGGTCGCCTTCGCCCACAGGTTCTCCACCCCGATGATCGGCATCATGTCCTTCCCGCCGTTGGCGGTGCTGCACGACTCCGTCGGAAACCCCTCTACCCCGTCCTACATCCCGGAAATTATGCTCCCGTACACAGACAAGGACAGAACTTTCCTGCAGCGTCTGGAAACTGCGTTGTTCAGCGCGAGGTTCGGCAGTTTCTTCTACAACACGGCCATGCCGAGGCAAGACGCAATAGCCAAACGGTATTTCGGACCCTTTATGCCGTATATTGGAGATCTCTACATGCAAGTCAGCATGCTGTTCCTGACGTACATAGAAGGCTTTCACAACCCAAGACCGAATGTGCCGGCTGTTGTGTATATCAATGGTTTACACATAAGACCGCCCAAGGCACTTCCTCAGGTATGTATATTTAGTTTGCCGAGACCGAATCAGGTTTGTCAAAAATAAGTCAGAAAACAAATTTATAAATAGCCGTTAATAGTCGTGGTGTATACAGGGATATGCAATTAGATAGGGCCCACAATATTATTTATCAACTAGGGACCCAGCCCGTGACCTTTTTTTTAGTATTGCCACGTGCCTAGAATTGTTACCATGTAAAAATTTTTGGTTATCATACAAAGACTGATGTAGGTATGTAGGTAATAATAAAATAATGTGAAATTAACTCAACATTGAAGCCACTGCGGTCCCATTTAATATTTATCTATCCACTTGGCCAGTGCGGCCCCACTTGGAATCGATCTATCCACTGAGCCACTGTGGCTCCACTCAATTAACTCAAAATTGAAGCGAGACATTTAAAGTAAACAAAAATGATATTCCATTACCCTCATATCTCTATGCAATATTCTCTATGCATTAATACAAAACTTTTCATAGGGAAAAAGTAATTATATAAAAATTAGTTTTTAGGGTACAAGTTAATGATTACGTAATCTGATATTGCTGAAATTCGAACTTGACCTGTATTTAAGAACTTCTGTTGAGTTTCAAGGGACTTAGAGGTATTAAAGACGGACAGACATACAGAGGTTGTCTACTTATTATATAGGATAGGCTAATACCGTCTGCAGTCATGCAAGAAAGTTGATTCTCTTGAGAAAATAATTTGGTATGCAAATATTGGTTTATGAAGCGTGGTATCGTCGATATTTATTTTGTTCAACATTTACTAGAATAAATTCAATTTAGTGCTTTTCAAAATTGTACTTTGCATTGCTCTTAACGTCGTTATAATAGTCACGTTAATATATTTTAATTATATTTGCTGTGCAGCGAATACAAGTTTTTATATAAAGCGTACACACATTTGTATGAACGAAAATATGCTTGTAAAAATAATTTTAGTGTTTCTTTAGGAAAATTCTAACCCAGAATTAGGAATGAAAAATTTTACGGCCCCAGAAAATACTTTTGCAAACAGAAAACTCCTAGTTTCATAATCGTGTGATTAAAGGTTCTTTCACGAACATTACAGTTGTTTAGTCATTCGCAATATGTTAACAACGTGCATTTTTTCATCAGCCTAGCTTAAGTGTGTACCTGACGATGTCATGTCGCAGAGAGAAAAAATCGTATCCTTTTTAAGAGTTTTGGAAAGAACAAAATTCTTATCAATTGACTTGAAAATGGAATTCACTCCAATGAGGCCAACATTGTTTTTTCTTGTACAAAGTGTTTCCTTGTGAGTGCTTTAATGAAAAAATAGAGTTAGTGCTGCGTGGTTGGTGGCAAATAATCGCTATAAGCGGAGCCAAATCGGGTTAGCAATTAAGGCCCGAAGTCTAAAGTGAAAGTGCCAACTCTTTCTCCTGCCAGGGCAGTGGTGGTGTATAACCCATTCACGGTTACTTCAGCCTTTTCTGAAGTCCTGCTAATGTTCTACTTCCAGGATATTCCTCCGCCTCGTGCTAACTAAGCTTAACAAGTCTGGAGAATTACACCAGAGGGACAACGCACCACATTCGTGCGCACTCAGTTGTAACAGTATTTTGTATAAGAACTATTTCTCACTAGGCGCTACCAACACACAGGTTTTCTTACTGTTTTTTAATTCAAATTATTTATCAATGAAGCATTATAATTTATAGATAAAATATTAATTACGTTTCAATTTAACAGGAAGAAAAGTAACTTTTATGAACACAAGTATAAAACGCTTGTGATACAGAGCGTATCTAGGAAATAACTAAACATATCATACATGGGGAAATTTTTCAAAGGTTTGATTCAAAAATGCGGAAGAAACCGTGAATGGACTATAGCGATCAGACTACTCGCCTCCCACCGGGTTCGATTCCCGGCGGGGTAGCTCCCGAATTTGCGCACGTGGGAATGGTGCCGTACGATGCCGTTGCTCGGCGGGTTTTCTCGCAGATCTCTAGTTTTCGTCGCTCTTGCATTCTGGCTGCACTTTCACCTGGAACGTCAGGAAGGACACCTCTCGTATCATTGGCGCGACTTTGTCCACATTAATTGTCTGCGAAGTTCAACATATCACAAAAAGTCCAATCATGAGCGAACAATGTGACATATGCTGTTCACGATAAAGTGAGCACTTTTTAAGGCCCGCACAACAGGCATTAACCACAAATAAATATATCTTATTGCAGCCTCAGGCTTTAAATCTTGATGGTGGTGAAATGTATACACTGTGTTTATTGGTCACATTGCAATGTTTATATTAAAAAGCATTTGGAAGATGGTAATTGGATGCAAGGAAATATTTTAAGGACCTTAACAAGTGCTCACTTTATCGTGAACAACCTATATTATCATTAAATCACTAGCGCAGTCTAGGGGGCGGTGGTCGAGCTACAGCGGGTAAATGATTAAATGGTTGAAGTAGAAGATGGTTTGACCAGGAGGGGGGAGGGGGGGTTGGAGCGGAGTGGAGAGATTTGGGTGGCTCTGAATAACGAGGCTTGTGAACCCAAATAAGGGGGGGGGGGGGTTCGGGTGTGACGTAAATCAAATGACTCGTTAGAGAGGGTAGTTGGGATGTCGACTAGAGAGCCAATGAAATACTGTAGTGGTGGGGGTCAGTCATCTGGTGATCGCCGTGCTGGGAGTGTATTTTTTCTGTCGAAAATTTACCAAAATTTTTTAATTCTTTAGAATTTCCCCCAGATTTTTTATTTCTTTTTTATTTACAATTCTCTGCAATTTTATTGGATATTTCCCGTTCAAATTCTCCTAAGTCAATGTCAAGGTCGTGAATACCCAATATGGCAGCCGTGGTCAATATCGAAATTTTCCTCGTGATTTTTAATAGGTTTACGATGTTTTGTGATTTTTTTCAATTATGAGTTTAAGGTCACCGAGTGCCAAGGTAATACAAATTCAATACTGCAGTCAGCGTCCCTCCCAAATGTAAATTAATATGGCTGTCGTTGGACACAATGAAAACAAGTAAAGCAGTCGGGGTCCATGGTGTAAAGAAGCATGGTAGCTATCCCTCGTATCCGTCGGGCTAATTTAGGAAATTTTTGGCTCACATATTGAAGGGCCTACAGTGCCCATTGCTGATTTTAGAACTTCTGCAGGAATAAAAAAATAAGAAAAATAATTCGAATAAGGTTTTTTTGGGTAAAGTCGCCCATATTTGAAGGGACTTTGAGGTTGAAACCGGATATTTTGAGCCACAATGACCATCGCCCCGAAGTCATGGGCCCACAATTAATTCCTCAACATCACGCCAATTGCCTTAGAACATACTTTATCCTCTTAATATGTAATTTGTTTAAACTCGAACGCAGTAAAATAAATTATTATACGCGTCCTTGTAATTTATATATAGCCTAATATTTAAATATTATGTGTACTTGCAGTTTGGATTTTCTTTGTGGTTTTGTTTCCGTGTTAAAACCCATAAAGTAACCAGTTTTTATTCATAAATGGCGGACGTGTCATATGTTGAAAAATATAAAAGATTCTTCGAAGCATACAAATGATTAATAGTGAGTAAAGAGCTTTGGGCGGCTCTTAAGAGGAGTGTGAACCTGCGCGTCCAAGGTCAAGCAGAGAGGGAGCGAGACGGGCGACACTAACACGCACGCCTAGTGCCTTATCGCTCCTACGCGCAAGGGGTGCAGTGTTTCCGTCGTGGTCCTGTACTGTGCAAATCAGATCTGTAACAGTGGGATTTTATTATGCAGTGAAAGCCCATAGATTAAATTACGTCCGTATGTTTGTACTTTTCTCTTGCCGCTTAAGGAAACTGCATAGGCAAACTTCAAAAATGCGATATTTGACCATTTTCACGAATTTTTTTCTCCGTGAATGCACTTAATATGTTAAAAGTAAAAACATAGAGTCATAGATAATAGTTTTTTTGACCTTTTCTAGGGTCGTGCTTACATAACATATATTTACCGAGATACGCGAATACGCGCAAACAACGATTTCACAAAAAATGTTTCACTTCACACTCCTCTTAACATGGAGGTCTTGAGAGTCGATGAGGGTGAAGTGAGGAGTGTACGGATCAGCGCTGGAACACAAGGGCGGAAGAAGCTGGACATTCCCGAGAAGGCCCACCGACCAGCTGTATCGTTCGGGAGCGACCCCGCTGGGTGTCGAACCCCGGTTCGCCTTGGCAGGAGACGAGTAGTCTAAACATTACACTATCGTGGCCCCACATGTGATTCATAAATAATATACACTGAAAGCATAGTGTCAAGAATTCCGAACATTACAAATAGCCCAGTACACACGCGCATATTTCGTAAGCAAGAAAGTGATCACTTTTTTGTTCACCTCGACATTTAAAGGCTGTTCACGGTACAGTGAACAGTTTTGAGGGCCTAGTTACCTTTTTCTTTCAGCCATTTTTATCCTTTTGCTACGTTTTAAATACACATTGCCTTGTAAATAATAAACATAGTGTGTATGTTTCACCGCACTTGGAAGTGAACATTTAAGGCTACAATAAAAAATATTTATTGACTATTATTCGAAATGAGAAGGCTTTCAAAAGTGCTCACTTTACCGTGAATAGCCTATACCAAAATTGTATCGTGTTAATGGCCCCCGCGTATGACAATGACTAGTAAACTAGAACTTGTAAGCTAGATAGGGGGAGAGTCCTCTAGCATAGGACAGTTTATATTTTTGGTTTGTTTTGCTCCAATGTACGCATATTTTCATAATGTAATACATGTTCGATACACTCCAGTACACACGCAACAATAGTTCTGATACATCAAATAAAAAATGTGACATGGTTAGTTAGTTTATTTAACTAAAATTGTTACTATATTCCCTGTTTTATCAAGAATGGCCTGTAGTACCGGACAGTTGCAAATTTAGTCTCTAAATTCTCTAAATACTAATGATTATGTTCTTAAATATGCCATATTATATTATTTTGCCGTTTGAAGGACATGCACATATTAAGCGGTTAATATGTGTATATATATGTACACATAATGTAAATATATAAAATTGACCTTAAAATATTAAAATGTGAAATTGGTAAGATTTTGTGAAAACTTGGCTACGTATCACCGTAGGCCTAAATATTACATTAGCAGACAACCCATTATCAATGTGAAATATAATAATGAAATATGCATTATTTTTACAATGAGTTTGACGTATTTAGGCATGTATATTCACACACCTATTAAATACTCTCTGCTATATCAAAGTCCAGTGTTCAAAGACATCTATCACAATTATAAAATAAGGTCACTCCTTCAACGTCTGCATAGTTTTCATGGGCCCATTTTTTTTACATTTATGACACTGGATTCAGTCTTCCCGAAAACTTTTCCTGCACAATATACAGACCGTTTCTTGTCCACTAGATTGTGTCACTGTCGCATCATCAAATTTCAGAGGTTTCTTGGACACGAGGTGCTTTCTTGTTTCTTTCTCAATTTTGTCCTAAAACTCTCCCCTTAATGGAGTCGACGTAAGAATCTCATTTCTCTGTGCCTTCCTTCCCTTACACCGGAGTTTACGTTTGCTAGCATTTGGTACCAGTGAGATTTTTCCCAATATTTCCCGACCTGAATTTGGTTCCACACTGGCTTGCGTGGAAGGCCTATCGAACTGCATGACATCACCTCCAGTTTCTTGGCTGGCTGATGAATTTCCCACGTCTGTCATTCTTGAAGGTAGAAATTCCAAATCTGAGAAGACGCCGGAGTTTAATGGATCGATGCCTGTGCAAGAGAATCCTTTTGAGCGATCTCCAGGTGACAGACATTAGTGTACGCTGCACATGCCAACACTGCAATGTTATATTCATTTATGCGCAGTCCAGGATTCTTCTTCATCTACGAGAAATATGCCCCTTAAAAAGGTTTCATAAATTACCTGTCGAGGGGATGCAGCTTATGCGTCGTGTGGGGAAGTGTTAACCGCATGTGGATATACTAGGATCTTGCATATAAAATTACCTCCAATCCCTAATGACTGCAGTGGCCGTCAAGGATTAGAAGCACAGGACTTTGCTATGTCGGACGTGCATGCTTAGCGAAGTACTTCAACAATGTCAAAACATTTCTGCTCTCATCCAGCCATTTGTTTGAGCGACTCCATAATTCTCGTCAGGAGAACCAACCATACGTCTTTGGTTCATCTTATGTCGAGAAAAAATTAACAGAGGTGGAATAAATTGCCCTATGGCACTCGTGCAAAACATCAGCGTCACACTGTGAACTCTCTCTCTCTCTAAAAGTCAGTTTCCCACATTTTCTTTTCCCCTTCAGTGAAATGACTTTGCTGTTTCTGTGGCAGTAGAGATTCCCATCTCATACGCACTGTAATTACGAGATGGCGGGAAAAAATTCTTCTGGCTTATTAAAGACCACTGCTCGCATTATGCTGGTGGATTCGCCAGTTCTCAGTGCCAGTTCCGGATGTCTCTTCATAAAATCGTAGTAGATATTTTTCCCTGCAATTTTTTCGTTTGTATTAAATCTATGTGGCAGCATCAAAGAAGCAGCTAAATCGTAAGCAAGCTTCAGGAACTCTTTCCTGGCGAGGCATGAGCATGTCATCCGACCTCTTCATATGAGCAATTAAATGCTGCTCGTAACTCTCTGAAAATGTTCTCTCATACCGCCCTAGTTTCGGTACAACCTGAACTTTCCCATCGTTCATAATTTTTAATACCCGGTCTTGCAAAATACCCTTTGCGACACTAAAAGTTTTAGCAGCTTCCCTTACACATAGATCTACAGATAGCACACTGTTTACAGCAAACTTCATGGCTTCTTCAGACCATGTGCCCCTGGTCTGGCATTTTAATATTATTTCCGGATGTTGTTTATTTTAATGACGCAATCTACAAACAGAGAAAACTTACTTCTTACATATCTGAAAAAAGAACAAGAGTTACTTATGTGTCTGATACTAGCATTGTCACAAATAGGCTTCAATTATGGTATTGAATTACGATGTAAATAAATATTCAAAATTATTAATTACAATGTGAACTCTAATAAGCAAAAGCCATGATTATTACATTTGTAATTAATTGTTGTATGTCCGCTCGCGAACGAAGCTTATTTTATACGAGACTTCTCTTATATACACTGGCTACCTATGTGTCCGTTAATACAGGACATCGAACGTCCTATGCTACAGGATGCGCATGCAACTACGAAAGTTTCCACCATTAACGAATTATGAACCATTTTAAGTTAATACTCCGGGAACATATTATTAAAATTACACCTAAGATCAGTACAAAGTATAAGCACCATTCATTAGCCTGATTTAACACACTGATCTTCTAAATCTTACGTGAGGCACGTACACAAACAACGAAAATCACAAAAACAATTCGTACTGTGCTAACAGCTTGAGTAACATATACACTCTGGTGGTGGTTTTGTGTAACCGGAGTAACCGTTCAGATACAATTTGCATGATGCTGGTATCTATCGGGATTCTAATTAACTTTCAAGTGTCCGGTACTAGCCGCCGTCCGATGCAAGGGGACACTTATAGATAAGGTTTAACTTCGGATATCTTTCTTGTGCAAGTCAAATGTAAATAAATATTACTTTGTTATGTACATAATAAATATATACTGATCCATTTTCATTTTCTTATCATAATAAGTTATATTTCATGGCTCGAGATTTATATTTACATTTTGAATAAAATTTCATATGTACATACAATTTGATAACCAGTTTTTATGCTTATTGGGCGTGGAAAAATAACCTGTTCAACATGTTCTAGTTGGACTGTATCTTTGAGAGCCCGTTTTACCCGCCATATTGAATTTTTTATTTATTTATTTCTGATTCAAATTTAGGACGATATATTGAAAAATGGGCAAATAGAAGCTTAGCTAATTATCTTACCCACCATTATGGACCTAATATCTGAACTATTCATGTATATTTATTGAACAATTAACGTAATACAAAATTTTATTTAGTAATTAATTCTCACCTTTTAATAACAACTAAGTAACACCCATTAACCATCAGGTACATAAATTTGCACAGCACAATGAAATGTAACGCTTCTATAATGAAACATTTTCAGTTATTACCCTGATTCTTCTGTTATGACATTGAAACGAACAATTTCTGTATAAGGGGTGATACAGCCTCTTAAATTCGTGCTCGGTTAGGACAAAGATTCTCCTACAGCTTCCATATCATAGATATCAGAAACTGCTGAAACATTAATGTTGTAAGTATGGGTCACACAATTCCTTGCAATCTAACTAGAATGTATATCTTTGTTTACGTTCTTATTCACCCCCTATGTTAACTTTTGCGTACAAGAGAAATGTCCTAGTGTATTGGGCTTTACATTTATAACATAAAAGCAAACTAGGTGTGGTTCTGACAACGTATTGACCATGAAGCACGCGTTGATGGCGGGCAACACATGCGTGTCTTCACACTAAAAAAATCTGGTAAACTTCCTAAACTAAATTGGAAGTTTTTAACCCATTTATGGTATGAAAATAATACCACACATCTGGCTACAGATATAGAATGTTTAGCGTCGCTACTATACAAAGTTGGGAAGCTTCCGATGCATTTGACTGTTTGCTGAGCAAATGTAGGACAGGTAGTACGGAAATACGGGAAGTAACTTTACCATTCAAATTTTCTCACTCTACGTATACACTCATATAGCAAAGTTGCTAATAATGTCTTAAGAGTGAAGTAATCCAAGTTGACACTTTGGAATAGAACGAGAACGTGCCTAACTCCACTGCGTTCTTGCGTGTCTCCATACACGGCGTCACAACAGCGAGACAGACTTAAATAAAAGTTGGAGTATATAATACCTTTGTTCATAATACAATGACATATCAATGCTCTCGATGACGGTGTATTAGCCTATTCAACTATTTGATGAAGACATTAGTACGTTTTTGGGACAATGACCATACTAGGAATTTATAAATACTAATAAATTCTACTTTTAATTTTGGCACAAATCAAGACGACAGGAATTAAACATTTAAGTTATTATAACCTGATTGGTGTTACGAGAATATTGGTATTTTATTGGGTTTCCTACAGTGTTCTCACCGAAATACGATAACTGTTAAAAGATAGAGTCGATAAATTCTTCTATAATAAAACGCAAGTAAGTTAACCAATTTTTAAAATCGTCTTCATTGTATGGTACGTAGAGAAATAACAGGTGTTTTCTGAATTGCGAATTTATTTAGTCATGCAGGCCATTAAAAGACAAAACAAGAGGTTACTGATAACTAATGAGCACACATGCATGTGTGCAAATAGATTTTAGTAAAGTTCTTGAAAGCTTAGACTGTATGTAGTCGTTGACGTCTCATTGACAGCAATATCATTAGAGATAAAAACCAGATACATGTGAAACGGTACAAAGACAATTAAAATACACGAGAAACACGCGGGATTCGAATTCAGAAAAACTAATAAAATTAAGCTAGGTTGGAACCAACTGCACGCCATTCAGAAAATAAGAGACTTACATACTTAAAACATAATTTATATAGCCTACCACAGTAGAACTTCTTCGCCGTACTTGAAAGAAATCGATTGATTGTTTCCCCCGATACGGCATAGAAACTATAATATTTCATGTGGGGCTATCCTACAAAATGACGGAGAAATGAGGCTTTGAATTGACAATTTTGTTGGATATAACTAATACTGTCAATATCAAGTTAAGTTTAAATTTATTTGGCATTTTCGTAGATAAAAAATACGGAGTTAAAATATTTATATGGCCGACATTTTGAAAATGTGTACCTGGCCCTCTCAAAATTTATCAATTTAAAAAGTCTGCCATAGTGTTAATTGTTAGCCAAATTTGTTAGAAATTTGCTGTTTTTTCAGAGAGCATGGCTTGGCAATGTTAACTGGTTTGTTTTATGTATGTCGGAATCTTATTTTAAAAATGGCTGTCATATATAAATTTTAGTTTAATATGATATATCTTCGTGACTATTTAATCAATTTCAACTTTGTATTATAACAATATATAAACTGCTCAAAAACGTTTGCTTCAGAGATTTATTGTACTTAAATGCCATAACATAACGTTTCCCCTTTATGCAAACATGTTGCAAATGCATGTGTTACAAAACAATACAAATATCGCAAAAAGTTTCATTTTGTATCGTAACAATAAACAAAATGCAATAGTTGTCTGTTTATTTGGGAAACACCATTGTCCTATTATATTTTATTGTCACTCTCCACATGAATTAATCAAATCCTCGAGAACTCACAATATCCCCGACGCGCCGAGGTATGCTGAGGACGAGGTTATCCAGTCGTTCCTGTGGCACGTTGTCCCATTCTGTCTGCGCGGCCAAAATACGCTAATGTACATTGTTGGGTTGTTCATGGAGTGCTTGAATGGCAGTTTTCAAAAGGTTTTAGACATGCTCTACGCAGTTCATGTCTGGACTTACTGCTGGCTGGCCAATCCATTCTTTGAATACTGGCTTGCTGACAGTATTGATCAACGACTCTTGCACAGTATACGCAGGCATTATCTTTCACTAGCAGAAATATCCACCAAATGACTGTCGGTAAGGGTGCACAACAGTCTGCATGAAATCTGTGATGCACGTAAGCCTCCTTCTCAAACACGACTGCGCACGGTCTGATCAGAGATTTGTACTCCCGAGGCTGCTCGTTGACGATCTCGTTTCTACCTTGCTGTTGAGGTATTGTTCCGGGATGGTGTAAAACACCCAATTTTTGGTACTATGCCATTTACTGACACTCTTTAATTCATATTGGAGTAATAATCTTTGCAGTGTGTTGGCAGCACTGTTTCATGTTTTTTCAGTGATGTTTACATTTTTTTTATAAGTACTGACTGTTTATTCTACAAGGCAGTGTTAGTTAATTAAATGACCGCTGTTTGACAATAAACTGCTGCACATGAAGCCACAATTTTGTTATTTTTCTTTAAGGTAAGTTAACAACAATATAATAATTGAGTACAATATAAAAAGAAACATGGCTGATTAGAAACATGATGTTAGGTTTTTATGTAAATGTATAGAATGGCTGTTCTTTACTAAGTTAGTAAATGTCATAACTCCAAAAGTGTTGATTTTGTAGGTATGCCAATTACTGGTATTAAAACAAACTTAATTTCCTGTCATTGGCACATGTGCCAATAACTGGAATATTTCAAGTATTATAATATATAAATACTATATGATGCCAAAGGATTCATTATTTTTTCCTGTGCAAAATACTTTAGGATTCGTTTGTAACAAATATCTGTAACCAGTAATTGGCATCGGTTCTATTACCTGTGGGATGTTGATGCCATTTACTGTAGAAAATTTGTGCCAATAACTGGGAATATATCTAACAATGTGTACTTTGGTTCATGTTCAGTATTGTATTAGTAGTATATCTTCTCTCTATTTTCAGATCCCAGCATAGCTAATGGGTCCATGTCAAGTAAACAGTTATACAGTCAAGCAACTTGATTCTGAGGTTGTCACTGTGAAAAAAAAATTGCCTTTTAAGGCAGCTGCAAAAACAGTGTGGTATTCCAAGGGCAACTCTGCAGTTTCGTTGCAGTGAGAAATTTTCAAAGGCAATACATGGGCCAACTCCCGTACTTAGTTAAGAGGAGGAAGAGATAATTGTTAGGTAGGCGTATAGGAGTGATACATTATGTCATGTCAATGCTACGTAGGCCCTTCTACAATTTTTTTATCAGTAGAAGTCAGTGGCGTATACTATAACTCATTTTCCTGTTTCCCAGGTAGACAGATTGATAGGCTTAAATTTGCATGTAAATAGAGAAAGAGACAGGCGGGCAGTTACAAAGAGCGCTCTCATTATATTGCTGAATCACAAGTTGGGAAGCTTCTGCTTCCTGTGCCTTCACTCTTCCCACTTATAAGAGTAGGCTAGGCCTATGTTATGCCAGAAAATTGGTGACTACACATCACAGTCACTTATATTTATAAGTTACATAAATATTAGGTATCAAAATTACATAATACAGTAATATTTTTAAGGGATTGGCCTACTGATTCCCTTTTTAATAACAAATGTAAGAAAATTCTATCTCATGGATATTAGTCTAGTAAAATAAAGTAGTCTATGCTGTTTCTGAGATACAGCTGCCAGTTGTGTTATTTGTATATGGACATAAAACGCATCTTCTTTATCATTTGAGTCAGTTTTGCAAGGAACTTAAGATCGCAGTTGTAGTTCTTTCCCCTAATTCCACAAGAATTCTGAGACCAGCTGATGTAGCAGTATTCCAACCAGTGAAGAGCAAATGGAAGGATGCGGTGCTCGAATGGCGAGCGAAAAATCCTAACAAGGCAGTTACGAAACAGGATTTGGCTCCCATCCTTGACAGTTTGCTGAAAAACATTGATTTTAAGCAAACTGTTTGGAATGGTTTCCAAGCAACCAGTATCTATCAGTGGGATGCAAACGCAGTATATTTCTCAAAGTGCATTGGAAATAGTATTCGAAGGCCTAAACCTAATGCTACAAATTTCGAGGTAGTCTTATAATCACTGAAACATGCATATTTTTTCAGAATAGTAGGAGAAAGGAGAATTTAAAATTTTAAAATATGAAAGATGTTGAGGATGATATCAGTGAAGATTTCTCTGTTATTTTCAAACTTTGACAACATTATCCGAAATTGCTAGTAAAACCGTACGAAGACAACAATGAAAATGAGAATGCGGATGATTCAAATGGTCGGAGTACATTGCTAGAGGAAATCGTGGATAATGCTCTGCCAGAGGTGGATGCTGTTACTAGAAATGTGGTGGATGAAGTGAGTGAAAATAGTGCAGCAAAGGTTATGTTGAAAATAGCATGGAACAGGGAGTTAATGAGAGTTATGTTGAACAAGAAGGCGATAATAGCAACTTAAAACTCAGTGAGTGAAAAGAATATGGAAGAAGTGAATGAGTGTCACGTGGAGCAAGAAGATAATATTGTCAGAAGCGAACTTGCAACTCCACCAAAAATAAATCCGAAGACTAACATCCTGTCATGGCCTGAAACTCCGAAAAGGAAAGGAAAGAGGAATGTCAAAAGAGTTACATCTGTCGTTACATCAAGTTAAAGAAAGAAGTTCATGACCAGAAAGAAAAATTTAAGGAGGGTGCTCTCAGAGAGAAAGAAAAAAGGAAAGAAGAAGAAGAAAATAACAAACTCTTTAAACAAACATAACAGACAAACCAAAGGAATAATAGCAGAGCTAGTAAACGATCTGCATAAAGACATCCTATAAATAATGCCAAAAGAGCAACTAAATCAGTTTCGCACAGCATCCTTCATGAAGAGAGACATGGATCACCTACTACTAAAAATATTCTAAGATGAATGTTCTGCAAGTGCACCCATACTAGAAAAAGTGCACCCAATACTGGGAAAGGGCAGGAAAGTAGAAAAACCAATAATATGTAGGGGAAGTCCAGACATAGCAAATTGCCAGGGCAAAGAGAATAACTCGCATTTCTCGAAAGACATGTTAGATGGCACAACAATACAACTCCTACACCTACTGACATCAGCGCTAGTAAGGAACTCATATACCTGTCCGAGAAGCTGATGTGTTGGAAGTGATGAGACATTTTGTGTTTTGCAGATTTTTGTTGAAATATTTCCATTGTAAGTATATAAATGTATCACTACTACAGTAACCTATTTATTAAAATGTTATATTATTTACATAATGCAGCATTTCTACTCATCATATTCTACTCGGGACTCATTTCATTCCATTTAATTTGCATTTAGAAAATCTCTTCTGAAATTATTACCGGTCAAGCGGGCAAAGCGAACAGGGCAAAGTGGACAGTTGTTTACTTTGCCTGGATTATGTTATCAGAAGTTAAAACAATATACTGTACTGTTTTAATTGTTATTGCTGCTTCATGACGTAAATAAATTTGACTATTTTTAACAAATTGAATTAAATAGATAAATATATAGATGTCTGCTATTTTTTCCAATTGGACAGTTTTCCAAAAACCTCGTAATGGAAATATTCTTTTTGTGAGGTGTGGATGGAGCGAGGGCATGCATGTCACTTATGGGACACTAAACAAGTGAGGTGTGGATGGAGCAAGACCACACATGTCACTTCTGGGACACTAGGCGAGTGAAGTGTGGATTGAGCAGGAGCATGCAGGTATATTCTACCCCACTACTATTTATGTTCAAATAGCCAAATGAAATAAGTACCACTCATTAAAAAGTTACTTTAATCATGCGATTATCACAAGCAACATTAAATCGAATTAATATAGATAAGAGATATTAAAAATTACTTTAATCATGCTTTTGCCAAACACATCACAAGAGACAATTCAATAAAACAACTTACCCCGAGTACATCGCACACAAAATTTATATTAATATCGTAACGAAATATGAAGAACGAATTTCCTTTCAATATTTCAAAAACCCAAATAAATTGCACGAAACAAATTAAATTAAATCAAACAAAGTTAATCAAACAAATCATGCTAACACCCAGCTAATATAAAATTTCAACTCCTCAGCACTCCAGATCCGCCTGACAAAAATCCCCTCCCACACTGACACACACACACACACAAAATCACATGTACTTCACCCTCATCGACTCTCAAAAAATGTATCGAAATACGGGTTAAACCAGACGAACTGAATGATTACATAATAAATTAATTGTAACAACATACTGCAAACCCCTTGTATTCTATTAAAATGCACTATATAAGTAAACTGTACACATGTACTTAGTTATATCACACGTGAAAATGCAGTATGTCGGCGTCTCTATCGCTCGCCTAATGCGAAAAGCCTGTGGAACGTAAATGAATAATAATAACCTAATAATTATCCGAACATGCAAGATTAATAAACGAATTGAGAAGTGTATTGGACGTGATCACTGCTCCAGACAACTCGAGCAGTACTGATACCTCTCGTGAGGTAACAATTTCTCCACTAACCCAGGATCCTGTGAGATGCATCTCCACCCCGAAATGAATACTGCACAAGCATGAACGAAATAAGCGAAGATCTAGTCTTCCCTTCCTCGCCTCTCAACCAGGACACCCCTACACCATTGCCTAACTCCCATTCCTCTTCACACATGCAAGCGTAGATAAATGCATAGTTCAGAGTTTCTGCCAGAAGGCGTAAGAAACGCGCAAATCACTTTGCTTCCCTTTTCACACATCTAACCCGACTGATCCATCCATGCCAGATATCTTTACGCTCAAGTCGACATTCTCTTTCTCCCCACATTGTCGGCAGGGTCAAATAAATTGGCGCAAGTTCCCATGAGGCTCTAGACCACCAATTTCGCAGTTTCACCCCACTTTATCAATGCGTACTCGACAGGGACAAACCTCTCACACCGTGCTGCCAAAGAAGCAATAGCTTACTCTGCTCCGAGCGGCATGGAGACAACGCAGGACAAGGAGGGGGAGAGTTTACACTTTCGTCCGCTACATGTAGAAAGCACCAGCTATCGGAGACCGTCCCCGACTTTCCCAGCAGACTTCTACTGCGCATGAGCGTTCCTCCGACATCCCACCCCCTTTCCCAGTGTGGACGCCTCCGCCTGCGGTAAACACAGCCTCGAAAAATTATGGCCGACACTTCCCCCCATATCGCCCCCCTCTAAGAACTTCACCCCGCGCGGCCGATAATACAGCGCTCGCTGTCGCCCGGTGCACTTGTCTCTTACACCCTTCGCACCATCCATTCATCTATCTGCCATAGGTTAAAGAAAATACTCCAAATTCTCATGCCTCAGGTTGCTCAAGACCACACATATTTGCCAATCCGCCACCACTTCCTTGGACGCGTTGGCGGCAAGGACAAACTCAAGCCTCTCACGATGCCAAGAAAGCAATAAATTATTCGCCTAACTGCTTCGCATGACGAATAAAGTCTATCCAATCACCAAGCCGTCAACCTTACCTTCCCCGAACTGCCATCCATTTATTCACAAACTCGCCAACGCTAATCGCAGATTCCCTTTCCTACGACTATACCCTTGTCCCAGCCCTGTCCACCAGAGTAAAGAAGCCAGTCCCAAATCACACTGATAATAATGAACGTTACTTTCCCTTACGCATCCCACTGACGAGAAAACTAACCCTAGTTTGGAGCCTCTCAACACTTTGAAAGACATACCCTCCGATACTAAACCTCGCGTTTACAAAAACTCTCTCAATCAAACACACTTAGAAAATATATCGTTTTGGTGCGTTTGCTGAGCCTTTCTTCCCCGGGGAATACAAGGACTAAGGAACCTCCAGTGTTTCCAAAGCAATGCTCCGAAAAAATTTCTCTATTTCATTTCCTCCTGATTATATATTTCTATATCATAACTCCAACATATGCGATCAGAAAGAAATGATACTTCCGAAACCTGTGCATACTACATTCTAGTTAAAAAACAAAAAAAAATGAACACAGAAAATTGATGTCATAAGTCACGTGTCATAATGTTATTATTTTCATCGATTTACATGTTAGGCGTAGAACAGTTTTAAAACCATTAAGCTGAGAAAAAGAAAATTAATAACACAAATATTTTCACTCCTTACAAACCAGAAACTATTAACCGAATACAAAGAATTACACAATAAATTAAATGTAATAGATTACCACCCAAACAATAGGATTGATTGCGCAATAACCTGTACATCCATTCAACATCAATATCGACAGGCTTATTAAATTGATAACAAATAAAATATTATTTAAAATAGTTTTAGTTAGTATTAAAACAATTAACAAACATTGTAATTCAATCTTTTAAGATCTTGATTCTTCACCCACAAGTCGTGTGCTTTTGAGAAACCTCTCCATCGAACCAAGGACATATTCCCCCCCCCCCCCTTTTAATGATTTTATCAACCAAATATTCATTAGGAGAATTGATGTTTTGTAACTCATGTTCGTAAAAACCGTCTCTTATGGGCTGACCATCATAGGTTCTTAGATAATACGCTCTGGGAAATGAATTTCTAACTGAAATAATTTCTAGTATTTCGTACCACTAATTCACTGTAATTTTTTTTTCTCAAAGATTCCTTTCTGCTTCGAGATACATATAAATTCATTATCTTTGAACTTTGGTTTTCTTTCGTCGATTACGTTAACATTATTATACACAGTTTTTTATCAAACTACTGTCTGTAACGCTTTCGGGAGCCATCTTGATAGTTCTATGATATCTGGAATTATGAAATTTAACTATTTCAGGCAAAACGTCAACCCTTTTATAGGTACCTTTCGACGTGAAATGCTTGTATATTTTTTGCTTAATCGATTTGTTGTAATGTTCTACAACACTGGCTTTAAGCTCCGAATACATTGTGTAGTGATTGATACCATATTCGGCCATTAGTTTCTGGAATGGTGCACAAAAAAATTCAGATCCTCTGTCGGTTTAGAGCGAATTCGGAATTCTTTCTCGTAATATGATCGTCATAGCATTGGTAATCTGTTTTCCACTTTTGTTTTTCAAAGGTATGCCCCAACCATGCTTTGAATAAACATTTATCATGGTTAAAATATATTTGTATCCCTTATTGTATTTCGAAAGCAATGTCATTTCACACACATTGGCTTGAAAAAGATAATTAAAACCTGTAGTAATAACTGGTCTTCTGGGATATCTTATCCTTGCAGGAGCATGAAGCTCTTGAGCAATCTTACTGAACTTCATTTGTAATATAGCTGTCTTTGCTCAACTCTTCAATAATTGAAACACTTTTGTTCATATCTGAATTATTCCCAAACTCTATCGAACTGATGAGAAGTTTTAAACTGTAGACCAATTCGTTAGGATTGTTCCAATACATAGGAGAAAACCGGTTGTTAATTTCACCTTTATATATTCCACTTCCAATAATATCACTTAATTAATGTAGTTCCGGATGATTTTCATCATCACCCAGAAGATTAATTTCCATTGGTTTGACGAACAAGATCCTCATATGTAATCCACAGAATGTAATGTAGACATTCTACTCGTAACATGTTTAAATATTTCTTCACTCAAAAGAGCCAGTTCCATTCGAGCACATTTAGCTTGTAAATATTTCGCCTTTACAGCAGACACGACTTTATATAATTCTGAAGCAGTCAGATATTCTTCTTTGTTTTCATTAACTTTCAACTACTTATATATGAATTAAGTCTATGGTTTTTGAGCGGGTTTATTAGGTCGAGTAGTTTGTGCTCTTTCAGTTTTATCGATTTTACACAGTTTTAACTCTCAAATCGTTATTAAAATAGTTTATTCGATATTTCAAATCATCAAATTCCTTTTTCAATTCCATTTGCGTAGCTAAAGCAGATGATTTATTGATCAACTTAATACTTACATACTGCATCATTTCATCCAATTGTGTATCAAATTGTTTTGTAATCGTATCGCTTACCATTTCATTGATTACATTTTTTAAATGTTCCGAACATTCGTTTGTTCTAGTTTCTATATTTTGCAATGAAATCATCACATTTGCCAATATTTCCGAAATATAACTAATATTAGAAGTCACTTTTGTAATAGTTTCGATTATGTTCATTAATTTATCTCGCATATAGGTAGATTGCGATTTAAATACGTATAGTGTAATAATTTTTAAGTCTTACATGTAACATATATTTACCACATTGCAATCTTTCACAGCCATACCCACATTAAGTAATATATGTCCATGAAAATCACAATTCCCATCGCAATTTCTCGTTAAACAGGTATTGTAATGATTGCATTTTATACCACTATGCCCAAACTTTGAAATACTCATTATTCTTCATCAGGAAGAAAAAAACTGCCAAATCTGGACCTATATCTTAATTTATAGATGGGAAGCTTTGGTATAATTACCAGAAAACCATACTTGGTTTTCCATCAATAAAACATATATCTTTAAACTTTGTAAATGTCATATCGCCTAAAATGTGATCATTGTAAATGTGTTGTAGTTTCGTACTGTCCATGTTAAACACAATTAACATATTTGCATTATTGCGCGAGTTATGTTTTGGCATACATGTGTAACTTTGTGATAGATAAAAGCAATCGACATTTGAATATCTACCAAAACTAAAGTACTGTTGTATTTCACACTGCGGTTCGCGCCGTACATCATCGAATATAAACACGGAATTGGGTACTGCTTCTTTCGGAGGCACAGTATCTTCTTTATTTGTATAAGGCAGATATCGCATGCCTTCCATTAATGACATAATAATCGCAAATTGTTGATATTTCTCTTGTTGTATTGTTTTAGAAAACGCATTTATGTTTTCTAACTTAAGTCCATTCGGATGTTCCAACAGCGACATAATAACACACGTTTTTCCACATGAAGAAGGACCGCTTATTATACAATGTATATTTGGAGGTAAAATAATACCATGTTTCTGTTCAATTAAGTTTTCTTTCATATTTACAAGTACCAGCAGATGAACATTTTGTTTTATAACCTTCATTTCTACAGTATTAGGTAATGTACTAATGTAAAAAATATAAATGTAGGTCTATACATAGGTTCGCGTTCAGTTGAAAACAATGGCCCATACTAAACGTAACAAAAAAGGACTCAGAGTATTGAATACATTGATTAACAAATTGTTATTTGAATTGCATTTACAGTAATACAATTATTGTGGACACAGATATAAGCTTTCAAAACATCTGGCATGGAATGATCAAGGAATAAACGCTTTGGATAATGTTTCTAAAGAACACAATATAGTATACGATTGAACAAGCGATTTGAAAGAGAGACATATAGCAGATACCATTCTAGCAGATAAAGCAGCAAATATAAGGAAGAATACATCTACATAAATAGGTGAAAAGCTAGGCGCCTGGGTCGTTGACAAAGTTATGCAGGCGAAGGTGAAAAGAGGCATGGGCATAAAATGCCAAATGAATAAAAAAAATCAAGAAAGGTGGAATATTACCATTCATATTTCCAGCATTATCAGCTATAAGTAGGATATATAAGTCAATGTATTAGTAAAACTGTTAGTAATATGTGAAGTACATTGGTATTAAGTGGAAACTCATTACAATCGAGGTCGGTATATTTCCCAGCTTTGGAGTTAGATGAAGAATGACAAATAAGTCTGATCGAATTCGTTACTTACAATAGTATACCAAACATCGATATAGACAATCAATCATTTATGTTCAACAATGGTGAAAAAACATTTAAATTTGCAATACCAATAGGATGTTATGAGTTGGATAACTTAGAAACTTTTATTAAAGCAACATTACCTGAAAATGTACAATTCCGATTATGTGGAAATCCAAATACATTAACTAGTGTGATGTATAGTAAAGTCGATATCGATTTCACAGAAGACAATTCAATTGCAAATATGTTAGTTTATGAAAGGAGAGTATATCAATCTAATCAAGTGCATGAATAATCAAAACAGGTTAATATATTGTCAGTTAATATATGTTGTATAAATGTACATATTGTAGGCAGATCATATTTGAATGGAAAACTGACAAATCCAATATATGAATTCACATGTGTGGTGGCTCAAGGTTACAAAAATTGAAAAACCGAATACATTGATATGTCTTTCTGCAATAGTTAACCGTGTGGATGAATTAGTTGTTACAATTGTCGATCAAGATGGTAAACTGATTAATTTTAGAAACAAAGAAATTATTGTTTGATCACATTAAAAAAAAGCTATATAAACACGTGCACTCAGTGTTTATTACAATCAGAATGGTTATTGTGGATAATAGTCAATACACTCATAAAGTAGACACTTCATTAAAAAAAACTGTTTCTAAAACACGTATTTCGAAGAAATTAGCAATGAAGAGATGTTTAACAGAAGCATAAAAGCTCATTTCAAACAAGATACCTGTAAAGTTAACACAGGGCAATAAATTGTTTTTAAGGGAATTAGGATATACAGTTAATAGAAATGGAAGATATACTTAATGTTAAAGAACCAATAAGTTATGATGACATAATCACCAATACAAATACATGTTCATGAGCTGTTCTAAGCAGGACTGTATATGTTTACAATAGAAATAAGGGTTGCTGTACAAAATCTCGACATTAACACATTACCATCAAAATCAAGTTTAAGGTCTAGAGGAACAATTAAAAAGACATCCGAGAAATGGAATATTTAATTTAATCGATAGAAATGCATATGTGCTCAATGGTGTTGAAATCGACCAATCACAGGATGTTGGAATTACCTCCATGATAAAACAATATCTCTTGGACACTGTAAACAATCTTTGTACAGAGTTAATGGCTGGGTAAAGCAATGCTAATAATTTTACACTACAAATAAACCCAGGCAGAAAATACGAAGTTGTTATACCATTAAGTATGGTTTTGGGCTCTGCTGAGGACTATAAACATGTAATATTAAATGCTAAACAATAACTAGTTATTCTATTTGGTAACAAACATTTGAATGCTGTATACAACACAGCCAGTAACGAGGAAGGTGTGACATTTCAACTAAACAGTATTGAATGACTAATGCCACATATTGAAATTAACACTCATGAATGTGTAAAGTTTTTAAAATATATCGAAAAAGGGAAGAATCTAGTTATTGCATTCAGGTCGTGGGCTTTGGAAACATTTCCAGCTGTACTAACATCACAAACAGTTATTTGGAATGTGAAATCAAATTTTTCATCTGAAAAACCACAATTTGTTATTTGTTTTTAAACAAATCGATAAAATAATTTAAAAGCTGATTGATCAGTATTTGATCATTGTGATATGAAAAATCTTAACATTGTATATAAACAGTCAAGCTTATCCCTATACCAATTTAAATGTGAACTTTGTAAATGGGGAATTCCTTATTTACTACAATATGTACTCAAAGTTACAGGAAATGTATTAAAATAAAATTAGCTCACCAATCCAAGAACCTGATTCATTTAAAACCAGAGGAACGTTATTTGTATTTGATATAAGCAAACAAGATGACACAATTACCAATAGCATAATTTATTCACGAATTGAAATGATACCACGTATGCCAATTCCAGCGAATATGGAAGCTTATGGATTGATAAGTAATGATAGATTGGTGAGTTACAATGTAAAAGATAAGCTGGTGAAGATAATGACGAGCCAGTATACATTGAGACACAGTACTAACAAGATGTTTTGCAATGTGCAAGGATTTCAATCTCCAGAAAAATTTTTAATTAAATAATTGGCAATTGCTGACATGGAAGAACACACAATGGTATTCAGCTTCAGACCACCATTACACTAGAAATATCTAACTCCTAAATACAAGAAAAAAATAAGGGTAACCAAACACCACCACAGTTTAACTTGGAAAGTGGGTGTATGGAGTATGAGAATATTGAAGATATTTGCAAACAATACTTAAATAATTGTGAAATATATATACGTGGAGTTGACCAATAACACATTTTGCAAAGTGTGTGGAATGGGAAAGTAATAGATATTAAAAAGCATACAATTGCCATTTGTTCAAACAATTGAATAAAACATCAGGTTATAAACCGAACTTCTCTGCAGAGGAAAACTCTAAATTAATGCTAAAATGGCCATTGACTACTGACTGGGGTGAAACACATTATGATTATTCTCACCCTGAGTTACCAGGATATTTTATGAGTGATATGGCATTATTTGAAATGAGTGGAATTTAGTATATAAATGTATTTGGTTTGTGTAAGCCAATACTTTGTAAAGATGGATCAAGATGAGTATGAGGTCATGTGCTCGTACATACAGAAATCAAAAAGTAAATTGAATTATACCAAGTTTATTGCACATTGCAGTATACCTTTTAGAAAATGTTTTGGAAAGTAACAGTTTTGCTTTTTTGGTAAAGTAGTATTTTTTCCTACTCAACTGCAATGCACATTAGGAGCTGAAAAATTGGAATGATTTAATAACTTGTCCAGATCTGACAAAATGTCCGAATACAACTCTAACATCGAAGAAATGTATTCGCACTTTTACAAGAATATATAATACTACAAATATTGCCAAAGGGAAGAGATGGCATAAATGTTGTTTCTTGTAAACATCTAATTTTGTCAATATGTACTTTGTAGCAAAGTAAATGGCTTGAAACTACTTCTTTTTTGTGTTTTACTGACTTTACGAATACATTAACTGCAATATTCCCATATTCGAACAACATAATATTAGTTATGTACATTTAACAATAAAGGTTTGTGGGCAGATATTTTTTTAGCGTACATTTCAAATGAATAATGTACTCCAATTGTTCCCTAGAATTTACCTAGAAAAGGTTGGAACCTTTCAGTTTCATTCTAGACTTGGAAGAATATGGATGCAATGATGGTTTCGCTGTGTTGCTTTTGTGGTAAAACATTTACAACTCTTTGTTGCATGCATCGACATTAAAGAACGACCTGCAAGATGAACAGTTCGACTGTGAGTTTTGAATGCAAATTATGTCAGAAGCAGCTGTCTTGGAGGAAGCTTTAAAGAGACATAATAAATTTTGCAATACTGTATCACAATCACCACCACATCCTGAGCCTGCTTCATCAGCACAACATGGATCCACACTAGCACCCCATGGTACCACACTAGCACCCCATAGCACCACACAAGCACCACATGGCACCATACTAGCATCACATGACACCACACTAGTACCACATCGAACCACAATAGCACCACGTGGCACCACACTAGCACCACAAAGCACCACACTAGTATCACATAGCACCACACTAATATCACATAGCACCACATGGCACCACACTAGCTCAACATAGAACCTTACTAGCCCCACATAGCTCCACACTAGCACCACATGGACCACACCAGCACCACATGGTACCACACTTGCACCACATCCTGAGACAGCTCCACAATCAGCTCAATAGACTATATGACAATCAACACCACAGTTGGAATCTCCTGCTCTACCCACTGTATTTCCTTCAAAACATTGCTATCTTAATTCTGGATTGGGAAGTAATTCACTTTCTGGTTTACCCCAGCTCTAATATGAAATACTAAACACAGCTTTTGCAAGCAGACTGACTGACATGTGGGTATGTAACGGCCAAACAGCTTCTGATGTAGAGTTTCAAAGATTTTTCAAGGTGTAGGAAACCTGTGATAGATTTAACTACATCATCACCCTGGCCAATAACTCTTAGTGTAAATATAGCATGTAAGTATTTGAAATTCATCACAGTGGAGGAATCCTCTACAGAAACTTTCTATTTTCAGAAACAAGCTCTCATCATTCTACATTCCACATATTAGTGACCTTTATAACTCTACCACAGTGCCTTACTTAACAACCAGACTTTAAGAATTTAGTGCATGTGGAAGAGGGTGGCTTTACAACTAATAACAAAAATGGATGCTCACATCTCCCAATATAGACCATTCGCCGCTGGTCAGAGGTAATCTAAGTTCATGCCTGTAAGAAGATATGTATTCCAATGCTGTACCTTCACTTGCTTCACCCTCATTATCTCTCAAGACCTCAGTTTCGAGAGTCGTCAAATTCTCTTCACTCGCTCAAATACGCAGATAAAAAAATATTTTTCTGCAACACTACACTCTGTATCATAACAAATTCAGCTCAGCCACCTTCAGTGAGTGAATCAAGCTTCCATCTGTTTCAATAATGTGTGAATATTCTAGTACGGAGTGGTTTGCATCTAATCTGACAGTCAGAAAGTCACAGATTCATCTATAATAAAACCATTTCACATATTTGAGAAAATAATGAGTTCGTCTCCCTGCAACATATTCCCAGCATAGTTCCCAGATATGAACTTCACTACATCAATCCAAGGTGTATTGCTTAAATGAATAAAGAAGATTGCTTGTATATGTAAACAAATACTTTAAGAAGATATGTTATTTTGTATATGTAAATAATATGTTTGTTTGAAAAAATACAATATAATAAATTGTATTTCAAACTGAAAGTTTATTTCATTTAACACCAAACAGACTATTTGATTTAAAGAAATGAGTGAATCATTGTTTACATAAAATTTATTACTTTATCATTCTATGGCCATGTTTGTGCGAGAAAGATTTATTTAATCGTGGGTTTAACCTGTTTTACATATTTATCTTGGTCAAGCATATCAACGTAACAAAAAAAAATTACTTGGTATGTATTCCATGATAAAAATATGTAATTTTCATTCACTCAGTATAATGACTGACATGATAGTTTGTTCCATCATATCAGAAACCAATACTAACATAAATGATATTCACGCAACTGGATTTCACAGTGAAATTATTAATATAAATGAATAACTGTTCACTGCGCAAGAGAGCCTTTCCCATAGTGTGCTAAACCATGATGAGGTTTTTTTCTTTTTACGAAACATGGCGGGAACATGGTTGTAGAAAGTCTCCTGGGTAGAGCCAGGTTGGTAGATGATGTGGGTGGTGAGACCAATGAGTGACAAGCAGTGCTCGCACAGCGATGGCGAGGGAGGTGCATCGAGATGTGAATGTGTGATTTTGAGAGGGAGGGATGTTCATGGCGAAGCAAGGCTGTCGGAATTGCATGAAACAAGTCGTGGGAGAACAGAGGACTCATGGAAGGAGACAATGTGCGAAAGAGGAGAGTCGATGATGAACAGCATGGTGAGGGAAGCATTGTGTTAAATTGGATATTTGCTTGCTGAAAGCATTGCCCATCTAGCCACCGACATTTATAGCAGAGCTCGTAAATTTTTTTGTTTGCTTGCCGACACACCTACCCCAAACCGCATCTGTCATCCTCACTGCGCCGACAAGGTTTCCGCTGAGGAGAGTGTGGGAAGCCTTGTGCAGGGCTAAAGACAACAGACACTGATCAAAAGTCATGTTCCTATCCTTCTCCTTCACGTTGACCAGGCCTAACAAAATGGTATGCCTTTCTTGCTCTGGATGTTACAATAAAAGTCAATATATGTAAATGTGTCTCTGTGTGTGGAGGGAATGTGTATTTTTGTGGAAAGGGTTCTGTGGGGAGGGGATGAGTCTTGCTTCCTCCGCATTTATCTGGGAGTTTGAAATTTTTTATAAATAGGGGTTTAACCTTTACACCCCTCCAGTGTTTGACTTCAGTGTTCGTTTAACATGTAACTTTTTTTAATGTTGCAATTCTACGAAGAGTATTTCGCGGGAACGTCTACTCAAACTCTCGAGCAAGAACTTATGGAATATGACTGGTCGTTTATTGATGCTGCTCCGCTAACTCCATTGGTGGAACAAGAGTTTTCGCCAGCGATGATGTCGCCGGCACCTCCAGTGATGACGATCCCAGCGCCTGCAGAGCAGTCTCTAGCAACAATGTTGCCTGCAACTCCAGGGCCTCCGAGGACGAACTTGGCATCCCAGTGACTTCAGAGATGACGATCCCAGCAACTTCAATGCCGCTTCCGAAGATGGACTTGGCGCCTCCAGTGCCATCTCCAGTGATGATGATCCCGTCACCTCCAGCGCCATCTCCTGCGACATGGGCGCTTCCAGCGTCTCCAGCAATGACGAGCCTGGCACCTTAAATGCTGCTTCTGAAGAAATTGGTGCCTCCAGCGCAGTCTCCAATGACATCGGCACCTCCAGCGTTTCAAGCGATGACGAACCCAGCACCTTCAACACATCTAGCGACCTTAGCTCACAGCTCCAGGTATGTTGAAGTTCATGATTTGTGGCTTCCTAAAACTGAACACGAATATATCGACAAGAGGAGCAAATGTTGCGAGCCATTATACCTGAGCTATAGAAACTCACCTCTTTCTAAACTGTTGTAATTTTGTGAGCTAGCTGAATATTTTAACTTTTCCAAAGATGCGGAATCACCACATCAACAGCCGTCACAGTTTCTCCACCACCAATCTGTTACAGCCGTGTCACTCCTCCTCCCATTCGAAACCCTTCTCCTCCTGGTATACATCTGCCTTCATTTCGTCCGCCCATCCGAAAAAGGCGATGATTATCATTAAATATAAAGTTTAAAAACAATTGAAAGTTTTTTCTAGAGAAGACTTACTTATTTTCTTTTTAAAGTACAGTATGAAAATTTGTGAAAGGTTGTGAATAAACTTATCATATTGTTTGTTTAAATGTTTGTAAATATTTGTAACTGTGTTAAGGATAATTTTTGATAAATTAATTCATTTTAATGGCGAAGGAAAAATATGACTTGTTAATTAATAGTTTGATTTCCTTTTGTCACATTTTTAATATATATAAAAAATTTTGTTTGAGTAATTTGTGGGCGAGTTGTAATGTTTTTTACACGATGTGAACACCAACAAGTAGGAAAATGGAAGTATAAAATGAATTAACTCTGAAAAGTAATGGCATGAGGGAGAATCTTGAGAAAACCTTGTGAATGAAGGAAGTGTTTGAAAGCCCGACTGATCTTGAAAAACACACAATGGTGGGACAGGGCAAAGGTTGTCGAAAGTGGAAAGTGGTTTGGGACAACTTAAGGTAAACTGACTCTTTCCCCGAAGAGCAAGGTTAAGGAATGGCGAGCCTCACTAGCTGGCAACAACTTTGTCTCCCAACAAACCAAAATACAAACTTTTAAATAACTCGATTTAAAACGTAATGATTTTTGCTTTAACATACAAAAAAGTTACTATAGATGCGAATGGATATTATTCTTCAAATATATGGTGAAATGGATGGTATACACTAAGTTTGTATATCACAACGAAATACTGTAACATACTTTTTAGACACAATTAAAACAAATATTTTTAAAGACGAAACTGTTTCAAAAGAAAACATTGAGAGAATTCTCTGAAACAGTTTTTACAGTGTAAACTAACGTCAATGTTATAACATGAAATTTACAGGGTTGTGGAAATGGGAGAATCTTGAGAAATCCTATGAAAAATATGTTGAATATCTGGTAATGTGGTGAACTGCAACACCGAACACTCTGGATGTTGAAAAATGTATTTTTAACACCAGTTTACAGTAATTGAAATATTTACTATGTAACAAAGATGTTTACATATTTAGTAAACATATCTATGTTTTACAAATGAAATCCATTTTGATGTATTTGTCCTGTCCAGAACTAATATTCGTTATTATACTTCTCGGAGTGAAATTTTGGAATGTAGGTTATACAAATACGAGTTTGAATTGTGTAACTTGATTTTAAATATACGTGATTCCATATAGTTTTTAGTAAGAGAGATAGATTTTTTTGGATAATGTACAACTATAATGTTTGAAACTATATCTTAACAGTATTTTTAACATAACATTATAAGAATATTACTTCAGTTCGTAGCTTTTTAAATAACAACATGTAGGTTACACTTCATTAAATATGTTAACAGATTGTTGAGACCCATTTTTCAATTCCAGAAAACGATTTTAGTTTGAATTGTGTTATTAACATTGAATGTTTTGGGAAATATTGTAAAATTAAATTTCTCTTTCATTTCACTTGGGCTGTGGTGTTTGTAAGATATTCGGCGTGGCAGGCTTGTCTCGACAGGTGAGTTTGGTTCTCATCGACGCAGCGGCTTCCACTTGTCACGATGTGAGATATTGGGGCGGCTTCATTGACACTATTGGTAGACTGTGGAGGGTTAACTCGCACAGTGTAAGGGAGAATTTAGTTGCAAGCGAATAGCCGAACAGACGAGTTGCCTGGAGCAGTGATCACGACCAATACACTTCTCAATTCGTTTATTAAAGTCTTGGGTGTTCGGATAATAATTAGGTTATTATTATTGTTAATTTACATTCGACAGGCTTTTCACATTAGGCAAGCGATAGAGATGCCGACGTACTACGTTTTCACATGTGATACAACGAAGTACATGCGTACAGTTTAGTTATATAGTGAGATTTAATAGAATATGCAGGGTTTTTCGATTTGGTGTTATGATTAATTTATTATGTAATCATTCAGTTCGTCTGGTTTAATCTGTATTTCGATGTGTTTTTTGAGAGTCGATGAGAGTGAATTACATGTGACTTTGTGTGTGTTTGTGTGTGTGTGTGTGTGTGTCAGTGTGGGAGGGGATTTTTGTCGGGGGGGGGGGGGGGGTATCTGGAGTGCTGGTGAGTTGTAATTTTATATTAGCTGGGTGTTTAGTTTATTTGATTAACTCTGTTTAGTCTAATTCAATTTGTTTCGTGTCATTTATTCAGGTGTTTGAAATATTGTTAAGGAAATTCGTTCTTCATAGTTCGTTACAATATCAATACAAATTTTGTGTTCCGTTCTGTTATGTGCGACGTACTCGGGGTAAGTAGGTTTATTGAGTTGTCTCTTGTGATGTGTTTGGTAAATGCATGATTAAAGAAATTTTTAATATCTTGTGTCTATATTAATTCAATTTAATGTTGCATGTGGTAATCTCATGATTAAAGTAACTTTTTAATGATTCATACTTATTTCATTTGGCAGTTTGAAGGTAAATCGTAGTGGGCTAGAACATACCCATATGCTCCCACTCCATCCACACCTCACTCTCCTAGTGTCCTAGAAGTGACATGCATGGTCTCGCTCCATCCATACCTCACTTGCCTAGTGTCCCAGAAGTGACATTCATGTCCTTGCTCCATCCACACCTCACTCACCTAGTGTTTCAGAAGCGACACATGTGGGCTCGCTCCATCCACAAACCAAAAATATAAATGTTACTTATACCACTCTTACATCAACATCAACTCCTATATAAGCAATCACAACCCATCCCTTTGTTCAGTCGAATTCAGGACATCATGGAGAACATATCAATACTGCTCCGTCAATATCACCCTTATGACATCTAACCCTTTCAACACCAATAAAATAATAAACATTTTTATATCAAAGTATTCTTTGATATTAATATTTTTAAATCAAAGAATTACACTAATTAATTTAATTAATTCATCCATTAATTAGCAACTCATCGACTATTGGATTAGCAAGTAATCGACTATTCGATATATCGATATATCGAGAGCAATAAATTATTTGCTCCATCCACATGTCGTTCTAATGAAGTGAGCCATTAACCCGCCGCTGTCTCTACTGATTAAATCGTCTGCAATTGTTTAGATTTTATGATCTTCTGGGGGAACTTGTAGAAAAACATCATCTTGAAGCATCTCGTATTTTCAATATGGATGAAACAGGAATACAAACTACAGCTAATGGACCACCCAAAATTTTATCAATGACAGGAAAAGAGAAAGTTGGGATAATTGCTAGTACTGAAAGAGAAAAACTAACAACTGCTGTTTGTTGCTGCTATGCAGTTTGTTCCTTCATCCCATTATTTCATATTATTGTTACAATTTCTCTCTCTAGAATTTAAGTGGGCTATACCAAGTTCGATAAGAGATAGAGGTCTTAATCAATTACAAGAATTAATTATACTTTCCTTATTTTATTTACAATAACTACAGCAAAATTCTCTGAACTCAAATCCTCACAATACATTGAAATAACTTACTGTTCACAATTGGCACCAATTAATAACATGTATAATTACGACAGAAATAAATGAAATTAAATAATTAAAGATCAGTCCCAATAGACAGTGTAACAATCTATTCAATTCTTTTATAATATATGCATCCATAAGTGACATATTTGATAGTTCGAACATTTACAACAAAATCAGTATCACACTTCCATTCAGTGCATGTCCCGCCAGTCGCAATGTTCTAGAGTCCTCCAAGCACCCTTACGCACAGTAGGCTTCACTCGTCGGTTTCACACCCTCTCGTTCATTCACGCCACGAATACCTCACTCGCCGTCGTCCCGCAATCTCCAGTTGTCGTCCACACTTTACTTCGCTCGCGCACACTCGCCAGGCGGCCTCCAGAAAAGACTGCCGGCCGCCGGGTTGCGGCAGTATATATAGTGTCTTAGACCGCCAACTAGAATCTTCCCCGACTCGCGTGATTCGTCGCGGAGGGCTGAAGCTCCAGCCAGTCTCACCAGAACATTCTTGCGTCGTCGCTAAATGTATCGGAAACTCTAGCAGATGAGAGTAGGTCTGTGAGGCCCGCAAGTCTTGCCACTATCGGCATTCACGGGATTCTAAGAAGGGGAATCAGGAGGCTGCGTGCACATCGTTCCAGGAAGAGGGGAGGGCGAAGTGGATCTCCGATTACGGCGCGGGACAGCTGAGTCGGCGCCAGCTGCAGCACGTAACATTATATTTGCGCGTAAACGCATGCAGAAAAGGCTACTTGATGGTGATCCTCTAGGCTGTCAAGTTTCTTGCACAGATAATGGCTGGATTAATGAGGAGGTTTTTCTTCAGTGGCTGCAGTTCTTTGTTGAACAAGTTTGCCCTACTCCAGAAAGAAAAGTCCTGCTAATTACGGAGTAAAAAATTCTTCCAGAAACGCATTCCAAGTAATAAAGTTCGAAATTCACGACTTTTCATTTGGTACAAAACTTTTTTGAGCAGTTTATTACAACCACGATATGTATCTATGCAGACCCTCATTTCTCCGCCGTTTTGTAAGATAGCGCCACACAAATAAAAAAAAATGTACGTCGTATCTCGGGAAACGACCAACTGATTCCTACCACATTTGGCGAATAAGTGCTATCGTGTCCCATCTCTATGGTTCTATATTTATGGTCAATTTTTTTTGCCAATTTGACATGCTACATTGAAAATATTAATGGATAATGTCAGAGTTATGACACAATAATCTCAAACACATTTTCTTAAAAGTCTGATTTAATTTTTTTAATTAATTATGATGACATCGCTTCCATGTGCAGATATATAGCAGGCTACAAGTAACCGGCATTTTAGATAAAATTATTACTTTTTTCTCAGATCGATAATTATGTTGAAGTACAATGACCTATCCCTTATAAAGTTTAATCAATTGTCGACCCCCCCCCCCTCTTTCGGTTAGTGTATACTTTATAATTAAATTTTTATAGATAATACTGTAATATGAAGGAATCTTCAAGTTTTCATTTTAATTTTAATAAGGCAGGTAGTACATAATTGCCATTATTGGTAAAAATTTCCACCAAATGACTGTACCAACTGCGGAATTCACATAAAAACGGCGGGGATGGGGATTTTTATGTTATAACACAAACTGACCTAAAATTAAATTGAAAAATTACACACACATCCACTACTTACATGGGATTTGAACCCGGAACCCTGCGATCAGAGCAGTGTGCGCGTTAGAGACACATTGGCCACCCAGGTCGCCTGACCATATGAAATTCTATTGTATCGCGCATATTGTAGCAACAGAGGAAACGCAAGCTGGTGAGATATTTACGTAAGGAGCCAGCTGGATAAGAGGAACGAAATACGTGCACACGAAAGAAAAATATTGTGCTATCTGCAGTGCTGACGGTATAAATGATGACGGCTGTGGGCACATGCGACATACGGCTAAAGTTTAATTACTGAGTCCCGGTTGATAATGACAAAAAAACATTCAAGACGTTCCACAGGATGATATCCTCTCAACTCATCCTCACGATTTTGTGTAAACCATTATTGAGACGCCTGCACAAAATTCGGTATACGAAAACCCTCAATTGTGGTAGAAACTTTTACGTAATTCATGTATAAGAATTTTCAGTAATTTAGGTTTATATGTTAAGCACCGGCAAAACCTTTCCATTCTCCAGTGGTTGAAAACGTACCCTTTCATACAAAGCAAGTTGCCCTATTGTGTCATTTATTTAGAACTCGCAGGAGATTTTCAGATAATTCTTAAAAAAAAAAAGCATGCCGATCGCGGTGAGTATGTACAAGTCAAGGATGTTTCTGGCTGAAGAATAAATAACATGATAAAATAACAGCTATCCGCATCAGTACATATGGATTTTGCATCTTGATTAGCAAGGAGCAAAGTATTGTCCATTTCATATAAATGGGGTTAATTTTAACAGTTCTAGAAATGAAAACAACGTTTGCATACAAATGTCATGAGAATGAACGCTTGAATTGTTCTCTTGTTTCCTGTCATGGCAGGCACTGAAATATTGACGTTAGCTAACTTTACTCCAGTAATCAATGCAGGATACTATAGCTAGTTAGTCATTCCAACCTATTTTATTTGTATAATGGCCAAGTAGGACTGCTGGGGCTCTGTTTATTTAGTTCCAGGGAACAAGGAAGGCGAGGGGATGCGTTCGTTTAACATCATTCGCGAGATGGCATTGTTTTGTGGCTCTTCTTATGAGATAGTGCCATTTTTTAATGCATGTTCTTTTTATGGAGTGATGGTGAATATTGCTCGTACGAAAGTAGCAGTCCCATTATTATAACTTCTAAAGTTCTAACTTCAAGGGAAGAACAAAAAACTAAAATATGTTGGTTTTAGCACAGATGCAGTAATAAACACATATGGTAGGTTAACATTTTTACCGTAGTGAACATTACACTCGTTAGATTTACAATATAGGCGAAAAAAATAAATATCATTTTATGATAAAAACATAGTTTAAACTGCTGTTTGTTTTAAGGCCATGTGCGTTTCAAACATTCTAGTAAATATTTAGAAATGTGTCCATTACCTAAAATACACGCTACCATATCGCAATTCTTGAACATATTTTGTTTTATATAGCAATCCTTAGACTATTACTTCACTTAAATCACGTTTGTCTGTTAATTATATGAAATAATTAGAGACCTGAAGAATTCGCGGATTCCTTTTGAGGCAAGCTTTAATTTAAAACACGTGTGTTCATATAACTTAAGTCATTGATCCACACGTTGTTTGACACCTCCTGGAGAATGCTGGTCCAATCGTACATATTTGTACACAAGACTGTAGAGTCAGGCCTGCAGGTCGCTGAAATCGCGAATTTGCAGGTCTCTAGAAATAATTTATTTACAAAATAATTGAGTAAAATCAACACTTCACACATTTCCCTAAATCAACAAACTTATACTTCGGAATGTAAATATATTTGTTACCACTCCTAGGTGATTAAAGAAAATGGCAGACTAATCCTTTTCCTAAGGGGTTAACATATGCTAATAATAGTATTATATTTTACTCAAGTAAACGTACCAGCTATGCTTAATGAGACCAAATACAAACATTATCTACTACCGATAAAACCCGCAAGTTACTCGGATAAACAAGATTAAATTAAACACGTGCGTTAAAGCTTTCGCTGGGCTAACATTTTGCTGACCGTAAGTGTCCACATGCTCAGTCATAATCGCTCAGATTGTTTCTAACGCCAGTTCACAAAAAAAAAAAAAAAAAGCATACAGATACAATAATTCACAATCGATAGCATTTATTATCTAAATACTGCATATGTTAGTCACATGGTCGAAATTTACTCTTCTTACATTAAATTGACGATATACATAAATAGCCGATCTGAGGACACAGACTGCAGGCTGTGGTACCATGGTGCCGTACGCCATCTTGGATGGTGTCACGAAATTCCCATCTTTGTCTCATAATTTTGTTTCTCAAAATGCTCCATTTGCTTTAAACTTACCTTTTTCATTAAAATGTTTATTTATCTTTAATATTATTACAATGTCTCAAAGTCAGTGACCTTAGTCGGATTATTTAAGAAATTGAAATCTCAATTAAATAAATTACGTAATAAAATTATTCTTATTTATTTACGAACACTACAAAGAAAAAACTCTCGACTCAGAGTAATTTGCAATTACTTCCAATTTACAACTTATGTTTACATAAACGTCTTATCACCTCAAAGAAATTAATGCAATCAAATAACTAACATCAGTCCCAACAGCCTGTGTATCCACACATTTTGAATAATTTTTTAAATTGTATGTCCATATTTGACGTTTCGAATATTTACAGTAAAGTCCGCGTCGCATTTTCATAGACTCCCACCTTAATTCAATCCACATTCCACCAGTCCGGAATGTTATAGAGCGCTCCGAGCACCCCCATGCACAGTAAACCTCTATTCGTCAGGTAACACACACACTCGTCCGCCGTTGCGTCGTGCTGAATTCTCCGCCGTCGTCCTTCCTCTCCACTGACGTACCTCGCTGCACCAGACCTTCCCAGAATACCGCATTTCAGCCAGATGGTTACCACAAATACTGTCAATTTTCCAGCTGCGAGGGTATTTAGAGTATCGTAGGCCCTAGCCCAGAAATTTCTTACATGTCGAGTTGAGCCGACGTAGGATACTACCACAAGTGTCATTCTATAGCATGCCACTAACTTCTCCATAAGGGGGATAGGGAGACAGTGATTCTAGTCCAAATAGCTACGAATCATCCAATGTGCGGACGACGTAAGGGCGGCCAGGTAGGGGTGACTTACCCCCCCCCCCTCATCAAATCACTGCTAGACGGCTGCACGCACCCTGTGCTCCGTACAGGCGTCCATGCGTAACACTGCCCCCTCTTCAAGTCGGTTCGTCCCGAACACCCTCTCCAAATTCTGAGTCATCGTAGATCACCAGTCTGTCGACGTGGACAACCTTATATCAGCAAGTTATTGTTTTCATACTCGTCGAGCTGAAATTTCTGGTGGTAGTTGCCATTATATTCTGCCAGTCGTGATAACACAGCTGCTTATTTTCTGACAGATGATGTAATGGGCATAAAACTTGCAGACAACAGTCACTCTGGTGATAATATGTGATGATTGGCGACAATTTGTAAAAGATACGGACGTATGCCAGTTTGATAACAATATTTCACTGTGACACCAGATAGGACTATGGTAATGCCAGACATTATTTTCGTCTGTAGATGAAGAGATAAGTGGAATTCATATAGTTTTTCTTTTCGTCTACAAACAATGTAATTTGTAGACAGTTTTTCACGTTAGAGTAGCCTTCTTTTCATAACTTTACAAATTACGTAATCTGCGGAATCAGACAATTTGAAAAACAGCTTAGAAATGAAACCCATTCACTAAACACGCTGTATTTCATTTTCTAGAGGCAAATATTATTTTTCACCTTTTCGCGAAATACTATTTATCACATATTTTGTTTTATAATTCTATTAATAACGAAGATTAAAATATCTCACCCATCATAAATCAGTAGCTGGAAAAATATTTTAAATATGTAACACATCCCTGGGTAGCTATTACATTGTTTACTTATGTACTTATCTATACAAATAAATAAAATGGAAGTGTGTGTCTGTGATTTTCGAATTTTCCACTTTTAATTATTTTTTCATAAGTTATAGTATAACTGATTACTAAGCCATATCAAATGTTAATTTTTTCATGTCTGTCTGTCTGTCTGTCTTACCGGAATTAGCTCAGAAACCAGTGAATGTATTGACATGAAATTTGCGACTAACTTAGTCTTTGTTTCGTCCAGATATCTTAAACGGTTCCGAAAATAATGGTGCTCAGGAATGTGCATAGCTACTAGATGAAATTTTTCTTAGGATTACTGCATAAAAAAGCATTGTTAAAAAAAAGTTCGATCATTTCTCCTTTCTTTTTTTTTGTCTATGGGCTGTACTCCTTTCCTTCCCAAGAGCCGTAGTGGCCCAGTGGCTAGAGCTTTTCTAAGTGGAGCAGTAGTGGCTTAGTGGATAGAGTTATTCAAAGTGGGGCCGCAGTGGCCCAGTGGCTAGAACGATTAAAAGTGGGGCCTTAGAAGCTCAGTGGATAGAGCGATTTCAAGTGGGGCCACAGTGGCTTAGTAGATAGAACTATGCCAAGTGGGGCCTTAGTGGCCCATTGGCTAGGTATAAAAGTATCTATGTGCAAAACCATGGCAGGGTGTAATAACTCCATTAAACCTGAAAGAAACAATATTACTTTTTAAAACATAAAACCTTAGTGAAACTATGGTGGGCTTTATTTGAATAACTTCATAAAATCCAAGCGAAGCGAAATGTCTATTTCAAAAATAAGAAAACAAGTCATAAATTTCATGCGAACGAAGTCGCGCGGGTCAGTTAGTTAATAATATGATAGTGTAATTTGAGTTAACCTGTTTTAAAGCATAGGAAGTCGTATTAGACAATGCGGCAGACGTAAGAATAGTGTTGTCGGCTAACGCCAATGGGAAAATCCTTCAGTATGTTTCGTTGGATAACTTGTAGTATAGTTTGCTCTTCGCTATTAACTGGAAAAAGTTTGAGGACATTTTTGCAGATTTTTTCTTTTTAGTTTATTTATTCTCAGGAATTTCTATCTATATTATTTCCCACGAATAAAAAAATTAACATTAGATATGGCTTAGTAATATTATATGAAAAAATATTTAAAAGTGGAAAGTTCAAAAATCACAGACAGACACTTCTAGCACGTTTAGTATTTGGAATCGCTCTTTGAAAAAAAAAAAAAAAAAAAAGGTTTTTTTTTTATGCAGTAATCTTAAAAGAAGCTTAATCCACTATCTATAAACACCCCTGATCCCCATATTTTCGGAACCGTTTGAGATATCTCGATGAAACAAGTTGGTCCTGTGGTTATTATATATATATATATATATATATATATATATATATATAATATTATATATATATATATATATGTGTGTAAATTTGATGTCAATACGTTCAGTGGTTTTTGAGTTAAATCCGGTTGGACAGACAGACAGGCAGACACGAAAAAAATTAACATTAGATATGGCTTAGTAATCAATTATACTATATGAAAAAATAATTAAAAGTGAAAAATTATTTTTCGTCTAGTTTAATTAATAACTAAGCCATATCTAATTAACGTAAATTTTTTTCCGTGACTGTCTGTCTGTCTGACCGGATTTAACTCAAAAACCACTGAACTTAATGACATCGAATTTACAGTCTATAGGTAATAACCCCAGGACCAAATCAGTCTTTTTTCATCGATATATATCATACGGTTCCGGAAATAATGATGATCAGGGATGTAAATATGTACAGGATTAATCTTTTCTTATGTTTGATTACTGCATGAAAAAGCACTGTTAAAAATGTTCCGTAATTTCTCATTTCTTTTTTGTCTATGGGCTGCAAACATTTCCTTCCCAAGAACCATAGTGGCCCAGTCACTAGAGTTATTCCAAGTGGGGCTGCAGTGGTTTAATGGATTGAACTATATCACGTGGGGCCATAGTGGCCCAGTGGATAGATATAATTCAAATGGGGCCACAGTGGCTAGAGCGATATGATGATCAGAGATGTAAATAGGCATTGCATTCAGCTTTTCTTAGGATTAGTGCATAGTAAAAAAATTGTTTTAAAAAAAGTTCCTTTTTTTGTCTATGTTGGCTGTCCTCCTTTCCATCCCAAGAGAAGTGGCTAGATCAATTCAAAGTTCTAAATGTCATGCGTACGAAGTAACACTGGTATGCTATATATATATATATATATATACACGTGTGTGTGTGCGTGTGTGTAATAACCCAAGGACCAACTTAGACTTAGATTCATCGAGATATCTCAAACGGCTCCGAAGTTATGATTTTCAGGGATGTACATAGGTACTGGTTTAAGCTTTTCTTAAGATTACTGCATAAAAAAAAGCACTGTCAAAACGAAAGTTCCATCATTTCTCCTTTCTTTTTTTTGTCTATGGGCTGTCCTCCTTTCCTTACCAATAGCGATTCCAAATCCTAAATTTCATGCGTACTAAATAGCTCAGGAAAGCGAGCCCTATTACAAACTTATCAAGGGACTGGGAAAAACTGTTGCAATATTGCAGGAAAGTGTAAAATCTGGGTGTGTAATACAGTGATTCGACCATATACATGAAAGTGTGAAACTTGCATCTGCATGTTGGTGTAGTAAACTAGATAAAATATCTAACTGAATTTATGTTTAAGTAAAAAAATAAGTTTAAATCCCACTGACAAAATATGAAGATATGTGCATGTATATAGCACATGTGATTGGCGGAATCGTCTTTGTTGTAATTCGAATTTTGAAGCCTGAAGATCATCTCTAGTGAAGATGGAAAAAAACTCCAGAAAGTCATTTGTGCTGTTTATGCAAGAAGTTATTTTATAAAAGCAGCAATGCCCATTGATATGAGACTGTGCTTCCGTTGAGTTCACATCGTTAGCTACGAGATGCATTCGTGGACTCCAGGTCTTCTGTATATGAAACAGTTACACCAATTTTTTTCAATTAAGTTAAACCTCTTCTATTTATGTTCTGGATATTCTAAACGCAGAGCACTGTTGAAATGTTTTTGTATGCTGCGATACCTCATTACTTGTCATTACAAAGTTCGTACATTTAATGATATTTCTATATTAATAAAAACTTTGTGGCGAGTGATTCATGGATAATTCGTTACGTAATGTACTTACAGCTCTAGCATTATAAATTGTATGTATTCAAGATAAGTAGATGCACTATTTGCTTTTATAATATATTTTTATATATATTTGCCTCAGCATGTAGCATCGACGTCTCTCTTGTATGGCTAATGTTTTAAATGTATGTTGTTTGATGAGTGCCTACAGTTTTGGCACTATAAATGTTATGTATTCAAATAAGTACATGTTTATATTGTCTTTAAAAAGGAATAAATTGTAACCTTGTACTGTATAACTGGAGTCCTCTCTTAAAGGAATGTGCATGTGTGGTTTGTCTGGTCTGCCACCCTGTAGCCTGACGCGTCTATCTCGGCTAGTGTTACGTACCATCCCTTCGTCTTGCCTAGACCTGCACGGTGCTTGTACCACCGTTCTACCATCTGGCCTGCCTTACAGATTCCCAAGATGTTAGTTGATCGCACGTCTGTCGGGTCGGACGTGTTCTGCTGCTAGTGTTGTGAGTGTTGTCTGTACTCTGAATTTGATGGTTTCGTTTCAATTGGTTCGGAAGGAAGTCGTTTGTTATTATGTTGTACTGACCAGGATGGCTTGGTCTTGTCTAGCATCGTTTAACACACAGTGTACAGCACCCTATGCTTGTGTAATATGTGATTGCAATGGTTGGTAAGTGCTTATAACTATTTATCCTTCAAATTTTATTTTTATTTCTGTTTTCATCAGTGTGTAGCAGTGTTGTCCTCTTATCATTCCCGCACTTCGCAATGGTAGTTTTTATTCGCCTAACACAATGTACAGTGCTCGATGATCGCGCAATATGTACTAGTTGTCAATTGCTTATAAATATTTGCTTTTATAATTTTATATCTATTATATCTACTTGCATCGGTACATACCATTCTGGCTACAACATGTGCTCAAGAGTCGTAGTTGCTCTCGCCACTAGAACTTACTCTATAGCAGGATACAAATGCGGCTGTTACAGTTGCGCTGTTGTGTGTACAGGAGATCCAGGAGTTCCTGGACAGTGCTTCGAAGGGCGTCATATACTTCAGCCTTGGCAGCAACATTAGGAGCGACCAGCTGACTGTAGAGAAGCGCAGCATCTTTCTGGAGACATTCTCTGAGCTGCGCGAGTACCACGTGTTGTGGAAGTGGGAGTCTGACAACCTGCCAGGCCTGCCCGTCAATGTCAAGGTCGCCAAGTGGATGCCGCAGCAGGACATACTGCGTGAGTACACCTTCACACTCTCACCATTACCAACTGCTCTGGAGGACAAGGACTGATCATTATTTTAAGGAAGGTGTACCTGGACTGATGAATAAGGCAGCATTTTAAACAAAAACAGAATGTACTTTAAGATGCATTCTCACTTGGCAAAGAGGCTGCGAATTTTCTAGTCATCGTCTGTTTTGTGACTCGGAATTTGTAGGTATACATCGATAGTTAGTTGTCTCGAAGCTCACGACCGAAATGATATTCTGTTACATTCAGTCTTCCTGTAAAATAGTCTTTCGGATTTGATATTGTAATCATAAAACAAACATATTACCTTTTAAAGCTTAAAATTGTTTTTGCACAATACAAGCCTAATAAGTAAGTATAATTGAAGTATCTTCCAAGAACTTCTGTCGAATAAGTTTTTAAGACTCTAGTTTTCATTCGCCTTTTAAAAACTACTACTGAATATACATGCTTTAAGAACGATTGGCGTATACAGAGTTTCCCACAACACTTTCTTTTATCTCATTTTGGGATGCCCGATGCTTATTGTGTATTTCCGTCTTACTTGTTAAATACACATTACTTAGCTTCTAAGCAAGGAGATACACGCGTGTTAAAACTCGTCTGTTTACAGTCCAACTATACGTATTCAGAGGCGAACTCCTCTTTTCTTTTTCCCTCCTGTATTTGGCATTTGCAGTCTGTCCCATCACCAATTCTGTTTGACGCCTTCCTAAATCTAGTTTTCCTTTCTGTATATTTTTGACAAAACTGGTAATCTGCTTTCTGGCATCTTTCTTGGATGTTCTCATCATTTCTCTCCAAGTTCTGTCCGTATATCGGGATTGCATTTCTTGTCTTATATGGTGACTGCTATTTAGGAAAGAAGGTGAGTAAGGACCGGAATAGATCGAAATGTGAAAATTACAGAATTGCAGAATATAAACTGAACGACTTAATGTATGTACTAATCCAATACCTTCCATATTTCTGGATAACTACATATTTATGCATCTCAGTCACTCCCTAGGTGTTCAAAAAAAGGGATTGTATAGAAGAAGTCTTTTGAATTTCCTTGCCCCATAGGAGCCGCGTTTTGATTTAGATTACTGTTACTCTTTGGCAGAAATTCTACGCATCAGACACAGATTATTTACTTAGTATAAATTACTTATTTTGTGAACTATAGAAATGACAAATTTTTCCCAATGAAACATATTAAAACAACTGGCTGAATATTCTCTATTTCTCTGAAGTGAAATTTTTATGATATTTTGTAATAATTCTTAACGATCATGCAAAAATTTGTTTCTTGTTTTAGGTCACCCGAAAGTGAAAGTTTTCATCACGCAAGGAGGGATGCAGAGCACTGAGGAAGCAATAGAGATGAAGGTCCCGATGGTGGGCATTCCTTTCTTTGCTGACCAAGACTACAACACGAGACTAGCAGAAGAAAGGGGAGTGACACTACGACTGGAAGTGAACGATCTTACTAAAATAACGTTACTTGCAGCACTCAAGAAAGTTATTGAGGAAAAGAGGTTTGTAGGGTTGCCATTAAATTAATTTGATTGATGTAATTCCATTATGTTTCTTATTTGAGAATTATGTTAATTATACCAGATTGTTACAGTGCTAGAGAGACCCATGAATGTTATAATTACATGTTAAAATTTGGTACGATAGTTGCTTAAAACGACAGATCTAAGTGTTTTATAATTTCAGCAATGTTAGCAAATGCCCACTTCATATAATTCGTCAAAACTTTGGTAATACACAAAAATTGACATAATCAGCTTCACTTATTACCATACATATTACAATGCATCACATACTATAGACAAAGTAATAGCATTAAAGGGTGGATGACAATGGGTGGAATATATACTTAAGAATCAAAAGCCACAGCATAGCTTCCTAGTATTAAGCAAAATACTCTCTAGCCAGGCCAAGTACAGTAAGACTATGCGAAATCGATTCCACTAGAGGTCAGAAGACCTCAGGACAGGTGTTGTCCTCTGGCATGTGTTTAACTTCCCACAGCTCTGTGATATTCGTAACTACACTGTCTTGTGTGCAAATTGAACTCTCCATCAAAACCACAAGTTCTCGTTGGGTGAATGTGGTTACCGCATCATTGGTCGGAACGCTCCAAAATGCTTATCTAACCAATTATGAAAAACATAGGCTTATTACAGTGTGCATTATACTGTTGGATTACTCAGTAGTTGTACTGGTACATTAGGTCCATGAAGGGTTTTTAATGGTCACCAAGCAGTGCAATATATCGGCCGCCATTTAATGACGAAGTTTAGAGAGACCACCGGATCAATCCTGTAATATGAATACGCCTATGTCCAGTACTGAGGCACAATCATCATGTACTGTGTCTTGTTTATAACTGGAGATGTAACCTGTCAGCAGCTGAAAACAACCATAACATAACTCATCAACCCACACTATATGTTACCAGTTACTTACATGGCTCTTACATGTCATTAAAAGCACGGAGGGTTATGTTATCCCTTAACTTCAGAAACTACAGCGTCAAAAATTTTCATACTTTCACTTATGAAGGTGTTATTTCTTCGTTAATAGGCTGCAAAATTATTTTCTTGTGAGTATAATATATATTTAGTGGTGTCAGGTAACGCATCATTGGTGAACTGTTATGTAAGAAGTAGTCTACGATTAGTGGTGGAATAATCCACTCAATACACTCAAAAATAAAATATATACTTTGTTGAAAAACGTAAAGTTTTTACAGTATTACTTTCATATATAAATTTGCAACATAATCATTGTAAAAAAAATGCTTCAGGACCACCACTAGTAAGTCTTTGTAAGTAGTTAAGATATAATTATTTTCCTCAAGCTATGTAAAATATTATATATTTTTACAAAAAATTGTCATTACGCAGTGTCTAAATTACAATGAATGCTCAACTTTGATTACATGTTATAAGAAGTTAATACAAAATTGACACCTCTTACAAAACGTTAGGAGTAGTATGGCCGGGAATGAATGACATGTGGATGAAGCAGGTTAATTTGCATATTACTAATTTACATATTGCTAATTAATAATCTTATTTGATTAATTAGCACATTGTTTGATCGGATTAGCATATTAATACGATTATCCAAAATTTGGGGACATTTTGAAAAACATTAATTTTAATTTTAATTTTTGGATTTTGATTTTAATATTTTCGGCGAGGGGTGGTACGTGTACATGGGAAAATATGTATATTGAGGAGCAATGTTTACTGTCTGTCGTCCAGCAGCCGACTAAGCAATGACATCTAGTGTATTGGATATATAAGATGTGAGCTTGATGCTATAGTGGCATAAGGGAAGTTTATTTATTTGTTTGGTGGTGTGTATTGAGGAGGTGCAGCACTTGCAAATAATGGGAGTGGGATACACATCTGTTCAGTTCGAATGTCTGTGGAGGACTGAGCACTTAAGAATGATGGAATGCACGAGAGCAGCTCCATACTCCATCCATCTTGCTCTCTGAATGCATACTGAACACAAATTAAATGCGCCATAAATGTTTTCGGTGAAGCAAATAATTTTAATTAAAATCAATTAAACGAAAAGAGACGATTTATGTTCAAATACATGACAGTATACTAATTTATTTAATTCATACATTACTTCTTGAATAGCACAAAAAGAACAAGCAATTTCGGCAAAGCAAATGAAATAAGTATGAATAATTGAGAATTACTTTAATCGTGAGATTACCACAAATTCATTAAACAGATTAACATGACAGAACTACAGTATGTAACAAATTAAACACAAAATTAATTTTAATATCGTAGCCCCAAAACTAATTCTCTATAAATATACTACAGAAACAAATGCTAAATCACTAACTGAATCCCCATTAAAATAATCAAACAAACGACACGCCCAGCTGACACAAAAACACACTAATTTACAATCAAAATAAAAAACTCACCAGGACTCCATGCACTTTGCCCACAAATAGCTGTTATCGAAATGCAAATATTTTCATTTCTTACGAAATAGAAAATATTAACCACAATGATTTGTCATAATTAAATGTAATAGATTACCACCCAAACATGATAATCTAATTAAACAATGCTTTCACAATAATTGTAATAAAATAATTACAAACTAATTGTACATCCAATCCCCATCAATATTGGTAGGTTTATTAAATGAATAACACATCGAATATGTTTCAATTATTTTATTTAGAAAAAACAATTTACAAAACATTGTATTACAGTCTTTTAAGATCTTGCTTCTTCACCCACATTGTGTGCTTTTGAAAAACCTCTTTATTGAACCAACCTCTTATTTTCCCTATTAATGATTTTATCAATTAAATATACATTCGGAGACTTTTTGCAATTCGTGTTCATGAAAATCTCCTTTTATAGGTTCTCCATTGTAGGTTTCGAGGTAATACACTCTGGGAAATAAATGACTAATGAAATAATTTTAAATATTTTGTGAGACTAATTCACAGTATATTTTTTTGCAAAGACAGATTTCAGCTTAGTCACTCGTACATACATGCCAACTTTAAAATTTTGCTTTCCCTTGTCGATTACTTTAATATTATTATATATAGTTTTCATCAATCTATAGCATGTAACCTTTAAGGGTGACATCTTGATAGTTCGATGATATCTCGAATTATAAAATCTAAGTATTTCAGGCAAAATGTCTACCCAATTGTAAGTCGTCTTCAGTGTGAAATGCTTGTATATTAGCTGTTTCATCGATTTGTTGAATCTTTCCACCACATTGGCTTTAAGGTCCGAATACATTATGTAATAATTGATTCCATAATCAGCCATTTGTTTCTGGAATGGACTAGAAAAAACTCACTGCCTTTGTCAATTTGGAGCAAATTTGGGGTTCTTTCATGCAAAACAATTTTTATTGCATCACTGACCTGTTTCCCAGTCTTGTTTTTTTAGAGGTATACCCAATCCATATTTTGAATAAACGTTTATTACGGTTAAAATATATTTGTATCCCTTATTGTATTTGGAAAGCAATACCATTTCACACAAATTGGCTTGAAAAAGGTCATTTAAAACAAGGGTAATAACTTTCCTTCTAGGAAACCTTATCACTGCAGGGGCATGAAGCTCTTGAGCAATCTTACTGAACTTCATTAGTAATATAACAATATTTGGTCAATTCTTCAATGATAGGAACCATTTTGTTTGTATGTAAATTATTCCCAGTCTCTCTCTCGAAGTGATGAGAAGTTTTCATGTGTCCACCAATTCTTTAGGATTGTTCCAATATACAGGAGAAAACCGATAGCCAACTTCATCTTTATATATTCCACTCCCAGCAATATAACTTAATATATGTACTTTTGGATGGTTTTCATCATCTAAATAATTATAGGCATTCGTACGATGAACAAGCTCCTTATATTTCTTCAAATTGGTGTCGGAATATCCATTCGGAACTTTTTAAAATAATAATTCATACAATCCTTCACTGACATAATTTACACAATCACCTACTTGAATTCTATTCTCAGGCAAAAATTTAATTACTGAATCTCCCAGAAACCATATATTTCCATGGCTATATACACCAAATATTGTATTGTGCATAGACGAAGTTTGTTTTATAGCTATGTAATGCCGTGTTAAATTAGAAAGGTTTAATTTCGAATGGTATTTCATTAGACGTACTTAACACGGAATGTAAAGTATCCATTCTACTTGTAACAGGTTTAAATATTTCTTTATTTAAGACATCCCATTCCATCTGTGCACCTTTAGCTTGTAAATATTTCGCCCTTACACCAGATGTGATTTTAAGTAATTTCGAAACAGAGTCAGGAATTTTCTTTGTTTACATTAATGTTCCACTATTTATATATAAATTAAGGCGTGGTTTTTCTAGCTGGTGTACTAGTCCGACTTATCTGCACTTTTTCAATCTTATCGACTTTTCTTAAAAATATGTCTAATTTATTCACAGTTTTAATACTCAAATTGTTATTAAAACAATTTTTTCAAGATTTCAAAACATCAGTGTGCTTTTTAAAATATTACATCATCTCTGCCATTCACGATTCAAGTTGTTTTGTAAACGTAGCAATTACCATTTCATTAATTAAAATTTCATTAATTACACATTTGCAAATATTTCCATAATGTAACTGATATGCGAATACACTTTTGTAATAGTTTCAATAAGTTTTATTAATTTATTTTGTATATCGATTGATTGCTATTTAAATACATTCAACATAATAGTTTTTAAGTCTTACACATAACGTTTATTTACCGCATTGGCATCTTTCACAGCCATACCCACATTATGTAATATATATCCATGAAAATCACAATTCCCATCGCGATTTCTCATTAAACAGGTATTGTAAGGTTTGCATTTCATACGGCTATGTCCGACCTCAGAAATACTCATTATTTTTCATCAGGAAGGGAAAAAACTGTGAAATCCAGACCTGTAGCTTTCTTTATGTAAGGAAAGCATTGGTATAATGATCAGAAAACTGTACTTGTTTTTCCAACAGTAAAAACACATAACTTTAAAGATTGTAAAAGTCATATTGCCCAAAATATGATCATTGTAAATATGTTGTAGATTCATATTATTCATTTAAAGCACAATTAACATATCTGCATTATCGTGCAGATTATGTTTTGTAAAATGTGCTTAACATTGTGACAGATAAAAACAATCGACATTTCAATGTCTACCAAAACTAAAGTATTGTTGTATTTCAACCTGCAGTTCGCACCAAACATCGTCAAATATAAACACAGAATTGAGTAATACTTCATTCGAGGAACAATATTTTTACTAATTAAAAAAAGGAAATATCACATTCCTTCTATTAATGACAACATGGTCGCAAATTGTTAATATTTCTCTTGTTTTGTTTTAGAAAACACATCTATGTTTTCAAACCTAAGTCCATTTGGATGTTCCAACATTGACATAATTACACATGTTTTGCCACATCAAAAAGGACCACTCATTTTTAATGAACGTATATTTGGTGGCAAAAGAATTCCATGTTTCTGTTCAATTACATTTTCTTTTGTATTTGCAATTACTGGAAGATGTACATTTTGTTTTACAACCTTCATTTCTATACAATATAACATACAAACATAAAAAAGTATAAATGTTGGTCTATATATAGAATTGCAGTCAGTTGAAAACAATAGCTCATACTAAATGTATAAAAAAGAATAAGGAGTATTAGATAAATTGATTAATAAAATACCATTTGAATTGCATTTACTGAAATACAATCATTGCGGACCTGGTACTAAAGTTGCAAACCACTTGGCATGAAATGATAAAGGAATAAACTCTTTGGATAATGCTTGTAAAGAGCACAATGTAGTTTAGGATCGAACAAATTATTTGAAACAAAGACATATAGGAGTTTGAATTCTAGCTGATAAAGCAGCAAATATAAGGAAATATCCAACTACTTCAACAAGTGAAAACCTCGGTGCCCAGGTTATGGATAAGATGTTGTGGAGGAAAAGTTAAAAGAAGTATGAGCTTAAAATGCAGAACAAAACAAAAAAAACAAGAAAGGAGGCTTGTTGCCTTTCATTTTTCCAGCATTAACTGCTTTAGGATCATTGCTTATAGGTGTTTCGGCAATCAGTAGAGCAGTTAAATCAAGTGGTAAAGGAATGCATCTTAAACCATATAAAGTAGGCCAAGAACAAAAAATCTCTAAATATTGAAAAAATGCAGGAAGTACTAAATACTGTTTCAAAACATGCATTAACAAACAAAGATATTAATGTATTTGTTAAGAAATGGGATACTCCCTATTTTTGAGGTGTGTATATGAGAGATGATTTACCAAAGAAACCAAACCCACGAGAATGTATGATTGTCAATTTAGATACAAAACAAAATGAAGGAACACATTGGTTGCATTAATTAAAAATATAAATCAATCATTGTATTATGACAGTTTTGGCAATTTATGTCCTCCTATTGATATATGCAATTATTTGAAAAACACGCATTAAGGATACAACTACAAAATGGAACAATTTCCAAATACAATCAATTGTGGTCGTTTATGTTTATGGTTTTTGACTACAAAAAGGATATATGAGTAAGTGTATTAGTAAAAAATATAACTAATATGCCAATTATGCTGACATTTAGTGGAAACTCATTGGAATTTTGCTTGGTATATTTCCCAGCTTTGGAGTAAGAGGGACAATGGCAAATAAGTATAATCGAATTCATTACTTACAACAGCATACCAAACATTGATATACACAATTAATCATTTATGTTCAATAACGGTGAAAAAACATATAAGATTGTGATACCGGTAGGATCTGATGAGCTGAATCATTTGGAAACATTCATTAAAGTGACATCTGAAAAATTTACATTTCCAATTACATGGAAATCCAAATACATTAACTAGTGTGATGTATAGTAATGTAGATATCGATTTCACAGAAGACAATTCAATTGCAAGTATGTTAGGATACAAAAGGAGAGTATCCAGTTGATCAGCTGCACAAATCATCAAAACAGGTTAATATATTGTTGGTTAATGTATGATGTATAAATGTTAATTTTGTAGGTGGTTCATATTTGAATGGAAACCTGACAAATACATTACATAAATTCTTGTGTGTGGTGGCTCCAGGTTACAAAATAATTGAAAAACCAAATACATTTATATATCTTCCAGTAATAGTTAATCGTATTGATGAACGTGTTCTTACAATTGTCGATCTAGATGGCAATTTATTAATTTTAGAAATGAAGAAGTTACCATTCGATTACATTCAAAAAAAGTAATTTAAACATGTGCATTCAATGTATATTACAATCAAAATGGGTGTTGTGTATTATAGTCAATATGGATGTAAAGTAAGTGGTTCATTTAAGAACTATGTTTCGAAGAAAGTAACTGTAAAAAGACATAAGCAGAAGCATAACATGATAATTTCAAACAAGATACCTGTGAAATTAACACTGTGCAACAAATTGTTTTATAGGAGTTAGGTAATATGGTTAATAAAAATGGAAGACATTCTTAATGTTGCAGAACAAATAAGTTAGAAAGATGCATTCACCAATATGGAAATGCATGTGTATGAAACGTTCTGAGCAGGTCCATATATGTTTCCATTGGAAATAAGGATTGCTATACAAAATCATGATATTTACACATTTTCGTCGAAATCAAGTTTAAGGTTTAGAGAAACATTAAAAAAGACAGCCAATGCAAGTAATAGAGTAACTACAGGAATAGTGAGAAACAGAATACTTCATTTAATCGGTAGAATTGCATATCTGCTCAATGGTATTGAAATAGACCAAACAAGGGATATTGGAATTACTTCCACAATAAAGAACTATCTCTCTGGAACTGTAAACACTCTTTATACAGGGCTTATGGCTGGGTGGCACAATGCTAACAATTTTACACTACAAATAAATCTAGGCAGAAAATATAAAGTTGTTAAACATTTAAGTATGGTACTTGGATTTGCTGAAGACTATAACATGTAATATTAAAAGCTAAACAAGAATTAGCTATTCTATTTGGCAATGCACATTTGAATACTGTATACAACACAGCTAATAATGAGAAAGGTGCAATATTTGAATGAAACACTGTTGAATAGCTAATGCCACATATTGAAATTAACACTCGTGAACATGTAAAGTTTTTAAAATATACCAAAAAAGGGAAGAATCTAGTTACTGCATGCAGATCATGGGCTTTGCAGACTTTTCAAACCCATCAACACCACAAAAAATAGTATGGACTGCAAAATCATGTTTTTCATTTGAGGAACCATAATTTGTTGTTATTTGTTTTCAAACAAATCGACAAAACAATTTAGAAGCTGATAGATCAGTATTCGATAATTGTAATATGAAAAATATTGAACTGTATCCAAACAGTCAAGCTTGTCCCTATATGGATTTAAATATGAACTTTGGAAATGGGGAATTCCTTATTTGATACAATATGTAGTCAAAGTTCCAGGAAATGCATTGTAACAAAATCAGCTCACTGATCTTAGAACCTGAATAATTTAAAACCAGAGGAATATTATTTGCAATATTAGCCATATTGTAACTGATTCATGAATTGAAATCATTGCAAATATACCAATTCCAGCAAATACAAAAACTTATGTGTTAATAATTCACAATATATTGGCAAGCTATAATGTAAGAGATAAGCTGGTGACTATAATTACTTGAATTAGTGGACAATGAGACACACTATTAACAAGATGTTTTGCAATGTGGAAGGATTTCAATCCCCAGAAAACTTCATCATTAAAGAATTGGCTATTACTGATATGGAAAAACACACAACGATATTCAGCTTCAAACCACTGTTCGAATGGAAATATCTAAGTCCTATGTACAATAAAACAAATAGATGGGTTACCATACACAATCATGGTTCAACCTGGGAAAGTGGTTGTACGGAATATTAGAATATACAAGATATTTACAAGTACTTAAATAATTGTGAGATATACCTTTGTGGAGTCGACCAAAAACACATTTTACAAAGTGTGCGGATTGGGAGAGTAACAGATATTCAAAAAGAATACAAATGTCCCTCATTCAAACAATTACATAAAACATTTGCATATAAATTGACCTTCCCTGCAGAGGAAAACTCTAGATTAATGCTAAATTGGTTATTGATGACTGACTGGGGTGAAGTAGATGATGAGTCTCTTCCTGAGTCACTAGTGGATGTTATATATGTAATATGGCATTATATAGGATGAGAGCACTATGTGGACTAACAAGTGAAATTTAGTATATAAATATACTTGGTTTGTGGAAACCTATACTTTGTTAAAGATGGATCAAGACAAGAACGAGGTCACATGCTCGAGTATACAGAAATCGAAGTGTAAATTGAATATTAGCAAGTTATTTGCATGTTGGAGTAAACGTTTTACAAAATGTTTTGGAAAGTTACGTTTTTATTGTCTTTGTAAATATGTCTTTTTTCCACCCAATTGATATTTACATATCTGGAAACTCAATTGTGAAATTAAAAATATCCATTCTCCATAAGAAGGTACAAATTGTAATGATTTAATATATTGTCCAGATCTGACAAAATGTTCTATTTATGATATGTGTCTGAATACAAGTCCACCATCGAAGAAATGTATTCGCATTTTTCCTGATTTAATAGAATGTATAATACTACAAGATAATCAAACAGATGGAAATACTACAAATATTGCTAAGGAGAAGAAATGATTTAAAAAGTGTTTTTGTAAACATCTAATGTTGTCAATATGCACTTTGTAATACAAATATAGCAAAACAAATGGTTTGAAACTACTTTTTTGTTTTACTGACTTTACAAATGCATTAATTGTAATATTCGCATATAAACTATTTCTGACAATGAAAATGTTACGTGCATTTAACAATAAAATCTAAATGTGTGTACATATAAAATATTAGTAATTTGAAAGCAATTTAATTCTAAAATGTACATTTCAGATATATTGTGTTTAAAAACGAATTTACAATTCCTAGAATTTACTAATAAATGTCTCTAATGGTTTACATCTTTCAGATCCATTCTATACTTGGAACAGTATGGAAGTAATAATGTATCTTCTGTGTTGCTTTTGCAGTAAGGCATTTACAGATTCGGCGAATTCACAACACGAAAAAACGACTTAAAGAATGAAAAATTCAAGCAAACAGTTTCGGTACAATTTCTGCCATAAGAAGTTTTCTCGGAGTGATGTTTTAAAGAGATATTGTAAAGTTTGCAACACTGGTTTTCCACCTCCCCATTCACCTCCATCTCCACATCACCTCCACATCCACTTCCACATTCACCTCAACATCCACCTCCACCTCCACATTTACCTCCACATCCACCTCCACATCCACCTCAATATGTAATTCGTTTTACGACTCATCAGTAAAGAGATTATCATCCAGTCTCAGATACAAGATACTATCTAACTTGTTTGCTGGTAGAATAAGTGAAGCACAGCTATGTAATGATAAAGTAGAGTCTAATGCAGTTTTTGAAATTTTTTTTACAAGGTGCAAGGACCCTTTCTTAGAAATAAGAACATCACCCTGGCCTATAACGATTAACATCACCATAGAGGGTAGATATCTAAAGACTGTCACAGCAGAGGCAAACGCTACAGAGACAATTTTATTTCCAGAGTAGATCAATTCCAGTCCTACATTCATCCGATGTTAGCGAGATTTTCGATAAAACAATTATGCCTTATATACGCAATACACTTGAGGAGTTTAGTGCTCATGGTTCTGGCTGGTTAATGCAATTAATATCATATTTGGATATTCACATCTCCTATATAGATTGTTTAATACCGGTGTCACATACACTAAGATACCCTAAGCTATAGGAACATTTGTATTCCAAACTCGGTAAAATTATAAATGAAATTCTTATCTTGATCAAAGATGTCAAGGAACTCAGTCCTTTCCAAATTAATTATGTATGAATTTTCATTATAAGTATATTAATACCAAATTTCCTCCACCAGCCTTGCACTTCCTATATTGCGATATCGATAATCTGATGTTTGTGATAAGTATATAAAGTAATCGCCCCAGATTTAAAGTCGCTGTTTGATACTACCAAATATGCTCTCGATAGTCCACAAAAATTCTCCCACGAGAACAAAGGTCGTACGGGGATTATATAAGATGAATGTGTTAGCCTATTAGTTACACATTTTATAGGCTTGGGTTCCAAACTTTATACATATACTTTTGCGAATGAGCAATGTGTGTGTAAAGCTAAGGACGTAAAGTCTAACATCTTGCAGAAGATCTGATATGAGGATTATCGGCGGGAATGCCTCGAAAATTGCATTAGGGTTTTGGGGAACCTAATCGTGTGATCACGGTGTCTACAGCGAATGTGTGAGCAAAGTAGTGTTATCAGTGTTGAATGATAAGCCCTATGTTGAGGCAGATGGAGTATCTACTTTACCCTGAGAACACTCTAAAATTCCTATCTAAATTATTTTCCAAACTACTTGTGCCATTATACGATAATGGGGGAAAAAATTAAGTAGTAGGTCCACTTCAAAAGAAACATTCAGCCCTCAGAAATAGAATCACCACATAACATTGCATAAAAGTGGCATAATAGAGGGACTGAGAAATATCATATACATATGCAAATAGAAGTGGCATAAGAAACACATTAGTCATACATGCTGGGAATTGTATGTGGCACAAAATGATGATAATTTCCTATAAAATAGACAAGACTTAATACTTGTTTGTCAAATGGTAAACAATTTTAGGTCCAGAGGTAAATCAACTGGATTATGAGTAAAAACACATTAATTGTGGTGGTGTGCTATAAATCTCTTTTTTTGTATGTTTATTGAATTCATTATTTGTCAAATATAATATCAATAGTAAAGAAAGAGTATTATCTTTATACAGTAATTAAATGTTTATGAAATTCCAACAAGTTTGCCCGTTTGTCATAACAATATCTAACAGGTAACATGAAAATATAAAAGATAATATAACATGATCAAAGTCTTGAGTTATAACATTTAAATTACCTTTTACCAATGACTGGGGCAAGATATGAGAATGATTATTTAAAGTATAAAAAAACTTAAATCTAGGATGTATCCTTACATACTAAAATGAAATTAGTATTACTACATATGATTCCTTCAAACAGAACAAATATAACTTATGTAACATAAAGTATCATATGTAAATAAAATGGCATGGTTAAAAGACTAGCACATTATACTGGTGCTAGCGTAGATAAAAGAAATTAGTTCATGGGTACAAAAAATCCAATTAATAAACCCACCAACTGATAGAACTAAATACTATGCAAAATATTCATATAGATGTGGTTAAATTCTATAAATTTCATGATTGTTTCCTTCATATTTGAAAAAAAAAATATTTAGTCACACAATTATATTTTAAGGAACAATGAAATATGTTCGAATTATTATTTTTTGGTTAAAATAAATATGTCTGCAAACACAGGTTGTAAAAGATTAAAATTGATTATCTCTTGAAAATACATTTTTGTATGAAGAAAGTTTGTTATATCAAAACTGGTCCAGTTGAAACAAACAACGTTAATACTGACTTAATAACTCGTAGAAAATTAAGTGTGTCCACAAGTATCGATGGAATGAGAGAAAATTGCCACATGCATCTTGACTGGTGGCCAGTAGAATTCTTTCCTCAGGAAGGAATGGGAAGATCAGAGCATCTTGCAACAAGTTGTGGAATGGAACTGAAAGCCAAGAATCACATGGAACTTGACCGATTGGGAGCACATGCAGACATGAAACCCTCACTATAACAAAATTAATGAAACGAAATAGTGACTAAAAAAATATAAATGGGAGCACGAGATGGGGCGAAAATAAATTAAAACTGTACTCACCAGACGAAGGTAGAATAAATTCTGATCACACATTGTGTTTCAGTAGAAGCACCAGAAGAAAAAAAAATTAACAAATAACATACACAACACTACAAAAAAAAACTACATATCTGTGGCCCCTATTCTACTTGAGAGAACACCACGGATACCACATATCGATAATGCGTCATGACGACAACAGGCCACATACAAAAGTGCCGGGAAAATGCTGGGTGAATGGACAGAGCAAAGAAGACGGCTAGTACCGGGGTTGCCACTAGATGGTATAGGCTGTTCAAAAGGAGGTAGAGCGCAGCGTCAATGGCCTCTGGCACGTGACAGAACAGAGTTTTTTTATACAATACCACGAACTGACTGTGTGATCACAGAAATAAAATGCCGAATGAGCAACGGCAGTAAAAAGGCACGCTGAAGAAGGGCTATGGGCGGCACGACAAAGGAATGTGCTACGTTTCCCTGCAATTCTGGTGAAAAAGGAAAACAATATATGAAATGTGGTTCAGGATGCCGCTAACGAGATTGAAAACGAAGCTTTGATAGTACCAACTTGTACAGCACGGAAATGAAACTAAAAAAAAAAGACTTAAAATGTTAAAATATAAATAAACTCACATGAAGTAGATTGAAACAAGAAAATTAATCCATCTATATCGCTAGATAAACAAATGTTTAAAATATATAAGTTGTTTGACGAAAATGGAAATAAATAAATATATAGGAAATAAATTGTACTTGATAATCAGGCAACTCAAACGTAGTTCAAAATGAGAATGAAAGTATTATTTACCATCATAATAAAAGTAATGAGACATATGATAAAAAAACTCAGAATATAGACAATTAACTTGAATACCGACAATATTTAAAATAAAGTTAAGTAACAAATCAAGAGACAATGATAATTCTCAGTGATGTAGTAACTGATCAAAACATTAAAAAATATGTTTTCAAAAAAGTTAAAAAATTAAACAACAAAAATCGATAAAGAGACTCATATTACAAAAAATCATAGGTGCATACTCAAGAGACGAAAATATGGTGAAATAATTAAAACATTAATATAGTCTTCTTTAAAAAAAATTGTAGGGACATAGTCTCTTAATGCCGAAATTTAAAACGCATGTAAAAAGTGGTGTCGTATTTGAGACTGCACACACTACACTCAGTGACATAATAAATACAGCCCTGAGACATCCAATGAGATATCTGATACAATAACACCTGCGAGTGAATCAAGCTTCAAGCCACATCATGGGTGAGTGACTCGAAATTCCAGTCGCATCACGAATGAGCCATTCTCACTGACAGTTAGTGGCTTACATCTAATCTGAATGTCTAGCAAGCCACGAACCAATGATTCATCCAGCATTCTCTATGAATAAAAACATCTCATATTTGAGAGAGTAATTGAGTCGTCTCCCTGCGACATATCACCAGCATAGTTCCCATATATGAGCTACAGTACGTCATCAACTATATGAAATCAAAGTGTATTGCTGAAATGAATAAAAATTTTGGTGAAACTGCTATATAAAGTAGACTGTTAGTATATTTAAATAAATATTTTAAGAAGAATGTGATTTTTGTATATGTAAATAAGTGTTTCATTTGTTTGAAAAATGGAATATAATAAATTGTATTCCAATCTGAAAGTTTGTTTCATTTAACTCTAAACAGACTATAAATCTGGAAGTATACAAAATATATAATTTAAAGAAATTAGAGATTCATTGTTTACATAAAATTAAAATATAATGTATTACTTTATCAATCTATGATAATAAATTTATACAATGTTTGTGTGAGGACCATGTATTTAATCGTGGGTGTGACCTTTACATATTTATCTTGATGGAACATATCAACACAACAAAACAAAAAAAAATTAATAAAAAATTACTTGATAAATATTTGTAACCAAGATACGTAATTTGCATTCAGTCAACCTAATGACTGGTGTATTGTTTTGTTCGGACATATTCCCACATCAGCAAACAATATTGTTATGCTGTGAAATCAGTTTGCTTGAATGTCACCTATTACAGTGAAATCATATTTAACACATTAAAGTCGTGTGTTTGAAAATCACAGCACAAGAGAGCTTTTCTCGCAGCACGCTGAACCACAACAGCGGGGCATGTTTACAGAATAGACCTGGATGTGTCAGCTGCTGTGAGTGTCGGTGAAGCGGGCGGCGAAGCGAGTCGAGTGTGAACCAAGAGAGGAGTATGAGGAGAGGGAGGAGTGAGACAGTGCGAGGCGAGCTGAGCCGTGCATGGTGAGGAGTGGGAGTGAGCGAGTTTGCACTCTCACCCACTGCATGCATTAAGTGCCCCCTTCCAGACACTGACCCAGCGACTTTCCACATCCCCACGCCTCGCTTCGCGACAGTCATTAATGCAGCGCTCCACTGTGCATGCACGCTCCTCTGCCGTCCTCATTTTCCCGTACAGCCACCTAAGCCTGTGCTTAGCACTGCCCCTTTTCAAAATGGTCGATACTTCCCCTCACCCGCCCTTCTTCAGACTGCACGCTGCAGCGAGTTGTGCCAGCCATCACCACTAGTACACCATCGGCCAGCTCGCGACAGTTACCACTCCAGTATACACAATGCTATGTGCCTAGCCTTCCATGGCACGCACGGTCTTCGTGCTTCGTAACAGACGAGCTGTATTTACAATATATTTAATAATTTTACCTATCACCCTTGTATTGCATTTAAACAATTTGTTGAACACAATTTGTTTAAGAGAAAACCTTAAATATTAATTGACGTTTTTCAAAATAATCTGAATTACTCAACACTATTAAAAATTAAAGTATGTGACACCTTTAAAAGTTAAAGTACTTGTCACCCCGTTAATATCTTGTAGGGCCACCTGTTGCGGTTATAACAGATGCCACCCTGTCTGGCATGCTCTCTACAAGTGTTTACAGGACATCCACTGGGATTCGTCGCCATTCCTCTTGCAACCATTCCATGGGTTGAGCAATGTATTTTGGCCGCTCCTGATGAGTACTCACCCGACGATCCAATTCGTCTCAAAGATGTTCTATAGGGTTGAGGTCGGGACACTGGGTGGGCCAATACAATCGGCGAACATTGTTGTCGGCGTACCACTGCATAGTAGCCCTTGAAACATGGCACCGGGCATTGTCATCCTCGAACTGGAAGTAACATGGATCCATTACATAAAAATGCCACAATGTTGGGAGCATTTCATTATCCAGTATATTACAATAGGCCTCTGTGTTCATGCTACCATGGACAAACACCAGCGGTCCTATGCCAAAGGCAGTGAAACAGCCACACACCATCACTCCACCACCACCGAATTTCCTAGTTGGCACTATACACTCCGGCAGAAGCCGTTCCCCGGGTAGACGCCACATCCATACTTGTCCATCGGACCAGAATAATGTAAACATCAACTCATCACTACACAGAACCAATTTCTACTGCTCCAGTGTCCAGTTGCGGCGGTCCAAACACCACCTGAGTCGCCGAGCTTTAATGCTTGTCAAGATATGGGGCTTATGTGCAGCTGCTCTTCCGAGATATCCAAGTCGCTGGGCCTCTGGACACAATGTTCCAATGGAAACCGATACTCCTGTTGCTGCATGAAACTCCTGTTGGTTGGCAGCCATGGGTTGTGCCCTATTTTTCACAATTTCACGTTTCAGAGTTCCGCGATCTCTGTCGGTCAAGATTGGAGGTCACCCAGAACGTGCAGCATTGGAACAATGCCCATCGATCTCCCAATTATGCAGGACGAATGCGACCGTTGATTTGGGCCTGTTTACCTTCCATGCAATCGCCCAGCTAAACAGCCCTCTGAGATGGCAGCCCATAATCACACCCTTATAGAAGTCCAATAGCTCTGTACCTCGTGCCATCTCCTTGTCACCTGGTTCCACACCTGCCTGCAGCATATGGCGGGCACAGAAGTCAACTGACATACTTAATTACCTATCTTCATGGGTGCCCAGTTACTTTTTGGTCTATAGTGTATCATGAGTGAGTTTTAATAGAATACGCGGCATTATTTTTATTTCGTTTGTGATTTGGTGCTATTATTAATTTCTTTGTATTCGGTTAATATTTTCTGTTTTGTAAGCAGCAAAAATATTTGTGTTTCGATAATAACTATTTGGTTTTGAGAGCCGATGTGGGCGAAGTGTGTTATCGTGTTATTCGTTTTTAGACAACTGGAATGCTGCTGAGATTTAATTTTGATTATAAATCGTGTGTTTTTATGCCAGCTGGGCATGTGGTTTGTTTTATTATTTTAATGGGAATTCAGATAGTGAGTTAGCATTTGTTTCTGTCATATATTGATAGGGAATTAGTTTTATGGCTATGATATTAATATAGATTTTGCGTTTCATTCGTTGTGTCCTGTAGTTCTGTCGTGTTGATCGGTTTAATGAAATTGTGCTAATCGCATGATTAAAGTAATTTTTAATGATTCGTACTTATTTAATTTGCTTTACCGAAATAGTGTGTTCTTTTTGTGCTATTCGAGGAGTAATGTACATTTTAGTCAAATTAGTAGACTGTCGTGTATTTGAACATATATAGTCTCTTTTCGTTTAATTGATTTTAATTAAAATTATTTGCTTCGCCGAATACATTTATGCCGCATCTAATTTGTGTTCAGTATGCATTCAGAAAGCAAGCTGGACGGAGCTGCTCTCGTCTGTTCCATCATTCTTAAGTGCTCATTCCTCCACAGACATTCGAACTGAACAGATGGGTACCCCGCTCCCATTAGTCTCAAGTGCTCCACCACCTCAATACACACCTCCAAACAAATAAAAAAATGTCCTTATGCCACTATTCCACCAAGCTCACTTCTTATATACCCAATACATGAGACGTAATTGCTCAGTCGGCTACGGGATGCCAGACAGTAAACATCGCTCCTCAATATTCATATTTTCCCATGTACACATGCCACCCCTCCCTCAAAATACAAAAATCAAAATCCAAAAAATAAACAAAAGTTAATAAATTTTTCTTTCCAAATTTTAGAAAATTTGGTAAAATCGGATTAATATGCTGATTCGATCAAACAATTTGCTAATTAATCAAATCAGAATATTAATTAGCAATATTCGAATTAGCAACATGTAAATAAATCTGCTCCATCAACATGTCATTCACCTCGTGTGGTCGAGAACCCACCCAGCCCTATTACTATTAGGGTCTACATTGAATTGCAATATTATCATAAAACTTCAGTCAACTTCTGCTCAGGTTGAGCTTAATCATACCCTCGTTTGTACTTGCATACACCTTATGAAAATTTTATCACCATTTTAATTGATGACTATGCCTCCTGAACAAAAAACTAATAATCCTGTTTTATAATTGCAGCTATCGGGAGAACATAGAGCGCTTGTCTTTGCTAGTGAACGACCAAATAGTGACGCCCATGGAGCGTGCAGTCTGGTGGACGGAGTATGTACTCCGTCACAAAGGAGCGAAGCACTTACGAACTGCAGCGGTGGATATGCCATGGTACACATACCTCCTGCTGGACATAGTCCTGTTCTTTGTTGTCATTACGTCATTGGTCATTGTCCTGTTATTCATAGTTGTGAGATTCATACTGAGGAAAGTGAATCTGCTTTTTTCTCAGAAAGAGAAAAAGAACTAACGATGTACGATCGTTTTTATAAATTAACTCTATGTGTATTCAGATTGTATTAAAATTTATTAATAAACTCTATTTCCTCTGCTGTTTCCCTTAACATCTTAGCCAAAATATTTTAGTTTTAACATAACTAATCATTTCCAAAGTACATAAAATGTTTTTTGAAAACTTACAAATAATATGTCCGTAAAATTATTTGTAACTTTTCGCAAAACTTTTTATAAGTCTTCACAGGATCTTATATCACACACACACACACACACACATATATATATATATATATATATATATATATATATATATATATATATATATATATAAGAATTGTACATTGTCCACTGTGCAAAAATCGTAATATATTTATAACTCCCATAAATATTGTTTCTTTCTCTAAATGATGCATTATATCTGGTGTTTGATCAATCGTCAGTGGCATGTTACTTGAACGTTTCAAAAACTTAATTTGATGTATTACTTGCTAATCAAATATTTAATGGGTCCAGTGTCAACTGAGATTATCCTGTGTTTGATTTCAAATAAGACAGACAGGAAAATATCCATTGTACATACAAGCAGGTAAGAGTCATATGGTTTTATGAATTTTTGCAAAGATTTTTGCCAAATATGTGTACTTGCCAAGAACCATACTAAATTTTATAAGTGCGAGTAGGGGCAGCATCTATGTTTAAGTATGCTAGGGACTCAAAACTGTGCTAAGGGACATTTAATTAACCTGTAAAGGGGTGTTGGAGAGAGGGATCGCAAATTGGTACTTGATTTCAAGGTTCATTCAGATCACCCCCATTCCCCAACCATGGGAGGTGTGTTGTGATTGGCTGATGAGTTGTAATGCCTCTTTTCAGGTGTGCTGTGATTGCCTATTGACCATGGGGGTACCCTTTTCGTACGCAGTGCCCAAGCGACATTTGCGGAACTTTGAAATTGTTCGAGTATGAGAGGGTAGGTGTGGGGTAAGGGAGTATAGGGTGAGCTAAGGGGAGTGTGGGGTTGGACCAGGAGAGTTGACGAGTCGTCTAGTCCTTGGTTCGAGTCCCATTTTAAAGCATGTAATAAGTAATTGTGTAATGATTAAGTATGCATAATGACTAATTTTCATAATTAGGCATAAGTATGTGTAGTGAGTAAGTACCGAAAGTAAGTACACATATTTACACATCTGCTGCTAAAACACAACTGACGAAGTTGGAGGGGGTAATTAGGGCCAAGGGAGGTGTAGAATATGGGGTTGAGGAGTTGATCCTTCGTTCGAAACCCATCAAGGAAAAATAAAAGGATTTAATGACATAATGAATGATTGCATAACAACTAAGTAAGTGTAATGAGTATTGTATGATTAGTCATAAGCATGTGTTATGAGTAAGTACCGAAAGTAAGTACACATGTTTACCCATCAGCTGCCGAAACACAACTGAAGAGTTTGAAAGGCGAGAGGTTAGTAATAAGGGAGGTGAAGGGTCTAGGGTTGAGGAGTCGGTCCTTGTTTCGAGACCTGTCAAGGGTAATTGGAATCTTTTAAATAGTGTAATGAGTCATTGTATAATGACTATGTATGCATTATGTGTAATTGTTTGGTAAGCATAAGTATGCATAGTGAATAAGTAGCAAAAGTAAGTACACATGTTTACTCAATGGCTGCCGAAACACAACTCTGGAGGTTGGAAGGCGAGTGGTTAGGTGTAAGGGAGGTGTAGGGTTAGGGTTGAAGGGTTAGTCCTTGATTCGAGACATGTCGAGTATAATTAGATGTTAAACACATAATTAGTTATTGTGTAATTACTAAGTATGCATAATGAGTAATTACATGTACCAAGAGTAAGTAAGAAGAATAAGTTCATATACCATAAAAAGTAATAACACACAAATTAATTACACGTCCATCCCCAAGTACTGCCCACTTGCAATAGAACTGGGAAGAGATAATAGGTTTAAGTTTTACAGCCGCCATGTTGTAATGGAAATAATTCCCCTTCCTCTGTCACTCTGTCTTCAGCTCTCGATGTATCCACACACTGTCCTCTAGCCACTTTACTGGTGTTTGCAAGACCATGTTTGGTGGTGGTTCATGTGCGACGACAGAGGATAGCTAGCTCTCCAGCACCCCTCCTCTATCAGTCTGACTCCACATCTCTCCCCGCTCCCAAACTGCACCAATCACTAGAGTTCCGGTTTTGCCAGGGGATCACGCATCAGCAGAGGATTCTCAGATCTCCAACAACTATCTCTGTACAGAGTTTCGTAAACATTTCCACAGTGTTTCAATTAAAATTCCTTACACATGTATAATTGAAGTATGTCATACAAAAAGGCAAAAAAGAATCTTATTCAAAATTAATTTTTTAAGGTGATACATAATAAAATTGAAAATTAATTAAAACCCCTTACATTTACTCCAAATGAAATATTTGCTTCACTCAGAACATTAAGACAACATGATTTCCCGGTATGCTTAAAATACGAAAAACCGAATGCCTATTGTTCCATGTTAAAAGCAAATATTTTGTTGTTACCATAATTCTTCTTCTTCATATACCAAACAGAAATTAATTTCAGAAAACAAAATTCCGTAACTGAACAATTTTCATTAAGTGCTAATCCTGTTTGGACTATAAGCATTTTCATTGCGACATTCTACATTCTGCATCTTTTGAACACATGCCACTACATACACTAATACGTATTAATCCATCATTGCTTAGTTTGCCTTCAATCCCCAAAATTCAGGATATAAAACATTGCATTAAAGAGATATTATAGTGTAAGTAAACAACTTATAACTATGGCAACGTTGACTTGAAATAAGTTAAACAAGAATATAAAATCCGAGGAATATGTGCATGTCTGGCAATAGATTCCTTCCATCGGGCGAGAGGGTTGTCATTTCTCCCGATATGGGCACAGTGTAGCATAGACACTCAAGTCAACAGTACAATGCGAGAGTGGATGGACTGTTATGTGAAGAAAGGGCAAAGGGATGCAAGGGGGCGAGCGTAGTACAGTAACCGCCACCAGGGTGTGCTGGCGAGACATTCAGTTCTCAGTGGTCGTGCATGTCACACAGCCCCTTCGCAGGGCGATATGAGAAGTTGACTCTGCGCTACTAACACAACTCGCTACAGTTCCGATTGGTAGTGGTTCATTCGACGAAACACCGCCATACGGGCTCATGCGATCTCCAGCACCCTTCTCTGCATATAGTTTCGTAAGCAATAACACAATGATACAAATAAAAATGTCCCTTACACATAACCTAATTGAAGTAAGTCAATATAAAAAAATATAAAAAAAACTTCCAAAATTATTTTTTTCCTTAGGTTATACATGCAATCACTTAAATTATACAAAAACCCTTGCTCCAAGTGAAAAAATTGCTCAAAACATTAACAAAATGTGGTTTCCTGACATGTTTGAATTACGAAAACCAAATGCCAATATAGTTCTATGTTCAAAGTAAATATTTGGTTGTTATCATAATTTTACTTCTCCATATACCAAACAGGGATTTATTTCAGAAAACAAATACTGTAACCAAACAATTTTTGTTAAGTGCAAATATTTTTAATTCTATAAACATTTGCATATGCATTCTGACATCCCAAACATCCACAATTTGCCTACATATTCTAATGCATACTAATACTTATAAATCAATCTTTGCTTAAATTGTTTTCTATCCCCAAACTTCAGAAGTCGCCCATCGCTGGCAACATCTCACTCCGTTCCCAAAAATCATTCCCACACTATAACTCATGCTGGAAAACCCGCAGGGTGGACCATTACTGCATATACACTCAACAAAATCAGAAATAAAAAAATCTCACCCCAAATATTTAAAAAAATGTATAAAAATCCTTTATATATCTTACCATACTTCAAACCAACCAAACATTATACCAAATAAAAACAATAATATAATCAAATCCATATTTATTACATCCTTAAACATCATTAATATATAAGAATAGAGAAATACATATTACCCACAAGTATATACAGAACTCGTGAAAAACAAACTCTGCTGCGATACATTGCAAATACATTTGACTATATGTTTCACTAAAATAGATTGTCCTGCAAATCAACGACCACACAACATACACAAATGTACATCGCACTCAGGGTTCCTTAAATAATTTATTTTCATGTGACGATACATATAACAGTGTCAAGTAAATAACTTATGGAAAACCAGCATTGTTACCTAGAAACTGACCAGTTTTCCACCGCAACACCTTCGTCGCATGTCAACAAATGTTTTTCAAATTGTATATAACTAGTAAACACACACTGGCATTTGCCACAAAAATATTTATTTATAGCAGTTTTCCCAAACAAATAATTATTTGATATCTTCTCAAGTTGCGAAGTAAAGTAAATTTACTCTCACAGTATATACACTGATCACGAGACTGTGTATTATCATCCAAACTAGCTGGTGGCGATGAATGGGGAGACAAAGTCGAAGTACTATTTGTTGTCATGGAATATTTGCAAATAATCACGTGTTTCCTTAATGCATTCTCTATATTAAACACACAAAGACATATTGTACATCGATAGAGATTCAAATTGGGATTTTTTGAATAAGACCTCATTTCATATTGCTGCACATAATGATATGTGGCAAATGTTTGACCACAGAAAAGGCAAAAAGGTTTTAATCCCGTTGGAGCACTAGCTTTACATACTACTGAATGCTTTGTTAACGTGGAATTTCTCGTAAATATACGATCTAACTCTGCAAAGTAATAACTAATAAAATTTGGATTCCTTACGAATTACCCCTTTCATGAAGATTCATACGGCGACTGTGCTTGAAGTTTGTATACCAAAGTTGACTCTGAAATCCAAGCGATGCTTTACCCAATGCAGGAATAAAATTGCAACATCTCATACCATACAGATATACTTCATCACTACCATCGAACAAACACTGACATTTCAAACAACGATGTTGATGGCGAGTACGTTTACTGCAACAAGATCATTCATGAGAATGTTACCTACTCATAGCAAGATACACCTTCTTACAATAATAACACTTTTGCTCCGAACCCAATGTTCCCTGTGAAGTTTCTTCTGAAGAATGCATATTAACTTCTAACACAGCAGACTAGAATTGTGTATCACCTACCCCGCTATTAATTTTTCGCATAGGAAACACAATTAGGCTATACACTATTCATGTAAAAAAATCCCCTAAAAATTTGTATTACCAATCATTACATGTAAACACCCACAAACAGAATGAAGTAATTACCTGGACACAACTTTTATTTTTATCATGAAGATATTAGCATACAAAGACAAAATTACATACAGGAAAATCATCCCCTAGGAAATTAAACTATTCTAAGGGTGTAACATGTAAGCTTAAGAAATGTTAATGTGCAACATTCTTTAAAAAGAGTTTTTCATAACCATATTTACATACAATATATAAACAATGTTTATATCTTACTCGACTACCATGCGAGGGCAAATACTGTATTTGAACCTGTATTCTGAAGGATCAAAGTTCGAAATCGAAACAGAGCATTCAGTTACCATTTCACTACAGTGATTTCCTGAAATCACTTCGAACGATTGCCGAAATGTTTAAATATTACACACCATACCCGTTTTTTTAGCGGCATAAATATAGTTATACAACTCCTAACTCACAAAGGGATATGATAGATTGTTCATTCAGCATCATATACCCATTTGCTTAAACACACAAATATCAAAATGCGAACTGAAAATATACCCTCCTTGCAAATATCTCCCCATAAATTTTGTAAAATGAGAATCGCAAACACCCATATACACATCATATCCATGCGAGATAGTTAAGAGTAAAATTTAAATAAGAAACCATGAATCAAACTTCTCGCTCCAACGATCCATAACTATATCATCACACAGGATCACAGTGTTTAACATATTTATGGAGCAGACATAAAATCACCCGACTCCTACCAAAACACAACATATTAGTTGGTTTAACACACAAATTTTCGATTGTTTATCACTCGCGTTAATGTTCATCTAAATAAATTTGATGTGCATGGAAGAGAATATTCCCCTCTTAATATACACAACCCTTCCAATCTCTCCTACATCGCAGGAAATTTTCGTGAGAGTGCACCCTAAAAATTACTATTGTAACATGTATCTTTCCAGGAAAATATATATAAGAGAGAAAAATTGCGAAATCTTACATCCATTAAAACAGTTTAACAACAACATATAACAAGAGTCCCATCCATGGAATTCAAAGGATTCCCATCCCAAACTATTGCAAGTTAATATAATTTAATATATGTGTTGTACACAATATACATATTTTGTTAAAGCAATATACAGAGGAGATATATGGAATTTTTAGATTCCTTTAAGTATTACAATTCTTCTCTTCTGCAGGCAAACATTTAGCCATAAGAAATAAATATGTTAGAACCATGACATCTCCTATGAACCAATTACTTATCAATTCATTTTAAAATCTGCTATAATGTATTTGTTGGCATTATTAATTAATTTTTCAGGAATTCCACATCTATGAATATCACACTCAGAGATGCTGTTTCCTACCAATCACACAATAATCTTAATATTTATTATATTTACTATTCACTTGACAAATATATTTAGTATTCACTGTGGAAGCATATATATTTGATTTCGAAATATCGGTAATTATATATTTTTGCTTACATAGAAACATTTTATTAAGTACAATTAAAACCAACTACCAACAAACTATATTTCACATAAAATATTTCAGTGTTTGTAGACGTTGATCATGCATAAACCCTACTAGGTAACCATACAAGCAGACAATATCATGACATCATTTCAGTCTATAATACCGGAAACATAGCACCAAAGCATTCCTATGAAATAACACAATCTAACATACCACCTACATCAGGTAACATTACATTTAAATGGCTTTTAAATACCTCTTTAAATAATCGTCTCTAACGAAATGCCCCATCTCGCATTGCAGGAGTAGTGATAGGTCGAGATTAAAACAAGTGTCAATTACTCTATATCAACATGCTTAGTAAATGTAAGTTTAAAATTAGCACTGCATCTATACACCGCTCACACTAAATATGATTCAGTTTCTTTATACAAGTTAATCCTTATTTTTTTATTCATGTAATATAGCATCTATAAATTATCATGAAAATTACATACATTATCAAAGTTTATCATTCATCGGGAAATTTTAGAATATCCCTCGAAACTAGCACTCAGATTAAACCAACAGCGACAAGGTTATTCACCAGTATATAAATTTCCAATACAATCATATCATGTTACGAAAATTATTACCAATTTCTAAATTATCTATTAATTTTTTTTCAGCCTATTAAGTCAATGTTTCAATTGCTAGAAACAGAGTCCTCATCCCTAGCATCATATTGTTAACTAAATATGTCGATCAACATTCCCTACTGCTCAATCATAATTAATGACATATCAATCAACTATATACCCCAAACCTCTAACTACCCATCGAAAAAGGTTTAAACTATCTCATAATATTTGATGTCATATCATAATCACTCTCAAAAAACATGCCAAACAGCTATATTCTGTCATGTGATACCCCAAATATATGAACAAACCATAACATCAATCAATTCCTACACTCCATTCCATTAATCATATCGGCTATACTAAACACGTCCCTTCATATCATCAATGAAAACAAAGCAATAATATAAACAGTACTATGAATTATTCCGGCGAATTGTTCTGACAAGCCATTTTATCATGTAATAGCAATCACTCAGCCAAATGATACCATCACCTCACACAGTATACCCTCGACAGCGATCAAACCTTAAGGAAATCTCATGTTAATATGGCACACCACCAGACCAGCAAAACTAACAAACCATACATACAAGCCATCCAACCATCGAAGAAAAATATTTCAACCAATAATCACGACCAACATTACTAATGTACCATATGAACAGATTTTTCCATCTTATGACACCCACCACTTATAATATGAGAACATTCCTATAAAACATTCCTGTGAAAAAATATTAAAAATAAATACTTGGCAACTATATCATCATGCCATAAAAAATCAGATGAACAAATCATACAAAAGCAACACAATCATATTATGAAACTATTTTGACCAATAATAATAACAACATACTAACCAACTTACTTTCCAAAACATTTCGTCTATACCAACCAGACAATATAACAATACTTTTACCTATATTTTAATGCATATTTAAAAATGATCACTTATAGTAAATCGCATGCCAAATTCATCCAGCGTTGAAGTTCGGAAGTCAGTACTGCTTTCAAACATTTGCTCTACATTCACCATCAGTTAATACTAAAATATTTATAATAAACCCGCATTGTTTGTTCAGCTAATGTTATGATAATCGAATTAATTGTGCACGTAGCATATAGAAATGCGCTCAGTACTCGATTTGGCACCAACAGAAATAATGCATAATTTTCAAACTGATACGATCTCATACACCCAATCTACTGTCAAAGTGATTGCAACTGAGGGTGGATAACACCTCAGATTTTACCGAGGTCGTACAACTATCTGCACATGCATATTCAAAACATCCACTAGTTATTAGGAGGAAACAGCTATTTATGATTTTTTAAGTTGCGTCCCAAGCATCTCACATTAATTAATAGAGATCATAAAAAATCTCATAGAGGTTTTCCTTCCTTTAATCACAGATTACTCTTTACTTGAAGAACAATTTTAATAAAATTCTCATATTAATTATCTAATTAGCATTTAAATTATCACAGGAATTCATGTCTATAGCTATACTAAACATCTATATACATATATTTAAGGTTCTTACATCCTCACAGCTTACAAAAATTGGTATGTATCAATACATTGCATACAATCATCAAGAAAAAATGTATATTTGATGATAGATTTAATAATATTTCAATACACATTCAACTCAGATTAGACGTAATATTTTTTCCCAAACAGACTAATATAAGGAGGGATCGAATAAACGAATAAATCAGAAGTATTTCATACGCTTAATTTTATTTACACACTTGCCAAAAATACATATTATTAGTTACACACAAACTAATTCTTAATTTAAAAAAAATATTTATGATTTAGTCTATTTTAAAGAACATATCCTGTTATGAGCAGTACAGTCATTCCTACCCACATACATTACACCATAATTATCACTTGTAAGAGGTGCTGAATATGCAGTTACTATATTCATGTCGTCTGGTGTTAGAGCTGTTTGCGAATGTCATAAAAATATTTGCACATGGTCGATACTCTTGCATAAATTCGACTCAGAGGACTTTCGCGTTGCCATTGATTAGGTCGACATGGTCTTACAAGCAGATTCTGTATTCATATTATAACAGCTTACACGCTATCCCTAGATGAATCTAATCGTGATGATGTGCCTTCCGACACACCCATCAAAGAAGTGAAAATCTTCTTACATGATGCATGCCAATAAACTGTTAGCAATACAATACAAACACAGTTTGTGTTAAACAACTCGGGTGTCTCAGTATATGTCTACTGGGTATGATTATGCAAAAAACAACATGGTTGATGGATTGTTATATGAACCCTAATCAGCCCGTTCGCAATCTAACCTGCGAAGTCGTCCATCAGACAACCAATCTTCTTTACACTTCTACATCTTTCACTGTTGGAAGCACCTGGTTTTTTGCTTTTGCTGCAACACTCTCTCGATATATCATGCACCAACTCCTAGAATGTGGCGTGTCTGTAACATTAGCACGTCCTTGAAAACCCTCTAGGCATGGAAGACAGGTAATAAGATATTTTTCCTATTGCAGATAAACAGACAGGTGTTTTGTATTTTATGTCATACACATGCAAGAAGGAATTATTTAGATATGTATGCAAGCCCACCATCTTTATCGGATGCTGCAAGTGATCTAAGCATTCCATATGTCATCGTGATAGCTGGTAAAATTATCTGACTGCGAGAGCAGCGTATCATCATTTTCACTATGCACCCAGTCAATGAGGGAAAGAAGTTCTGAGTGATTTGTGGTGGAACGAGTTGCTTTTATAGACTTAAAAATTGGGTGGGGCAGAGCAGGAGCAATAGACTTTACCAACAGTATATTCGAAACAATATTTTAAACTTACATGGGAATACTCTGTGAAAATCCAGTCCCCTCATTCACATTAACAGGAAACAACGCACAGTCTTAACCTTAACATTAACATTGGGTGACATCACATGATCCTTACTTTATCCTTTATTACCATCTTGATCAAAATCTACTGTTTAAAACAAAAAAAAAAGATTCACAATTTTTAGAAAATTTTTAACAACGCAGAAAAAAATCATAAGATCTTCGCCTCCTTTATTTCCATTTCGATAAAACCCTACTACTTAAAACAAAAGAAAACTTCGCAATTTTTACAACATTTTAAAATCGCAGAAAAAATTATAAGACCTTAGACACATATCGTCAGCTTCGTCCAAGACGAAGCTAAAGTTGAAGACATAGGTATTAAATTATACGGACTTGCAATAGTTTGGGATGGGAATCCTTCGAATTCCGGAGATGGTTTTCTGTTATCTGTTGTGGTTAAACGGTTTTAATGGATGTATGTTTTCGCAATGTTTTTCTTTTATATATGTTTTCCTGGAAGGATTCATGTTGCAATACTAATTTTTAAAATGTGTCTCTCACAAAAAATTCCTGTAATATAGAGGAGAGATAGTATGCCACCATGTCCGTCCACATGGCCATAACCAAAATAATAATAGGTATCATAATGAGTCCTTGGCACAAACACACAACAAAAACGGCCACCAAAGGATACAAATAAAGCCGTGGCCCGAAATATTAAACAAATAGTAACCAATGGACACTACAACAGAATTGGAAGTAACCATAAAGAAAATTCTAGGCAGTTAGAGGGAAATGGGACACAATATAAATAATACCCAAATAATTGCCTTAATGGAAGTTAAACGAGACAGGGCAAACTTGCCACGTAACACTTCTAAGAGACCAGAGGAATCTCGAAATAACAAAACGCTTGTTGCTGTGTTGTACTACTTAATCTTTTGATTTATTTTTTATTCAACACTTTTTTTGGAAAACATTTTATTTTCAGATAGCAAAACAGAACAACATTTCCAACATTTTACCAATATCCTTGTGTGGTCAAAATACAATAAAAATATCAAATTTTATTTGTATGCCCAAAAATGGACACATAATTTTCATGGTTTTAATAATTCAAAAACGTTATTCCAAACAATATTGGAAATATCAAACCACACTGGAGGCACACTCCTTACATATTTCGTAATATTTAATTTAAGTGACATGCCATCAATAAATCATGCTGAGCATAATTATTTATTCCTTTACATCATGCGAGTTCAAGATTATCTGAAAAAGTTGCATGATTATTTCAGCCATGAAAACACAGTCTGTGGCTCTGGCAGTGTTACAAAAGGAAACATAGATAACGTAAGAGCTTAGCTGTCCAGAAGTCCAGAAGTAGATGTTAGGCCGTAGAATGCCAGGAAGAGAAGTAGAATGGTTTCCCAAACAGAAACATCCACATGGACGCTGCCATCTGAGAAGGGAACTGGGAAACTTAAGGCATAAGAGTACTAAGCAATACTCATGCATGTGGACTCAGACCCTCACACTAAAAGCAAAATAGTACTCAAAAATAAGTATCGCGAATGAGTGCACTATGGAACATTCGGGAGAAAATTAAAACTGTTCTCACCAGGAGGCAAGCAGGATAAAAACACCGAAAGAAAACTACATGGTGCAAACCACACAGTAAACCACACTGTACCACTCACACTACAAATAAATAAATAAAAACTGAAGAACTACATTGCCACTTCTGGCGCGATAGATAAAAGTTCATCGTAAACTAAGTTCCACATACATGGGAGCATGACGACTACGTGCCATTTTGCCTCGCACCAGAAATATAAGTGCTGGAAAAAAAGACAGAAAAGCACTCAGTAAAGGGAAACAACAGAGCAACGAAAATATGAAAATGCAGAACAGGTCAGTTAATATGGAAGAAAATCACTCTAACACCCACAGTTTTTTTCTGATCGATCACACGTAGAGCAGCAAGTTACGCCAAAAAAATTACTAGGACAGCTACGGCGAAACAGAGAGTGGAAGGGGTAGTGATGGGTGGCAACAACAAAAGAATTTGCAAACACCGCAACGTACATCCGGTGAAACTAGAAACGAATGTGAGAAACACAAGCTGTAACCTTCCTACGAGATAAAAAACATATCTTTCCGAGTACGAATCCTGAACTTGAATTGAAATAAAACTTATGGAAAGAGTATTCAAATGGCCAAATAATAATCAAACAATTATTTAATAGCCCAAACAGTTAAATGAACTTCCTTAAACAGCCCAATAAACCAAAACTCAAAATATATAAAATTATTCGAAATCATGCTAATGAGTTAAAGTCTAAATATTAAGTTTCAAAATATTTTAAAAATAGCTTACAACAGTGACACAATAACAAAACCTTTGTAACGTATTTTAAGACTGCAGTGATGTAGTTTAAAACGTCACACACTTCTGCATCCTGCCCTCAAAGAAGACCCAGGGATAAAATAAATATTTCAGATATATCAAACTATAGATAAAAAATCAAGAAAAGAACGCTTTAACCAAAACAAAATTAATATGCACAAGTAGATAATAAGTTCAGATAAAACACGCTAACCAAAACAAAATGTAGCTTGCAAAAGTTGTAAGTAATCACAGATAAATACTGCAGGTACAAATACTCAGGTTCACCAGCGAAAAACATAAACGTGTCAAAACAAAACCTAGGACATGACTCAATACAAATAACTAAACGGAGTGTCAAGAAACGCCCCACAACCCCACAGAACAGGCATGTTCAAGTGCCAAGAAGCGAAACGAACGTGTTGTGTCACTCATGACAAACACAACTCCAAAACCAAAGGCACAAATGAAAGGAAAATCGCCAAAACCGAAACTGGCACACAGCCAAACCGAGTCCTGACAGCAACTAGTTAAGCTAGCAACTAGTTCCACACAGTAACTTGAACAACTAAATATTCCCCAGCTATACAGCTCGAGTTATATTAGACAAACAATCAAAACCATTAATATTAACTAGTAGGCAAAAAATTTTAACTAAGAATTCACTTAACTTAGTACACTGTATTTATTTTTTTTTTTTGCATTTTTATAGCATGCAACAGCACACAAACAGATAGGCGGACGCAGTCTTCGAGCTGGAATTCCGCCGTGTGTTAAATCATATATATATATATAACACATAACACAGGTTACCTGAAGCATTTCTATCCTGAAAGAAAATAACAAATCAAATGTTTCCGACATGCAACCAAATATACCCTTTCATGCACACCGACGTTTCACCTTAAAATTTTTAAAATACTGACCAAATTATTTTCTCGCGTAATGATACTAACAGACTATCCAGCAAATGGCTTTTGGCTTTGTAACTGGCAATGTATATGTTTGCTGCCACCTTAGAATGGATAAAGCATACTTGCTCTCAGTTTACTTGCGATAAAAATAATTCCATATTTTAACGTAGTTTTAAAAGTGTGGCGTCCATATCTGTGCACTCCTAATTTATTCCATTTGTTTTCTTTTTGTTTCATGCAAATGAACCAAACAACTGGCATACTATACTGCTCAGAAGAAGTTAAGCATATTCCCCGTTCGCCAAAACCTATACGTTATATTTATGTTTATGGTAGGAGTGGGTCGTACTTATGTTGTGTGAATCATGTAAACATTGGGGTCTTCCCCTCCAGCGACATGCGTATTGCACGGAAATGAACACAGTTGGTTCAGTCTCAGGCATTCAAAACAGCCGCAATTGAGGAATGTGACAATTTGCTTCAGGAAATGACTATAACCTTTTGTTTTCCACTTTATGTGCTATTAGGAGCACAACATAAAATGTAAACTGCTTTTATTCACTATACCATCCGGGATTCCGATGTATGCTAAACTTTTTGTGAGCAGAATATTAACTTGATTATGTTCCAAACAATTTCACAGTTAAGCTTGTTGGAGCCATGAATAAATCCACCGGATCCGTGGGAATGTTAATTCTGCATGGGGTGGAAGGATACAAAATTAGCAGAAAAGGAGATCCTAAGTAAATATTTTAAAAGTGATCTATCATGGACTAGGTACTTTCAACAACTTCGCTTTTAACTCAAAAGAGAACAACAAGGAAAGTGCACTGCACATATAGGGATTGGAGAGATTTGGGCGGCTATTAACATCAAAGTTTTGATAGCAGATAAGGGTGAGGTGAGGTGAATCTGGAGCAGCACCGGAATGCAGAGGCAGGGGAAACTGGAGATCGCCGAGAAAACCCGCCGACCAGCGGCATCGTCCGGCACGATCCCCAAATGCCAAAATCCGGGACCTACCCCGCCGGGAATCGGGCCCAGATCGCCTAGGTGGGAGGCGAGTAGTCTAACCATTACAACACCGCGGCCCCACCAACTGCACGTATAGATATGTAGAACTAATCAAGTGTGATCAATTAACAATTAACATCCAGTACCGAGTGATATTTGTGCATCGATTCAGTAATGCTGTAAAAGTGTCGAAAATACGTCATGACACCAGTTATTTCATATTCTATCCTTCATTCTATTTCTACCAAATCAAACATTACCCCCAATTTAAGTAAGTCGTTGCGACATATATCAACTTTTCATAATTCGCCGATAACATTACAGAGTTGGTGATATGAAGTTTTTGCTGGCGACGGGAGTGAAGTGAGGCGAGGACAAAGCAGTGACGGTGTGAAAGGTGGGTAACGGGAGTACCTTGAGAAAACCCGCAGACCAAAAGCAGTGCCCTACGTGTTTCCCAAAACGTAAAACTCCAGGGTTGATGCCACCGGGAGTCGAACTCGTGTATGGGGGTGAGTGATCTAACCGCTACGATACCGCGGCCCCCATGCGTCACTAGAAGTCCTCGACACGGTTTTCGTATTGAAATACACATATGCAGCTAGGTACTTATCGAAAGTAGATTAAAAATCGTTAAGTTAACATGAATGAGCGTTAGGTCACATTGTGAGTGAACGAGAAAATGAAGTATTGTAACTTTGATTTCAAATGAAGGAACGACGATTCTGCGCACTTTGATGGTATTTATAAACAAAATTGTTAACATATAAATTAAATATGAACGTAAGTGCTGTAGAGCTTTCATTTTAAATGAAAATTTGTGGTACAAATTAAACCTCTTAACTGTCACAAAGTTTCCCTAAATCACTCTTCTGTAAAGTGGGGTTACTTTATATCTGCTGGGGTAGATTCCGTACACGGGAAATGTTAATTTTTTTGCCATTCGTCAAGGGAATAGCAAATGTACTTAGCTACTGTTTGCAGTTCATTTTCCAAATTGAACTATATATATATATAATATATAAGTTAGCCCAGAAGGTATAAAGTATTCATAGTTTATTGCAGAGGGATGTAGTATTGAATAGCAATAATTCCACTACTACCACTACGAAGACACGAAGCCTGGGGTACAGTCGGGATAGTTCATATGAAACGCGGAGAACAAACCTCTTCGCAGCGATGTGGGGTAAGCGGTTGTTAACCGGTTGTTGCGGCCCGTCAAACGCTCGCCAAATAAGCTCGGCTGATGATTGAAACGTGGCCCGCGCGCTGCGGCACGCGACCAATACCAGTCATCGCGGGGCCTACAGTCGTCCCGTCAGTTGACCTGAGACGGCGCGGCGGGACGGCCCGCTCATCCACGACGCCCGCACATACCGAGGTAAGGTTCGTGTACCAGCTAGGCAAGCACTGGGGAGGGGAGTTGGGGGGGGGGGGGGCAATATGCTCAGGGGTCCAGGTCGGGCCCGACTCGTACATGTTTATTTATAAAACGAAATATTACGCAAAAAAACTAATTTCGACACTCAAAACTTATTAACTTATTTTTTTCATGGATGACAACTATTTCTGTTGTTGTAAATGGTCGATTTATGGCAGGGAGGGAGTAGGAGGGCCCACAGCATGCACTGCTCAGGGGTCCGAAATTTCTCTTGATGAACCTGGTACCCGTGGTAGACACAGTGATTCTGCTTTCACACGACGCAAACTGTATCTCGTACGAGGTCTCGCATGAGAAATCTCACGCAAGAATATGAGGAAATCCAAATGAGACACGAGTCCACATATCACGCTTGCAGCAAAACACCTACGTACTTGCATGAGAAAAGTTGAAGGCGTTCGAATATCTCAACTAGAGTAACCTACATACACCGAGTACTCTCACCCCATTATTTGTTTATGGAGCGAAAATAGCCATTCAGAAGGCATTGGACAATAAGTAAGCCTCCCAATTTATTGTATATATTTTTTAATTATCGTCTACATTTTCCCTTGAATTAATATAAACATGTTATTAAATTGTTGTATGTTGATGCATTATGTCATTTTGTGTGTGTGTGTAAATATATATATATATATTATATATATATATATATATATAATATTATATTTGTGTGTGTGTGTGTGTGTGTTTGTAGTTCTTCACTTAAGTAGCTATTTCTTTTACGTAGGCGCACATACGAGTACGTCCCTCTATAGGCTGTTCACGGTAAAGTGAGCACTTTTGATGCCCTAGTTACTTTTCCCCTTCATCCATTTTTTATCTTTTGACCACCTTTTAAAATAAATACTGCCATGTAAGTAACAAACACAGCGTGCGTATTCCACTGCACTCGGAAGTCAATGTCTAAGGCTAAAATTAAATATATTTATTGACAATTATTTCAGAAAAGTCTTTCAAAAGTGCTCACTTTACCGTTAATAGATTATACAAGCACAAGACTCCAAGCGTACGATCTCACGAAGAAAATCGTTCCGTGTATAGCTGACTTACGGCAATACCAACAATTCAACTACAGCAAAGTTATCTGTAACCTGAGCTTCAAATTTTCTTAAACCCTTAAAATAAAATAATTTTAAAATGTAGAATAACGGGCTAGTGATATGCTCCACAAGAGTAGTGTGTTAGTTTTAAGAGGCTTGTGTACCAGAAGGTGTCTGGATGATCGCGGTTAACAAGTGAAATAGCGATAAGGGTGAGACTATAATATGAGTAAGGCTAAGGCTACACATGCGTGAATTCACACTGCGTTCAGCGTGAGATCACGACCAAAACAGTGCCCGCAATCAACTGTGCCACAAGTGCGTGTTTTTACTCTTGGGTTCATTCGTGTTTTCACGCAGCGTGGATATGTGACCCAGGCCACACTTGAGTGTGCGCCTTGTAGTGCGCACTTACAACATCATCGATGTACAGCTCGTTAATTGCAAATAGAACATAATTAAAAATGTAGTTGTTGTAGTGTGTGCAGCGTTTATTATTCATAGACAGCGTCTTCGTCAACAGAGAAAATACTGGGTCCATCCCATATTAAGTGAGAGGTCAGCAAAGAAGAACTGTGTGCTCCTAGATACGAAACTGAAAGAAAATCCAGAGAAGTTTTTCGAACAGTACATAATGTCCATCAGCTCATTTTAAATCCTTTTGTCTATTGTGAAGGACGTGATATAAAAAACAACACAGCAATGAGGGACTGTTATAGAGCAGAAGAAAAACTCGGTATGATTTATAATGTCAAGTGTTAATTAACATTGCGGATATGTAACGACATCAAACAAAACAGACATGGTAGTACTATAAAAACGTATGATAAAGAAACCTCTGAAGTAAACAATGAAATGAATGAGTCGTCGTCGGATCCCTCGTCACTTTCAATATGAGTTGATTCCATGATTTGATGGGTAGAAGGTGAAGGTAGGTTTCTCTGACAAAGGATCAAGATTGCAGATAGAAGTAGAGAGCTAGGCGTAGGAGAAGGTGTTTTTGTTGTAGATGGTGAATAGGAATGCATAATATGCCTTATTTACGAATAAATGCTACAGTATTAAAACGTTTGTACTACTAGTATGTAAACACATATTGATTTGTTACCTGCGTCCAACTCAGTCCACGTTTCTCCCACTACAGCCGCAGGTACCGACATTCAAGAATCTCTCTTCATATCTCTGATTTTATACTTCTTGTTTCTTGTACCACGGGTACTTTTGCACCTCCAAAATGATCACTTCAATATCTTATTTAATTTTGTATATAACATCACTCGGTACACAATAATGGTTCTATGTTTACACTGCAATATAGGCTTGATACTTGCGCGGCGTGTATTCCCGCGCATGTGTCCAGGCAACGAGACTCGCGTGTGAAATCCCGCCCAAGAAATGGAACGCCACCCACCCAAGAACGTGCCACATTCCATTTCCAGCCTATATTGTAGTGTAAACATAGAACCATTATTGCGTACCGAGTGATGTTATGTACAAAACTAAATTAGATATTGAAGAGATCATTTTGGAATTACTGTCTCAGAAGTGGGATGGAAACATTTTTATTTTAAATAAAGTTGGCATAGGCTAGAAAATAGTGATATTAAAAATTAATTAATTGTAATAGCCGTAAGTGGGAAAATTAAGCCTTTAATGTCTATCTTAATTCTAAGTAATTAAAGTTCTTATCAATGTATCTATGTTGGTTACAGTCATTTAATTCGCACACATTATAGACACGTATTCAACGTGCCTATTGTCATAATTCCAAATGTCTATCACTCACGCATTTAGTTCAACAGTCCCACCCATCATACTGTAAAACAAATTTGAGGTAAAATTCCCTTGCATGTAAGGGAAGCTGATTACCTCTACGTGTAGGGTAAAATTTCCTCTTAAATGTAGAGTACAGTTACATAACAAGTAAAGTACTATTACCTAATTGTACGGGAAAAGTACCTGATAAAAGTGAGGCCAAAATCCCATACAAGTAACGAAAAATAAACTATAATGTATAATAAAATCATATTTAAAATTACCCTGGTATATTAGTATTGTTAAGTATCTTACTATCTATATCCTCTTGACGAATAGTAATCGAAACCTCAACAACAAAATCCTCGACACTTGCTGGTGAGTGAGCGTAAACCACGTTCCTCAATTATGAGATATGCCGATGCACTATCCATTACACCACAATGACAGCGTGATAATATTGGTGAATATAAGCTTATTAAAGGATTAATTCTTCGGTCTACGCCCCCCCCCCCAAAAAAAATTATCTGTTGAGAATGCTGAAGCGTTACACGCATCGTAGGGTAATTTTCCTATCTATGTACGGGACTTTCCACTACCATGTACGTGAATGTTACTCCAGAGAGCGGAAATTTTATCTTACCTGTAAGGAAAACTGTGTTCCCCCCACAAGTGTGCGAATACTACCTTACACTTGTCAGGCCATTTTCCCATTATTTTTTACAGTGGAGATCACCGCTGCCACCCGACACTTTGCTGACTCGTCACTTCACTCTCATCGCTCCTCGAGCACACATCTTCAATTTCTAAAACTGTCAGCTCGGAGCCCCGTCGCAGCTTACTTAGTCTCGCTGGCGCGATATAGAAGGTTATCCACACCTCGAGTCTCGCTGAGAGAGGCCACGGCAATGACTAGAATATTCCTGCTAAGAAAACCCCCAGAAGTTCAATCCACTCAAGGCCAGAAGATGGCGCAAGTCATGACAGGCTTATAGCGGCGGCCAGCGGTATGCGCGGCGGCATACCTTTGGAAGTCTCCGCGCACTCCTCGGATAACTAGCCTGACCTTAACACTCTCCTCCCCTCGTTCGAGTTGTGCGAGACGATGCAAAGCAGCAAGCATGTAACACTGCCTCCTCCTGGAGTCTGTTCGTATCAAACAGACTCTGTAAAATCTGAACTTTCGTAAAGTGCCAGTAGGTCGATGTGGACAATCTTCGGCTTCGCTTGAGAGCCTTGGCGACAAATCCGAAAGCCACATTATTGATCTTCAGAATCCTGTAGGGGCTTTCCTAACATTTCTAGACCTTCTGAGAGTACTCTTTTCGCCTCTTTGTGTTGCACAGACGCGCCAGTTATCCTTGAAATACCTCGCCCATCATTCTCCTCTCATACAGAATCTGCATCCTGTCACTACTTATTTTGAGGTGCTGTCGGGCAAAATTACGAATGCTTACTACCTTGTAACGTAATATGCTGGTATAATCAGGAGCAGTAGCTTCCTCTTCTGTCAGTCGGCCAAACAGCAGGTTACTAGTGAGGCATAGCTCTCTTCCTAGCAGTATCCTTGATGGTGTTACCCTTTCAGACTCGTCAGCTGTCAATTGGTAAGCAAAGATAAACGACTGCACCTTTGAATCCCAGTCCTTTGGTTGTCTACCACAAAGATCGACAGATACTGCTGAAGAGTGTGGTTAAGCCTCTTGACCATTTCATCCGACTGAGGATGTAAGGCCTTTAGAACTAGTCTTTTTCATCTCCGGAATCTTTGTTATCTCCTGGAATACAGCAGCTTCAGACATTCTCCCTTATCGGAATGGAGTTCAAATGGCACCCTAAACCTCGAGAAGACATGCTCTATGAGTGTGAGTGCAACAGCCAAAGTATGAGCTTCTTGGTTTGGGAGGAAAATGGCCTCCGGACTCTTAGCAAAGTAATCGTGGGCTACCAGTAGATAATGATCATCTCTCTTTCTCTCTCTATCTCTCTCTCTCTCTCTCTCTCTCTCTTGCACTCTCTCTCTGTGTTATAGGTAAGCCATCCAGAATATCTACTGCCATTATCTCGAATGACGCTTCAACATTGTATTTCTGGAGGTGACCTTGTTACCTGGTCCTTGGTCCCTTCCTCGCAGTGCAGGTGTCGCACATTCATTAATTCTCAAAATCCTCCCGACAATGAAGATAATATAATCTTAATCTAACTCTATCGAGGGTCTCATTAATACCAAAGTGCCCACTGGCCACCACAATATGCAGTTCCTTCAAAACTTCGGGAACACTGCATTCTGGAAGGACTAACTTAAACATGTGTTTCCCATTATTACCTTCCCGGTGCCTGTAAAGCACACCATTCTTCAGTATGAGGGAATTCCATTGCACCCATTATGTTTTGACTGCTGTGTCCAGGCTGGATATCTCTTCACTTCTGGACCAATAGCCAGCTTCTTTCCACTGTAGTAATGGATGCAAAGTGGAATCATTTACCTGATCTCTCCTAATATGCTCATCACTCCATGCAGGTGACCCATCACAAAATTGAGAACCTTGAATTCTTATCCTCTGTACTTAAAGTGATTCACCATTATTTTATTCCTGACATTCACAATGACCACAGAATGGTTCACATAACCTCGTACAAAGTGCATCTGCGTTCTTGTGCAGGTGTCCAGACCTGTGCTGTATTTCAAAGTCGTATTCTTGAAGATGTTGTATCCTCCGAGCTGTTTTACCTTCGGGGTTCTTGAAATTAGATATCCAACACAATGAAGCAGGGTTGGTTCTTAAAATAAATGTCTACCATAAAAGTAGGGGCAGATGTGTGAAATTGCCTTCACAATAGCCAGAAGCTCTCTGCAGATCACATAGTAATTTATCTCAGGCTTTTGCAATACCTTATTGAAGAATTCTAGTGTCATCTTTCCACCATCCTGAACCTCATGTAACACAGCTCCTATGCCTACATCACTAGCATCAGTGAACGAGTAAGTGAAGAGATTTGGGAGGCTCTTAAAATCGATGTCTTGAGAACCGATGAGGATGAAGCAAGGTGAGGATGGAGTAGTACCGAGATGAAAGGGCGGGGTAAACAGAATATCCCCGAGAAAACTTGCACAAACTAGCATCAGTATCCAAAATAATCTGTTCGGGAATAGCAAAACTGGGAGAGATATCAGAATTTTCTCAGGTTACAAAATGTCACTTCATACTCTATAGTTTAGTAAAATTTATTTTTTGTCTCATTTCATGAAGTAGCTTGGCGATCGTGGCGAACCCAGCCACAAATATTCGGTAGTAGGCACACAAACAGAGAAAACTCCACATTTCCAGTTTGTTAGTTGGTGTCTGGCTATTTCTTTATGCTTTGTTCTTCTTGGGGTATGTTTTGATGCCACGGGCGACATTACATGTCCCAAGAAATTTATTTTCTTTAGTAATAGGTGGCACATCTTAAGAACTTGTTTCAAGTTGGCTGCGGCCACAGAGTCTAAATAAACGTGGCAGTTACTTTTCAAATGTCCTTCCTGTTACAGTGATGTCATCGAGGTAAACTTGTCATATGTAGAGGGAGAACTTTTCCCATCAGGCCTTCGAAGGGGGTAGGGGCATTATACAGCTCAAAAGGCGTAACTATGAACTCTAGGCACCTTTCCCTTTAATAGAAAATGCTGTCTTCTTTGGTCCTCTGCAACCACATCGTACTGCACAGAGTCTTCATGTCCAATGTACAGAACCATTGCATACCAGTCAGGATGTTCAATGTGTCGCCTGTCCTTGGAAATGGATAAGAGTATTTTTTGTCACATTATTAAGGGCATTGCTTACTGGCTTGCAGCTGCGAAATTCTAATACGAAATCCCATGTTAATGAAATTTCGCTTCAGTGTATTAATTTTCAAGATAGATGTTTCAAACAAAATTAATTCTTCACAAATTTTTGTACTTTTCGTACAACATAAATTTTAAAAATTCATTGAAATAAGGCTATATATGTTATGGAAACATCTTCACTGTAGGGAACTTCTCCTAAAAAATTCTTGAAGAATACATTTTATTTGAAATGCCAATCCTTAAAATTAACCCGCTGAGGCGAAATTTCCTTAACATGGTGTTTCCTATTTAAATTTCTCAGCTGCCAGCTGGTAGGTAGTGCCGCTAAGCTGCCGATAATCCACACAAAACCTCATAAAATCATATTTATTCTTTACAAGTACAATGGAGGAAGACATAGACTAAATGATGGTTCTATCACATCTAACTCACTCATTTCCTTCAGAATTCCCTCAATTGCCTCATGCGAAGCTAGTGGCATACATCTTGATTGTTGCTTTATGGGCCTGGCATCTTCTGTTTCAATGTGTTGGCAGGCTACATTAGTACCTATATTGTCATTTGGTCCACAGGAAAATGCACCCCACTTTCTCAGCCTTCTCCTGCCACCAGATGATGTTTTCTCTTGTTATTACTAGCAGTTTATGCAGTACTTATGATAGACGACAATCTATTTGTTTTACTCTATAAGATTCTGGAACATTTGGAAGAACCTATGTGACCTGCTTGCAAATCCCTGCTACAGACGAATGGTACTATCGGACTAATTCATCATTCTAACTGGCAAATGATCAGGATTTGAAATACCTAAGTCCTTGCCAAAACAACACTGCCTGGCAGTATGCCACCTTTATCTACTGACTCAATTAGACCCAAACGTCTGACAAAGTTTCCTTAGAATCTACTTGCCATAACAATTTCACTAGAAGCAGGTAGCACAGTTTATTGGCAACAGATTTCTGGACAGCTAATTGGCGAGGACAAATCATGATGTGTTGACACCACCAACTTTGTACTGCCTATATACATCAAAACCAAGTCGAGTATCGATAGAACACCTCAGCGTATGTAGTACATAAACCCCAAAGAGATTCATCCTCTATTTCTGAAATGTATATATAGTACTCTAAGCTAATATCACCATTAAGTCCACTTTTCTCTTACCTTTCACTGGTGTGGTCTCACCTGTAACCATTGCCAAATAGCATTGTCTCATGCTGTTATCGGATGATTGCTGGGGGAAGGTCCTAGGATGTCTGGTCTAACTGCTGTTATGGTCGCCCCAATGTCGAAGACCGGCTGGCAAGGATCATTATTCAGGCTCCCCTACATAAGTATTCCATCCCAACTGTGTTTCATTGAACGCACATGTCAGAACATTTGAGGCCTTCCCTCCAGCTGTCACCCACCTCCGCCCGCCAAAATCAGTGTTTACAGGTTTTCCGAATGTGCTGTATTATCACCTGACTCTCGCTGCCTCTTTTCTGCTGCTGCTTCTGTTGTTGTTGTTGCTGCTGAAATTATGGGAAGTAGGCTTTAAGGTGCCCCGGCTGTACAAATGACTAACACTCAGGCTGTTTGGGTGGGGGGCTGCGAAGCTCTGTTAACGTACTCTGAAAGCAATGCCACTCATGGTTTCCAGATAGTCCTTTAGTGCCTTCTTCATGCTGTCTTCGTTTCTTCGTTCAGCATCACTGTCCATACCGGACATCGGGGTTGCGGACCCCTGTCTTGCTAACTCAACTTCCAGTGCTCTGGACAGGGCATCCTGTATGGTGTGGGGTGCAGCCAGGCGTACCACTTGCCGCCCCTCTTTGTCGGCCATGGTATCGATGAAGAAGTCGATTGCGATGACGTGGTGCGGCTCCTCTGGGCACACCTTCAGAAATGTGGGACAGCCGCACGATGTCTTGCCGCAACTCCTGCAGTGGTTCCCCTGGTCGATGTGTTAGACTTGAAAGATGGATTTGGTGGGAATGTCACAAGTATCGGTCACCGAAACGTATCTCCAAAGTCGTCGCCATTGTTGGGAACTGAAGTCGCTGTCGCTTTGGCAGAGATTGCAGTATACTCAAAGAAGGGCCTCTCGTTACAGATGTGATTTAGTAAGCCAGTTGTTCGTCTGACTAGCCATTCAGGTTGGTGACTATTTCAAACTAGTGTTGGTACTCCCGCCGAGACATCTGGTCATGGTAAGTGATGGGCTTAGTTACGATCCTCTTCCCCACTCCTGGCTACGCGACACCAGTTGCGCATAGCTGCTGGTGACCCTCCGAGGTTTCTGTATTGGTTACGACTTGCACTTTTCTCGGCTGCCAGCGTATTAATAATGGGATTCCGCTGCTCAAGAAATCTGTGCCATTCCTTCTTCTTTGCATTTTTTCATTCTGATTCTTGTCCGTCATCCCTCTGACCATGTGCGTCCTGTCGGTCGTTTACACTGTTAACCATTAATTTATGCTGTCCACTATTTAATTTACACTGTCCATTATTTCATTGAAACTGTCAATTTTCTTGTCTACACAGTCAATTCTTGCATTCATTAACACACGTATATCCTACATTTTCATTTAGAGTGCCTACTTGATCACTTACATTAACTATCTGACCATTTACATCCTCGTTTACACTACTTATATTCTCCTTTACACTACCTATTTTATTATTTTTATCGTCTGTCAAGATTTTTATACTTGTGCTCACACTAACCATTTGGTTACCTAGCCCCTCAATTAATAGTAGCAGTGCTTCTAATTCTGCAGACATTTTCCTAGTTAACATTCATTGTGATGGTTGTACAAAGCAGTCATAATTTTTTTTGCGTTACATCTGCTATAGCAAATTAATTTGTTTTAATATAATTAATTACTTGCCAATTTGCTTAACATAATTTATAATTGAGCTCATCTATCACACTTATGATACCAGTTTTATAAGACGCCAGATGGGCGTATCGGAGTAAGTGACGGATAGAGTTCGTAATAAAAATATAAGAACTACATTTGATTTTTAATTAATTCATGCAGCTATCATTTTTAACATTAAATAACAAACTCTTATACTTGTTATTCTCAGCGAGCGCAATATGCAATGTATACCTCAATTCTAATGAAATTCCTTATCAATGTCTCTGTATAGGTTACAGTCATTTAATTCATGCTCGTTATCGACACACATTCTATCTGCCTATTGCCATAACTCCAGATGTCTGCCTCCCATGCAAGTCCCGCCCGCCAGTATCACTCTCGACTGTAGCGACGCTCGTAGACCGCAGACGGCATTCCCGCTGGTCAGTCTCGCCTTCACTCGACGCTGCTCTGCCTTCGCTCACCTAGCACTAAAGCGGTTTTCACAATAGAGCGTTGCGGCGCGACGCGTCGCGTACAGTATCAGCCAATCAGAGCCTTGGCGCTAGCGTCGAGCGTCGAGAACGTTGTACGAGCCATGGACATTGGTTTTGACGCTCGTCGCCAGCGTCGGGGAATAAGAAGAATAACATTTATGTGCTTCATAATTAATAAACTGGCGAGAAGCTGAGATAAAGAACAAATTAAAACATACATAACAAACGTTTTGGAGAGATATTAATTGGAGTCCGAATTTATATCAATTTTACCCCTCCTTTAGGAAAACAAAAGTACATTTCCCGATGCCTGAAGAGTAGTTAATGTTCTACAATATAATTTTTAATTTAGATATAATACTTTTATTAAATAAAAGCGTATATCACTAAAAATAACAATTTTACTAAATAAATGGCTAGAATCTTCATTGCCTTTCATTTGTTTTCAGCATTTCATTGCAAGCTTCCTTGCAGGATATCAGATGGCAGCACGGTCTGTGTCGCTGGCAGCCAGCGTCGGACGCGACGCTCTATTGTGAAAACCGTTATAAGGTCGCACAATCCTCCAAACTCTATAAACTGTCGGCGCGGAGGCCCGTCGCAGTTTAATTAGTCTCGCAGACCCGATTTAGAATGTTCCCGTACCCTGAGTCACGCTGAGAGAGACTAGGGCAATGACCAGAACATTCTTGAAGAGATAACCCTAGAAATTCAATCCTCTCGAGGGCAGAAGATGGCACGAAATTAAGAATTAAAACGACAAGCTGAAATTTCTCAAGAAATGCGAGAATTTTCTTAGTTGTTATTCGCAAGGCAACCATTCCAGAGATTGAAAGCCTCGACTAAAAGTTGTATATTAGATTTACATATACTATTTGGTGATCTAAATAGGCATGTAGAAGAGTCTCCAGTATCACGTAAACAACATTTAAAGTGATTGTGCTCCACTGTTTGCTTTGTACACTTTGATGCAGAAGTCAGCTTCCTACCAGTGTTCTTTCATTTGTTCCAAAAACCATTCAAGTAGTTCCGTATCCCAACGTCAAAAATAAAGAGTTAGGTAACCATTTCTGATAATTCGAATTATATTGTTTCTTTCTGCTTTTTAAATGCATCGAAGTATAAAAATGAGCAGATTTGCAAAATATTTACTTTTCTAATAATTTCACAGTTTCACTTGACCGTCGCATGAATGAAGTGATGAGGCCCATAGTAATGTTAATTTTACATAAGGCGGAAGAATAGACAACATGGATACAAGAAGATCTTAAGCAGGGCTTTCAAAAGTGCTCATTTTACCGCGAATAGCCTATACTTGTGTTATTAAGCAGTCGGCATACTGAGACTGTCCTTCACGTAGCTTCAAAGCAAAATGCGCACCATCAGACTATTGGTCCGTTGTAGCTCAAAGCAGTTCGTCAGGAAAGGATCTCCTTACTGCAAATAAAGGTCATAGAACAATGAGTGAACATGGAGGCGGAATCCGTTTGGTACAAAAAATGACAGCTTTGTTCTTCTGAAAGAACTTGGGTTACGCCGGATTTCACGATAATGATATAGGAATGTTGCTCCTGGTTTTCTCCTTGTAGGATATTCACGGTAAAGTGAGCACTTTTGAAAGCCCTCTCATTTTAAATAATCGTCAATAAATATAATATATATATATTTAGCCTTAGACGTTAACATCTGAGTGTGGTAACATATACACGCTATATTTATTACTTATAAGGCAATATTTATTTAAAAAGGTGCTTAAAGGATTAAAAAATGACTGAAAGGAAAAAGTAACCAGGGCCTCAAAAGTGGTCACTTAACCGTGAACAGGCTATATAATGGTTTCCGTATTACAGTGTAAATGTCTGTTGCAGGAAGTCATACCGATAGCCAACAGGAGTGATGGTTGATCAAATGAGCTACAGCTGGGGATGGTGGGGAGATGTAGATAAAGAGTAAATTTAATAGGAATCCATACGATTCGTTCAGTAAGAAGGCCAGGGTATTTCCATGGAATCTAAACATGTTTTTATTACCCGCCGCCCTCCGTGGAGCTAATCGATCGCAACACCAACGACTGTGCGAGGGGGTTTGGTTTTGCAACCCGAGATAGGCATGGTAATACAGGTAATAACGAAATTATTCGGACACGTGCTATTATTTAAGTACACTGTAATGCCATATGTTAGATACATTTTGTAAAAAAATAAACATTTATTAAATTTCAGTAATAACAGTTATTTATCTTACATGCTAACCGCCATGATAAAAGAGAAGTTGCCTCATTTTTCTCTCTTTTAATTGTGTTTGTATTGAAAATGGGTTATTAACGTCCCCAGATGCTATGCCTGAAGGCTTATCAGGGGACGGCTTACCAACTAACTTAAATTAACACACATATATTACCTGGGATTTGAACCCAGAAAATCCTGCACCCCATACCGGCGGCACACCAATCGTCTGCGCCACGTGAGGTCGGTTGTTATGATTTAAATCTGAAAATAAATAGTAATAATCGTATTCCATCAAATTTATTCGGAGACACACCAATGAAAATATGGTTTACTGAATCGATTCGAAATTAATGGCATGGCTGGACAACCATTACGTTTGATAACCTACTTCAAACGCCGTGGCACACTGCGCACTAAATTTGTAGTTTTTTTTTTTCTGGGATTTTCGGAGTTGTAGATTGAACCATGTTGTTAAGTCCAGCCCATTAATGTTAGATTGTGTTTTTCATTATATATATATATATATATATATATATATATATATATATATATATATATATACTTTATGGTGGTGCATGGAGCACTTTAGGGCAATTGTAGAGCAAATACTACTGAACAATATGAGGTCGTTGTCCTGGTAGAACATGAACGTCCCTGCAGTTACAAAATTTAATGAACTTGTTCGCAAATTTTGACGCAGCAGAGCCATATTTTCCACGATGTCCTCAATGAACATCAGCTCACCCAAACCAGAAACTGGTATACAGCCTCGTACCATAATAATATGTCCACCCCATGTTTTACAATCCCCTCAAATTGTTTGTTGCCAAATCTATTTTAGGTTTTCTCCACACTATTTGTCAAACATCTGAACTATGCACGTTAAATTTGCCCCCCCCCCCCCCACCAAAGAAACCTTTTACATTACAGTTTGTGTTTATCTTGAGCCTCCTCTGCAAACTTAAGTCGTATACGTCTGTTTCTCCTGCAAATTTAGGGCTTCTTTCGTGTGACCCAATCATTGTTGTCAGCTTTTATCAGTGTCCTAATTTTTTGGGCATTGGCACTCTTACAGGGGGCTAGTTATACTTCGATAACCAACTAGGATTATTTTTTACTTGTCTTGCTATCAAGACAAGTAAGCTTAATACATTAATTCAGGTTTTTAGTATTTGTACACCGCAACCCGATCAGCTTACATGCTAAAATAACGACTTTAAGGGCTCAGCCCACCAGCAGCTATTGTTCGCGTTCGAGTCTTCGAAATTCGTGAGCCCGTAAGGTCGATTATTGCTCACTCAACATTTACCTCATCGCCTCTATGCACAAGGCACTCGACTTGCGTGGCGGCGGTGCACGGCGCATGGAGTCGCTCCCGGATTCTCGCACATGGGAATCGTGCCGGACGATGCCGCTGGTCGGCAGGTTTTCTCGGGGTTCTCCCGTTTCCCCCGCTCTTGCGTTCCGGCGTTGCTCCATTCTCATCTCGCTTCACTCTCATCGGCTCTCAAGACCCCTCCGCTTCACCCGATTCTTTCCATCGCAACTCGCCTGAACGTGAATTCAAGCGGCGACCGTATACTGTTATGGAACGCTTGAAAAGATAAAATATGCGCGTCTAAAAGCAACTCTGAAGTTTCTTCGTGAAAAATTTAGCAGCTAAAACTGGTAATTCTGAAAACACCCGTTTTAGCCATTTTCACGCCCAAAATGGAATACTGGGAGTTGAAACGAGCACTTGCAACTTGTCTTTGGGCATGCAATAATTATTAAATCCTTTTAGTGTTTAGAAATCACTACTAAAAATCCAACTGGTTTTTAATAACGTGTTTTCTATCAAACCTGTGACGTACTTCATGTGCCAGCCAGGCGAAGCCCTTAAAAGTACCTAATAAAAAACAAGTGGTTACCGTTGTAACAAATTTACCTACTGATTTTCTACATAAAAGTAAATAATTTTGATCAGGCACTCAAAGAAATTGCCAGCGGCTTCTTGTATGTTAATAAAATATGTTAAGATATGTGTAACTAAAATACATTTTCTGCATTATTTTATAGTAATCGGTAAAGTCTCTCCTAAGATACGATGTAAACCTATAGCAATAATTTCTGGAGGTAGTACCGCCTAACTTCATTTTTAAAGCGTTAATGTTATTGTGATAGTGTTATATGTCATAACCTTGGTACTACTAAATAAAATTAACTCAGTCTTGATGTGCTCAAATAAATTATTACTTTATGAAAGTTTCGAATTGCTACATAATACTGTTTGCATGCAGAATGAGGTGGGAACTGTTTGAGAAGTTACTGAGACATAAAATTTGTTTAAATTTCAGGTGACATATCAACACTAATAAATTGTTCTGTAGTGTATCTTAACGATCATGAAAAGAACTACCAGCATGCCATGTTGGATTTAAATCGTTGTAACAAAATTTGTACGAGACAACTATTTTGAAAATCAGTAGCTAATTTATTTGAATTTACCATCGCCGAGCTCTCTATAACTGTACTTTAAGTATAAATCGTTGAGATTCGTGCTGGTATTTTCTGAGATGTGATATAGACGTTATCTTAATAATAAACGAATTAAATACGCACCTGGATACTACAAACATACAAAAATTCGTGTAATCTGAAAAGATTCAGTAGAAACTACATCTTAATATAAATTATTTATAATACCACTATTTTCAAAATAAGCGTTTGCTCTACTCAAATCATGCAGCTACACAGTAGCACCACTTCTGTAACAAATTTGGCGTGAATCGATTAAGCAGTCCCCGAGACATAATATTAAAGCTATATTTTTCAATTGGGTAAATGGTTTCTGAGAAATAACACATCATCTAAAAATGTAAAATGACCTCCTTGAAAATAAGTATCCATCATGGTCAAGAAGTACAAAATTCGGATATACTCACTAAGTTACTATATCTGTATTAAGTTTAGTCAATACTGGTGAACGGAATTTAAATGTTACGGACACATGCTGACAAAAACGTGACTTCATAGGCTAAATATATCCTTCCTTCAGTAAGTAAGCTAAAAATATGAAATTTTTTTTAAATTAGTCCACGTAAAATGAAGGTAGTTACAGACGATAGATGTTTGTTCTTTCGCTTATTTATCAAAATATCACTGGGCGTTACAATAAGTTTGTGGTAATGAAACAACAGTGTGGAGATCTCTCTACACAGTTATCTCTCCGTGGTACCGGTCTCTAAAATAACAACAGAATAAAAGCTCTCTTATATAATTAAAACCATAAGGAGATATTTGCAACCATACGTGGGCAGAATTTGATCTAATGACTTTCTCACATGGAGGGCGTGCGCCTAGTGAGTAACGATCAGACGGCGGGAATCCACACTTGCTGGCGTCCTTTGTTGGATCTGTCGATCCTTCCCCTGCCACAATGGGCTGCGCCAGCCCCCTCGCCTGTAAAAGGGGGGGGGGGGGGGACCTAGACCACGGCTGACTCCGCCTCCGACCACAGTTGGCCTACTTATTGACTAGCGACCATGTTCGTGACGCCCAACTTGCTGCAACTTTGGCGTATTGATTTCAACTTCGTGCAGTTAGCTTCCTTCTCCAACTCATTACCGATCTGGAAGAAATGCTCCATTTATACTGGAGGCACCGGATAATTTGCTTCTGTAACAATAACCAACTGCCTCACGGATTCCTCAACTGCTCGCTCTGGCCGCACTTCCGGTGCAAGAAGCGCGCGAGTGCTGTAGCCATAATTCATTGCCGGTAGTTTCAACTTTGCCCCAATGTCGGGATTCCTACATGATTGTAAGTACAATAAGCAGTATATTTCTCCTAACTGGTTGTTTTACTTAGGTAGAAGTAGTCAATTATAATGGTTGGCAACCCAATAAGAAAATATGTTATCACATCAATTTATTTACAGCACATTGTATGTCCTCTCTCTCTCTCTCTCTCTCTCTCTCTCTATATATATATATATATATATATATATATATATAGTATGTAATTTTGTTTATTTCCTCCCTCAATATCTCACCGTCCTTGTTCGAGCTATCGTGTTTTATTACGTTTATCAGTATCAAAGTAAATGCAGACACAAATCAGTTCCTGTATCGTTCTCGAGTCATATTTCCAGCACAAGTAATCGACGGATGTTTTGGCGGTAATAGCGGGTGACATGTTAAACTAGCTCACGCGCCCTTTCTGGCCGTTTCTTCAACAGACCCTCCTGTACGACTTTCTGGGACTACGACTTAACCACAGTTACTAGATGTTCCACAGCACCAACGCCGTAACACATACATACACAACGCGCCATCACATTTAAATCTTATATTCAAGCGTAAAAACTTATTTCTTGAATACTGCGAACTTACAGCACTGGACTCGACAGGGCTGCGTGGTAGGGTGGCCATCTTATTTACCGAAACTAACTCTGTGTATTTTTTCTTGTGAGATCATTTTGACGCCAAAAAGGTTTGTTTCGTACGCTATTTAAGTTGTTCCACGTAGCTGTTTGCTAATCAAAGAATTATTGCATATACTAAAATTTGTTTACGTAATAATATAGCGTATATGCAAAATGCTACTTCAAAGAAATAACACAAACGTTTGTTTTCACGGTAGAAAATTGCTGGAAACCCCTTTGCCACACAGTTAAACTTTTATTTAAATTTAGTAGTATAAGAAATGCAGAATATTTCTCTTTATATTTCAATCGAGAACGGATTCGGCTTACAGAATTTGGGGAGCAACAAACTCTCGCGTCACCACAGTTTGTGAAGGAAGCAACTTAGCGTTGTCAATAGAGTACACGCTGTATAAGATTAGTAGGTTTTCGAGAGATATAGTGCGCGTATCAGGTATAGGATTCAGGATTTGTCCACAATGTTAGTTGTCACAAGGGGGAGAGGGGTTAAATGTTGTGCTCGAATCCTCAAATGAGCAAAGCGTATTCGAGCCTCCTCGATGTGTGAGCCATATAGTCCTCAAAGTAGCAAAGCAAATTCAAACCTTTCGAAGTAAGAACCATGTAGTCCTCAAAGCAGCAAGGCGGACTGAAGGCTCCAAGATAATACGCCGACCATGTTAGATTGTAGTATTGGCTCCGATCGCCGTACCATACGCGGGGGGGTTGACATTGACCACGGAGAGCTTGAACTCGAAGAGTCGAGAAAAAAATACAAATAAAGAAAAAATTGTTAACAAATTGGGAGAAAATTACATGACTGACCCAGGTCACTATATTGGATGTGAGTGTCCTTTGACTATAGAAAAAATTACAAATAAGTGAAAAAAATAGATAAAGGCTAGTAAGAATCGGGAAGAAATTATATTACTGACCCCAACCAACATCTTGGATGTGGTTGACTTTGATATTGATCCCATTAACCTTAAGCTCAAAGATCGAAAAGAATTGCAAAGAAAAATCGAAATAATTCTTAAAATATTAGGGTAAAGTTACAACACTGACCCCAGCCATCATGTTCGAATTCCGCACCCTTAAAAAAAAAAAAAAAAAAAAAAAAAAATCGAGAAAAATCATGAAAGTTAAAATAAATCATAAAAACCAGGGTACGAATTACATTTTCGATCTCAACAGTATAATTTCCATTGGTTCCCCTCAACTTCCATGTCAATTAACAGTTGCCAATATAGTCAATGAATCAGCCATTCCCATCCAACTACCCCCTCCCCAACTAAGCGAATTATTTCCTTAACGTAACATACATCCCCTACACCCTCCACTACACCCTCCACCCACACCACAATCCCTCTACCCGACCATAGCTTGACCACATTCACCATTCACCCTTGCCACCAATCTACCACCTGACTTTTCACCCTCTCACCCACTCTCGCATTAACCCCTCACCATACGACCCCCATCCCTCTCCTACTAGTAGCTTCCGCTTTATTTACGCACTATTGTTCGACTGGTTAGTCGATTCGCCGCACTTTCTCCCTCCCTCCCAGATCACTTGCCAAAGCTTGATTTGACTCACCCTTTACAAATCCCACACTAGTCAATTCAGTCGTTATTTACTCGTTATAGTAACATGTGACAGGTGATATGCTCTCTCCTAACCTTCGTAGTCATCATTCTGTTAAGATATAGTATATTGTGTTGGACTCTTCCATCGCAATATGCATATTATTGTCGGTCGTGCTAGTAAATATGCATATATATATTTCATACCAACGTAAAGTATGCTCAAATTTAAGGCACCTGCTTGATCCAGCGAGCTAATGGAGAGTAGAAATGAAAATAATGTATTCATATAATGGTATGCCTGCGACCAGCGACCCGACTTCGTCTTTGATGGTACCTTCGCTGACTCCTGCTGAACTACCTACATAGTCGTCGATCCCATTCACAAATTATTGGATATTGGAATTACATAGTCAGCTCAACCCTAATCAAACTACTCTATGGCCTAGGTACTTTTATAAGCATAAATGGTCACCCTTTTCAAACTACTTCCGATAGAGTCGCCTAAATCAGATCGTCCAGACCACGTCAGACACCAAAATGATGCATTTGGAGAGAAGTGTTTTTATAAGCATAAGTTGCTAAACCCATTGTCAATACATTTACTGATGGGTATTAATCAATCTAGCACACAATTACCAATTACATTTTGTGAAAATTCTTTAACACATTTTACACCAACCATAATCAACACAATCATAGTTACAGTTATTGCAAACATACCAGAATACAGAGAGATTACCATTCAACGCGGTAGCCAACCACATGAACTGATATCAACACCGACCAAGCAACCAAACAGGCCAACCGACCATCAAGGCCGATTGTACATAAATAATGGGCAAGTCCACGTAAACCAACTGATCATATCAAATGACCATATCGGTCAATCCTACCAAACAAGAGCGACCAACTAACCATCAATACCGATCATGCCAAACGACCACCCCCACCGAACATAAAAACCATCAAGACCGACTAACCATCAAAACCAACCAACCATCAATACCAGCCAACCATACAGACTGTCCATACCAGCTGACCATACCTAATAACCATGCCAACTAACAATGTCAAACGACCACCAATGACGAATATATACCATGTGGGCAAGACCAACCAAACCAACCGACCTTACCAAATGATGATACCAACCAACTGGTAAACCAATGGACAAGACCAAACGACAAGGTCAACCAGATCAAAAAGTCATACAAGACGACCAGGCCAACCTAGCCAACGAACAAGGTCGAACGCCTGACCATAAATACCGACCATCCATGCTAACCATTGGATAAGACAAAACCAACTAACCAAAAATATAAAATGCACCTATCGTCTGACCTAACCCACCAACACCGAGCAACAATCCAACAGTACCGACAAATCTTACACTGTCTGTACCAGCTGACCATATCAACATCAATATCAACCAACCTTGCCAACCACCCAGCAAGGCCACCTGGCCATACCAATGGTTAAGACTGGTCATAAACCGGCAAACTAGCCAACCATACTAACAATCCATATCAGCTACCCATATGAAGCAGTCATATAAACCAACCCTACAAATAAAAAATACGAACCAAAAATTTGAATCGATTATGCAAGCCAACAATGCCAATTAGCCATATCAACCATCCAGACTAGCCGACCATATTGTTATGGTCCCATATGGGGCCATACAAACAAAATAATTGGGGGAAATGTAGACTGATAGTAGTCACTTATTTTACTATGTTAAATATATTTTTAAACTTTGAACGTACAAAATTTACATCAAATTACAATGAATATTGAACAAAAAGTAACGTTAAAATGGGGGAGTTAAATACATTAATAACTATTAAGTTACTTTCATTACATTATGCCAAGCCATGCTATAATTAACTACAATATTCACTCGTACCACTGGAACGTTATCACCTTATTGTTGTTGCCGAAGGCTCCTCATCATGTAGTCTAGGCTACAGTGGTTCTCGGCACACCCTTCGTCGCTCCATATTGTGCCTTCGTCGTCTGGCTGCAGTAAGACCACACTTCGAGCCTCCGCCGGCGCTAAATACTCGCCGCGGATTTACAACATTTCTGTGTTTCCAAAATACCCCGCTGCCCGTGGCCTCGCCATGAATACAGAATTGCTTCTCTGCATGGCTGGCGCGTGTAGGCAAGTGCTAGAGTTACGCTCACTCGTGCCCACAACATCACCCTCCCACTTCAAAGAAGTGCTGGTCCCCAACTCTAGGACTGAAGAATAGTGATGCGGCACAGTACTGTAACTTCTTTACATTGGGGCGTTCGTATGCTTCTTGACAGCAGGAATATGGACGGTTGATGATATGTTCTCTAAGGTAGGAGTTTAGGGTAGGAAGATTTGTTGAAATAAGGTAAGTATCTTAAGGAAACGCCTTGCCTTTTTTCTTTAATTGAATGGCTTTTGAAATACTAAGGCTATCTGCTGGTTTTATTTACTACTAGCGGCCTGCGCTTGTGCTGAATGAATCGGCAGCTCACATGGCCGTGAACTAGCCTTTGTGGTAGGACGAATTGCGGGCGCGAAACCCAGTTGCCTGATTGAGGTCCTAACGTACATATATGTGGCTTTTAAAATATTAAATTCAATAATACAAATTGAAAACTTTTATTAATCAAAGTGACTATTTGATGTTTTAGGCCTACTTTTAAACTGTTTATATTTAAAGCTCCTCCCATTTCAAAATATTAATTGTGGACTTAATACACATTAAGATGAATTACTAACTACAGAAATTTCGCGATGATGGCAATTTTTATACTTTAACGTTTTTGTCTCTGAGAGAACATTTTTTTAAAATTCACAATTTAACAATTTATAATTTATTTGTGTGATGGTGAACACTAGTATACATCTTAAGTACTATTACTACTAGTACATCACTCATGAGGATGGTGAAAGGAATTGCATACCGAAACATAGTATATATTGAAAATACAATCTGACTCATATTTCTAAACTTCAAATACTTTTCTCGTTAACCCCACTACGCTGAGGTACTGAGGACATGGTATTAAGAGAATTTTTACTTTACCTTATATCTGCCTTAATGATATTAAGTACAATGGTACTATAGCATAGTTATTAATTAATAACCCATTTTTATATTTTACCATTAAACAATGAAATGAAAAGTTTACACACTTTGACCTCATCTGATTGAAAATATATCCTAATTTGATACCATTTTTGTATAAGACTTTAGTAATTACTTCATCCTGTGATAACTTCAATTAGTTTTATCGCTCAGTATGTGAGTTACAATATAGGTTTTCATTTTCTTACTAGTGTTTTCTTTTGTACATGCATTGCTAAGTACCTTAATCTTGAATGACTTTACTCAAAATGGTATAAGTGTGTATATATATATATATATACACTTATAACATTTTGAGTGTGTGTGTATATATACACACACACATATATTACGATAATTTGAATTTTTCCTTCTTAATTTCTGCAAATATTATTAATATATGTGTAATTGGTTGATCGTATGCATATTCAATTATGTATATTTAATAAATTGCAATATATTATTTCTTGACTGTTGTCATATTATTCAACTTTTTGTGTTTACTTCCTGAGCTTAGTTGTGTGTACCATATTTGTGTATGTTTAGTGGTGTTTGAGAATTTTGTATATTATTCTTGGTTCCCTATTTCTATCCCGCGCCGCACGTGCTGTCGATCGCCTTGCGCATGAACCATGGTGTTGGCTGCTTTTTCGCTGGCCTTTAGCGTTGTACCTTCCTCGCTGTTGCCCTCCTCCGGACTAATGACGCGTTGGCACGTGTGACATTAGCGTGTGATGTACTTAAGCTGTGTGTCGCTCTGAAATACTTTCAAATTGCATTAGCAATCAATCTAACAAATTTTTCTCAGCTGTATGCACTTCTATCTTATTGTAAATAAAACTCCTTATTATAAATTATAAAAATCCCATTATATATATATATAATTCTTATCTAATTGTAAGGTGGCAACGTGGTGGCTTTGTTTAGGTGGCTTGTTTTACAAGTGTCCCGCTAAATGTTTATATTATAACATCTAATCATTGTTTTTAATTTCAAAGTTAGCAGTTATTTCTATTGTTTATTACTGCTATTATTTAATCTGTTTATGCTGGTTTAATTGCCGTGTGCATTTATTTAATTAATTTTGTTTTACTTATTAACACATTTTACTTTATTGTAATTAAGGCTAGTTAACTTTTCACTTTTATATCCTTATTAATTATGTATACGAAATATGGCTGACACCAAGAAACAAAATTAAATTTACATTTAAGCTCAGTATGATGAACTTTTGTTACTATTACAAATAAAATTTTGTTAGCTTTAGCAAAATTCAATTGCTACATTATTTCACATATTTAAAATAGTGGCGCCTCACAATTAAATTACTGTTGCCCTTGCACAATAAAACTCTGATGCCTTTGTATATATCATAGATCCTCACACTGTTATAATTATACTTATGATAAAGCATTGCTGGCTCATTAAATTTTCTGTCGACTTGTCACAATTCTCTCTGTTTAACATTATAATAATGGATTCAGGGATTACTTAATGGTTTTAGCTTCAGGGGATGGAGATTTTGCCAAGTGTCCTCAGGGTACACCTGAGGCCTATTGTGTAATAGACTCGACACACAGCAGAAAGTCTTTAGTGCAGAGGAGATATCATCTCTCAAAATCCCGTCATCTCTGACTGTTTCCTGCTCTCTGGAGCACCTCTACAGAACAGCGGAATTATTTGGGTCCAATATCGCTTTTGGGTTCGATTCCGACCAAGCCTTAATGTCCTGCACTCATGTGCAAAAAACGCAATGAAAGATTCTGAACAGTTGGCTAGGCCGTCAGAAATCCCCAATTCCCACCACCTCTTGCAAGAATGGTGACCTCCTGGGTAAACTTCGGAATGACTTAACTCTAGTGGGGAACCATGGATTCGCTTTATATGGAGGAAGGGATGTATCAGGCGCACTATTTCCGTTTCCGTAAATACCATTTACATAAAATTTTTTGGCCGTCTCAACCAGACCCATATTATATTTATAGAAGCACCAGGTGTGTGACCTTTATTCCAATTTGTAACTCAGTGTTACAACCTGTAGTGAAAGGCGAAGCAGTGTTAAAAATTTGAGCACCTGCTTCGCTAGAAGGTACTGACGCACTATGAGGGGGGGGGGGGGATGTTGGGAGTGCAGAAATTCAACATGTAATGAGGTCGCATCGCATCGCATCGCCATTACCTTGGGCCTTCTCACATTTTGCCAAAGTGTGGTCTGGTTGACAAAAAGTAATTTTGAACTACGGTGTTCAGTACCCCATATAACATTTTGACGGTACAACACATTTAACTCACTTGGTAATTTACATTATTCATAACACAACTATATACACACACACACACACATATATATATATATAATTATATATTCATAATTATTCAAAAGGATATAATTGCACTTTATCATTTAAATTATTAAAATTAAATTATGTCATTTGAATTGGCATGCCACTGACTGATATGTTTATGTGTAGCGTAAAATATTTATCTTACTTTACTGACCTCTCATTTAACGCACACAGACAGCTTCAATTATATGAATTGCTATAGCATGTAGCACATTATAAATTTATTTAATTATTTGCAATGATACTTTAAAATATGCAAATTTTCTATGTACGTTTACAATGAGCTGCTTGATTCTGCCTCATTAACCCCTGCATAAATTTAAGCTTGTATAATGCATACTTTAATATTATGAGATTCAGCTCTTCTTAATTATATGTTTTATTTTTATACTATCTCTGTTTTGTTGTGAATACTTGTATTTTTATAATAATATAAGCTGCATGGTATAACTTATATTTAATACAAATTTTCAATTAATTAAATACTGCATGTGGCGATTTTCTTATTATGCCTTCTGTGTGGGCAGTGGACTAATTTAATTAATTACTATTATGTTATTCCCTTATATTTATTTATTGATTCTCTAATTACTTAGCAATTTTCTTTATTGACCTGGCAATTTACTTGGAGTAATACTAAATATAATTTTTCATAGTAAAAATTACAATTAGAATATTATAATGTACTAAGGTTTTTGCAGTTTTCTTATGAACATGTCGCAATTGTATAGCACCTTGTCGAGACACACAAATTTTTTTCTGCCCTCGAGATCTTACCCAAAGAAGGCCTAATTGCAGTGCCCTCGTGGCACACTGCAAAGCAAATGTGTCATATATATATATATATATATATATATATATATATATATATATATATATATATATATATATATAACCCACAGTTAAAATCCGACACTTCCTAAAGCACTTTTTACTTCCTGGACTAGGTCTACAGGTCAGTAGCGCTACTATAAGGCCATTTTATTTCGGGTCAGTATCCCGAAACGAGCTTTAAAAGTTCACACTTGTGCGCGAAACAAGTCGCAATGTGTGGCCTTTTGGGTAAGAGACTTCGTTCTACCACGTGTACGTGAGTGTGCCTGCTACTACGCATCCCAGGTGGAATGGGCATGTCTCGTTATGCACTAATTCCATTCCTTTTAAACACTTTCCGTTACACACAGTACTCTTATCTTTCGCTCCCAAGACGAGAATCTGTGCACCCCTGCGGGTCAGTGATTTATTTTGCTAGTGTGGGATCGAACCACGGGATTGACTAGTTCCCGGAAAACAGTTCCGTCAAGACTTGGTTGCTACCATTCTAAATGTGCCCGATGCTGTTTAATAAAAATTAATGAAATGAAGCGTTACTGTAAGGGAAATATAGCGTTAATGAAATGAGCCGTGACATATGGCTAAGGTCGGTGTGCTCTCTTCGCGCCCGGAACTGCCTGCTCTGCAAGGACACTGCTGACTTACAGAATACCACATAACTGTGGCGTTGTCACTCAGTCATGCGTTCCACGACTTCCTTTGACTGCAAGTGAACCTACCACCTTGCTGGCTTAAATGCTACTTGTATTTAACTTTACAGCCGTATTTCTATGTAAAATCTTAACCATTTCTCTAATGCACTTTGTTTGTTATGTCTTTAGTTCTTTATTATAATAATTGCCTTATTTCCCTTTTTCAATCTGATGATGTCATTATTTAAATTAGCAAAAATAATCACATAGTGTTTTGCACATTTACCTTAACTAATACGTCTGTCGCACAACGAGGCTTTACTATATCTCATTAAGTTGCCATTTTTCTGTTGAAATGTAACTCCGTTTTCGTAACCTATATGTTTTACACAATTTGAAGCAATATAATTTAAAATTTATTTATGATGCCACTAATAATGCAGCAGGTATTATATTTAGTGTGAGTGAGAGGGTTACTCATGTTTAGTTGGGGGAGGTGGTATATAACTTATCCAATGATATGCTACTACATTTATTAAAATATATTTGGCTCGCCAGAGTTTGGGAAAGGCCGGCCCCTTCACCAATTGTTATTGTCTCATATGGGGACATACAAAGTAAGTGGGGGAAACATAGACAGATGGTAGTCACTTATTTTACTACTATGTCGAATATATTTTAAAGCTTTGAACATATAACGTTTACATCAAATTACACTCAACACTGAACAATAAGTTACGTTAAAATGGGGGAGTTAAATACATTAGTTACTATTAAGTTTATGCCAAGCCACGCTATAATTAACTACAGTCTTTACTTGTACCACCGGAACGTTTTCACCCTATTGTTTTTGCCGAAGGCTGCTCATCATGTAGTCTAGGCTACGGCGGTTCTCGGCGCACCCCTAGTTGCTCCATCTTGCGCCTCCATTGTCTGGCTGCAGCAAGACCGCACTTATAGCCTCCCTCGGAACTAAATACTCGCCACGGATTTACAAATATTTCCTTGTTTCCAAAATATCTCACTACCTGTAGCATCGCCCTGAATGCAGTATCGCTTCTCTGCATGGCTGGCGTGTGTAGGCAAGTGCTAGAGTTACACTTACCCACTCCCACGAACCAACCACGCCAGTTGGTGATTTGAAACATACATATTGGTCAACCATAACACTCGACTGTATCACCCAACCATATACACGACCAACACCAGGCAATAATGTGAACCATTATTACGAGCCAACCATACAAGCAACCATATCAATCGACTATATCAAGATTCATACCAGCCTACCAAATGAGCCAAACATGCCAACCGACAACACAAGCCAACCATAATAACTGACCACATACCAGCTGACCATACAAACCGACCATACCAGCCAGCCATATGAACCGACCATACCAACCAGCCACACGAACCGACAATACCAGGCAGCCATACGAACTAACAATACTAGCCAATCATTCACACCAACAATACAAACCAATAAAACAAAAATCGACTCTACCAGTAGACCATATCACCAACCATACCAGCTAGTCATCTACACAATACATGGCATGGTGCTACACCACTTAACATCATCTGCTTCAGTACTGTTTGTTTGCCAGATTTGATGGTAATCGGTAATTTGTTTCGTGAAATATTACATAAATACTTTATTTATTCGCATGGCACTATCTTGCAAAAGACGCTCCATGTAGAGACAGTTGATAGTTGTAATATCTAATGCCAGCATACAAAATTATGTTGGTATTGATTACATAATTTCGACTATATAGGATTCTAAACTAAAATGGCTACATAACCACCAATTTGAAAATTAGTTTTTGACATGCTTAAAACATATCACTTACATCACCTACATCAGTACTACTTGTATGCCAAATTTGGTAGGAATCAGTTAATATTTTTTACAGAGATATGGCATCATAAATTTATTATTCGTGTTAGGCTATCTTCGAAAATGGCCGACAAAAGTGGTTATGTTTTTTATATATGATGCTTGTAATGGATACTTTCAGTACAAAAATTTTGTTGAAGTTGTTTAAATGAAGTAGTAGATATAGGTACGAAATAAACCTAAAATTTTGTATTGCTACCATTTTGAAAATAAGTCCCTTATCAAGTTCAATCGCTTACGTTTACTTAGTCTATGATAGTAATACTTAACTGCTAAATTGGGTGAGAATGGTTTTAATAGTTTTCGAGATATACTGTGAAATTTTTATTCCATAATTTGTTGTTATTTCCAAAATGGGAGACCAACAACAATTTTCATATGAAAATTTGGTGCTTACTCGATGGTCTACATCATACAAAATTTGGTTTAAATCGGTTGAATAGTTTCCGAGATATGGCATATAGACCTAACCCCAAATTTTTATATGACCATCATTTTGAAAGTAAATGCCCGATGTTGTCGAAAACTATTAAAGTCAGGTGTCCTTACTAATTATTATATGTGAAGCAAGTTGGGTGAAATTTGGTTGATGCTTTCAAAAATTGAAAGAGGTGACACATGACCAGACACACACAAACACCTATACACACACATACACAAAACATACACACACATACAAAGCCAGACAGGAAAGTGATCTCATAAGCCTTTCTTTCCTTCAGAAAGTAGGCTAAAAACGGCCACAGTCATTGGTACTAATAAAGGTTCACGAAGACCCATTATATGATGCCTTGCGGCACGATTGCGCTGCATGCTATTGTACAGTATGATGCTGACATTCTGCATTTGATGTAGAGATTATGTAAACAATGCAGGTACCCAGAATTGTGTATCCCATTCCACAGAGGTTGCGCTTAGAGGAAACGAAAGAACACACATGACATGACGACTACTCAATCAGTCATCTGTGTGAAGCCGAATACAGTACACTGGAAGGTGAGAGTTGTCGCAACGGAAATATACTCCAATAACGAGAAGGTAGAAATGATGCTCGTCTATGGAAAATGTAATTAAACTTATTAATGTGTTCGTATTGTTTTATAGTACAGTGTAGTACGTGCAACTGAGTTGTACTGAGACACACGCACACACACAATTCTGTTATTACCATTATTAATAGCTTGGTTTGCTCACTCGTTGTTCAATATGTCCATGGTCGGCGTAAAGCTAGTCAGGCGGAGCAACTCTACAGAGAGTGATATCCTGACAAGGCCCCACCACCCATATGGATGTTTTCCCGTCTCGTTGTGAAGCTTTGTGAAACGGGAAATTTGATCCCACAGCAAACACAATCGTTGTGGAACTCGCACACATGAATCTACTGAGTTTGCTGTTCTCGCTGCTGTAGCATATAATCCACACGTCAGCCACATGCCAATTTGAAGACGAAATTGGATTCTGAAAACGAGTGCACATCGCATTCTTAATCATCATTCGTTCCATCCCTATGGTGCACGGAAATTATTTCCATAATCGCATAGAGTTCTATCAGTGGGCACAGCATTAAATTATCGTCAACCCACACTTTTTTTCGGGAGTAATTTTTACCGATGAATCTTCGTTATACAACTCAGGCCAAGTGAATACGAGGAACATGCATTATTGGGCCTTCGAGAACCCACGATGGCTTCAACAGGTGAACCATCAGTATCAATAGAGAGTTAACATCTGGTGTGGGAAGGTTGACAATAATATTATAGAGCCTTATTATTTCGTGAATGGTAACCGAAACGGCAGGGAGTGTGTCACTTTCATACAAACATTTCTTCCTGTTCTTCTGTAGAAGATACCTCTAAAGAACAGAATTATAATGTAGTAGCAGCACGATGGTGCCATGTATGCACATCTTGTTCTGGACTAAAAATATCCTGGTAGGTGGATTTGTCGTGGAGGACGACCGGTTCAGTAGCCTGCTCGGTATCCTGATATTAACCCCCTGGATTTTTCTTGGAGTTGCCTCAAAGACGCTGTATATCGATATATTACAACAACTCCAGAGATCATGCAGGAAAGCATTGTGCGTTCTTGTAATGCTCTTCAGCAGACTACACTAGAGGAATCAGTGTTGCAATTCATCCAGCGACTGAACCCGGTTATCGCTGCCAATGGTCACCAATTTTAACATCTAATGTGAATGTTCTACACATCGCAGTACCCATATAGATAGTACTAGTAGTACATGGGTATGTTGAGGACAATCCATTTTTTGCCTTAAATTTAATTAATTTTCAAGGTTTTTTTCCCAAGGATTTTACCCTGTTTTTACCTGTTTTTCAAGCATAAAATCTACCTTAAAACAGCTCTAAAAATGGCCAAAAAAAAGCCTCTAAAACAATGTTTCTTCACATTTTTTCACCTCTTTCAAAACGAGACTATATGACCAAAAAAAAAAAGACTTATTTTTTCCTTAATTATCGTGAAATGTTAAGGTTTTTTCCTTAATTTTCAAGTGTTTTTCCTTAATTATCATTTTTTTAAAGTGGCACGAAAATCACTTTAAATTTTATGCAAAGTAACTACCTTGCTAATTAAAAGAAATAATTACTCTTAATTTTACATAAAGCAAGCAAATTAAGCCAGATCTGTAAGCTAAATCAAACAAATTTAAGGCAAAAATTAAGCAAATTTAAGCTAAAAAGAAGCTAATTTAAGCTAAATATGCAAATTAAATCATGCAAAGTTAAGTGAAATATGAAAATAAAGATTAAAAAGTAATTTAAAAGATTCAAAACATAAACTTTTTATATTTTAAGAGAATTCTATATCATGTATAGATTTTCCATTTTTAATATATTTTAAATCTTTGTATGTTATAAAAGCATATTTCTCATCTATCAATTTAAATTTTTTTATTGAATATATTTTCATAGTGATCTGGTAAAGTAATTTTATACTTACTGTCTAGAACACATTTAATTTTTTTTTACCATACTTAGATTCATAAATTTGGAAATCTGTAGCAGCATAAGATTGATTAATTTCAAGCTCTTGTCGTTTTGTCATTTCATGTGAATTGTTTAACTTGTTGAGCAGCGATTACATTTTTGTTTTATTCATAAAGAAAGAAATTCGATAATATTAAAAAAAAAAAAAACAAAAATGGTTATATAATATTTCAAAATTATAAAACTGAAGTGTAATCAATAGTTACATTTTTGATATTCTAAAAATTTCAGCAACATTTCTCTGCTTAAAAAATTTCTTTCATTATAAATAAAAATACAAAATAATAAAATAAGTGAGATTTGTAAAAAGTACGGTGAAGTATTAAACATAGAAAGTTTTTCATCGCATAAAAGAATAAAAGATAAACATATTAACACCTGCAAAAAATTTCCAGCTGAATATGGTAGAAATTATTACGAGTTAAATAAAGAGAAAGTACTATGTGAATGTGGGAAAAAAAATCTGCATCTCAAAAAAGCATACAAATACTAAAACACACAATACACTATTAGATATTCTAAATTAAATTCAACATGGTAATTATTCAACAAAAACATTTACAGTAAGTAATGAGAATAAATATATAAAATTATTTTCTTCTCATTAAACTACTAAGGAAAAAAATATATGTAAAAAATGTATTAATTACAAATATATCAAGAAGTTAAATAGTTAAAAATGATTATCATAAAAATTAGTTAATTATTAAAAGCTATTTCATTATCATCAATAATTAAAAAAATTTATTCGATTTTATACCTTAATATTTTATCTTTAAAATCTTTTTTACTTTGTAAATTTTTATTCTTATTGAATGCCCATCTAAAATAAAGCAATTTTATTATTATCAATAATTTAAACATTTTATTCGATTTATACCTTTATAATTTTTATCTTTATATTATTCATTTTCTATATAAATTTCTATCCCCGTTAAATTAAAAATGTCGGTGTAAAATCTAAATGATTTAAAGGCGGTGGAGTTAATAACTATAGCTAAAAGTTATAAAATAAAAAATACATAAACTAAGAAATGATGATTTAATTAGAAGTATTAATAAAAAACAAGATATATCAATTTAAAAAATCTACAGAAAATCTAAATGATTTAAAAGTTAGGGAGTTAAGAACTAAAGGTAAAAGTAATATTTATATATATTTATATTTATATTTATTTATTTATATTTATATATATGGAGACTAAGAAAAAATATTTAATTAGAACTCATATAATTTATTTTAAATGAAGAAACAAAGAATAATTTTACAAATTTACCTCTTCCAAAAGGTAGATTAATATATAATAAAGCTAAAAAACAACTAAAAGAAATATTTTCTTTTTTTGATAATGTATTTGTAAACCAAAGAAATAAAATTAACCAAAATTTAAAAAATAAAGCTTTTTCAATAACCAATGTTAAAAAGAAAATTAATGTTTACGTCAAAATTTTCCTTTAAACAAAAAATTGTTAATGAAAGTGTGGAAAAGAGACTACCATTCGAAATTCGTGAACTCAGTCGTAATTTAATTGAAGACTTCAACATTTGGCAAACAAAATTCAGCATTCGAATAAACGATTTAAAAGGCAATTCCGTAGAAAAATGAAAACTGTGCGAAATGATGTTCATGCGACAATTAAAGCTGTAAAACAAAATAACTGGTTATAAACACGGTGATCAAATGAGAATAAATGCAAATAATCAGAATTTTCACCATACAATTTCCGCCGCTAGAAATCACAATTTTTAATTACGAAAATTTACTTGCTCATATTGAAAGAATAATTACATCCAATGAAAATGTAGACATAAAGGAAACTACTTTGACATCGATGTTTATAGTGTTCTAAGAGTAACTGTTCAAAAAGGTAAAAAAAATTGTCAATGTAGCTAAAGGTATAAATACGAAACGAAGTATTACTAAAATTGACAATACTGGTCATTTATATGGACTCAGAGCAATAATTACAGCATTAACATATGAAACTAATATCATTTTGGATAGAGAATTAATGGAAAACGAACTTGTTTACATTAGAAAAGGTAGAAAATTGCAAGAATAATTGGCTCATGAACTTTGTGGTAGAATGGGGGAAAACTGTGAAAATGGTCTCGGTTTGGAAGATATTATGGATGCAGAAGAGTTTCTTAATGTTCAAATTAAAGTTGTTTCAGCTGCACATTTCAACTCAATTATATAATCTGGTTCAAAAAACCAAGAACTATTTATTTGTATTTACACAATGAACATTATCATGTAATTACTAGAATGAAAGCATTTTTAGGAAGTGTTTATTATTATAGAAATTGCGACAAACCATACAATAATAAATACCAACATATTTTGAGAAAAATAATAAAAATATATGTAATTTGTGCAAAAACCACAACACATAAAAGTTTGGGAAGATGCAGAACATATTACAATATATTGCCAAAAATGTAATCAATATTGTTTTGGAAAATAATGTTTTTCTAATCACGAGGATATGTGTAAGACGGATTATAAGTGTGAAACGTATAACAAAATATGCTTGAGAAATAAACGATACATTTTCGGTTATGCCAAATGTTGGAATTGTTTGGAATTTGTGAAAACTGACGAATATGAATGTTACATGCAAAAGAGACGACAAAAGGGCGGTTTTCGCAGATTTGCCTGTACTTGTAATGGCAAATCACAGAAAAAATATATTCCCTGTTCTTACATAGAAAAATACTACTTGTTTGACTATGAAGCAACACAAGATACTGGTTTTCACACACCAAACTTGATATCTATTCAAAATTTTAATTTTATCAAACGCTATTTTAAAACAAATGATGATTTTTGCGAATGGGCTATATCTGCTGAAAACATAGGATATACATTTATTACCCATAATTCCAAATGTTACAGATAATATTTTATATTAAAGTTATGTGTTAGAAATAGCATAAATCCCGACGTTATATAACAAGGTTCCAAAATAATTATGCTCGCAATAACACAGTCTGCCATAAAAATAATTCATAGTATGAACTTTATTCAAGGTAGTCTTGCAGCGTTTTCCAAAACATTAGGTTTACAAGAGCTAAAAAAAAGGATCTTTTCCACACTTTTTCAATAAACCAGAAAATCAAAATTACGTTGGAAAAATACCACCAATAAATAATATAATGGCATCAACACAATGCAACAAGAACAACGTAATATTTTTTTCAAAATGGCATGTAAAACAAGTAAAAGAAAAATATATTTTTGATTTCAAAGAATAAATAGCTGAATATTGTGGTTCTGATGCTGACATTTTACGACGTGGTTGTCTTAAATTAAAAAAAAAAATCATTTTTAGAAATAGCAAATATAGATCCTTTTAAATACATAAAATAGCGAGTGTTTGTATGGATGTTTATAGATCCAGTTTTATTTTGGAAAATACTATCGCTTTAGTTAAAGAACAGAAGAAAGAAATGTTTAAGTAAGGAATCAATTTCGTGGTTAAATGCATTTCCTAATATTCGTCATGCTTTGAATGGTGGAGAAATAACTATTTTCGGAGCAAAAGATGACGGTTATGACGATAAACCTAAAACAATATCTCAATATCACTGTTGTTTTTGGCATGGTTGTCCTGATTGTTATTCCCCAGACACAATAAATAAATAAAAATATGGATGATTTGTTTATTAAACCAATGAATCGAACTACAATTTTCAGACAAAATGGTTACAAAGTAAGGGAAAATGTGGGCTTGCAAATCATGGAGGGGGGGGGGGGGGGGAGAGACTTTCTACAAAACATTAAAACAAATTTAAAAGGTAATAGAACCATTACAACCTCAAATAGCATTTTTCGGAGACAGAACAAATACTTCAAGACTGAAATATTCAGGAAAAAAATTAAGATATATAGATAATTGTTGCTGGAAATTTAACAGCAATGTTTTATGTTTATTATCCTCTTGGTCATCAAATTAAAATATTAACCTAATAATCACTACGAAAATTGGTTTCGACCTATCAAATGTAAAGGTTTATGACCACAAAATTTATATACTACTGTGCTTCCAATTAAGCGATAAAAACTATTGTTTACTTTATATTTAAAATGTGTTGATGAGAAAAAAGGATGATGTAAACACACTGATGAAGAAAGAGAACTAAACGGAATATGAACAACATTAGAACTAAATAAAGTTATCGAAAAAGGATACAAAATACTTCAAATTTATGAAGTTTGATATTTCAATCAAATAAGTAATAATATGATTAGATATTACACATAAATATTACGTATCTCGCACGTTAATGCATCGCCGGTTATCACCACTACGGAATATACTGTATTTACTGTTTATGCTCAACATACTGGACTGCGCGCCACCGACATCCATTCTAACTACAACACCGACACACCTGACCAGTTGTGCCGACCTACGCATGTCAATAACTAACATATTTATACACAACGCCATCTCCCTCTTTAACTTATCACTCTACATAGTCCTTCAAACATAAGAGTTGTTGTCTAACATGTTTGAATGTCACCGCTTCCTGAGGTTCCAGGTTCACAAAGCCATGGCATCGAGTCTGGTGTTCAAACCTTTGAATGGACTAGCTTCTGGGCTTGTCGAAACAGGATGTCTTCCTGTTGTTGTAGGTAGCCGTTGGTCCCCCTGGTGATCTTGAGGTTCCCCTCGCAGCTGGTCCCCAGAAGAGACTATTGAGTTTGCCGGATTGTCTGCCCTGCGACTCTGCTGCTGTTGTTGCTCAACTTGGTTTTGCCGCTTGTCCTGTCCTTGCTGACAAGTACTGTATCCATGGAATCCAGTGCGTTCATGGAAGTGTGACTGCACATTGGTGCTAGCTTCTCCGTACATATGTCTGGTTCCAGAATTTCTTGTCACCAGTTGGTGCAAGTGGGGTTTGTCCCCCACTTCATGTATGAACTGGCCATGTGCTGCTGTTATGACCTCTTGCAGCCTTGTTTGCCCCTCCACCATAATTTCGAAATAGTACCAAGACCCCTATCGTAAAATGCCGTACCCTCTTTGGTTGCATTACCAACGGCGGTGACTGTTGTTCCGTGTCCTGTGGTCCAATGCTGTCCTTAACTGCCACCCAAACAATATTTCAGCTGGTGTCTTAAACGTTCCTGCACATGAAGTTGTACGCAATGCAAAGAGAGTCCGAACCAGTCTCGATTTCCAGTCTTCTGCCCCGAGTTTCCTCAACTTCCCCTTTACTGTTTGAACCATTCTCTCAGCCTAACCATTCCTTGAAGGATGGAACGGCGTTGCTTCCACAAGATGGATTCAATTTTTCCTTGCGAAAAGGCTGTGACAAAGGCTGTGCCATTGTCAGAGATCACACACTCTAGAATGCCATGGTAGTTGAACATTTCCCACAGCTCTTGGATCACAGCCATGAAGGACACTGATAATACAATTTTTAACTTTCACCCATTTAGAGTATGAATCTACCACTATCAAAAAGCTATTCTCTTGAAAAGGCCCAAAAATATCTATATGCAATTGGGACCAAGGTTTTACCTGTGGGCCCCAACGTACTCCCTGCACTGTAGCGGGGTTGGCGTGCTGTTGCTGACGTGTGGTAGTGACTAACCATCCCCTCAATGTCTTGATCCATCCCTGGCCACCACATGTAGCTCCATGCCATCATATTTTATTTTACAATACCATCATGGCCAGTATGTAGCATTTTCAGTAGGCTTCCTCTCACTGCTATAGGCACAACCACGCGATTACCCGACAGGAGAAACCTGTGTACAACGATAATTGATCTTCCCTGTTCCAATACGGACGAAGGTCGTCTGATATTTTCCCCTGCGACCAGCCTGCAAAAATATTGTGCTCCACTTGAGTTAATACCGGGTCTTATTCTGTCAACGAGGCCAACTGCCTCGCCTCAATTGGAAAATCTGGAAATGCCTCCAGCATTAGAACATCCTCTACTGCTGGCACATCCATTTGAGGCCCTTGGACTGGCAATCTACTTAATGCATCAGCACATCCTATTTCTATGCCTGATCGATGCGACAGCTGGAAATCGTACATGGAGCGTCATAGACTCCAGCGTAGTAATCGTGGTGACAGGATATCAGAGGTCTGCTTTGTTGGGTTCAACAACCTGCAGAAGCGGTTTGTGATCTGTGATTATGATGAATGGCCGTGCAGTCAAGTACTGTCTAAATTTCGTAACTCCAAACATAATCGCCAATGCCTCTTTGTCGATTTGGGAGTAGATCCTTTACTGCTTGTGGAGTGTGCGGAACCCAAAAGAAATTGGTCTTTCACTCCCATCCTCACATGTATGAGCTACCACCGCCCCTAACCCATACTCAGAGACATCACAGGTCAGTACGATAGGTTCCGATGAATCATAATGGGTTAACACTGCATCTAAATGTAAGAGTTCTTTAGATGCCCGAAATGCTGCATCGTGCACTTCCAACCATTCCCATTCTTCTCCATAGTATAGTAACCAATGCCATGGTTCTACATTATATGCCTTGTTAGGAAGAAACCTTTCATAGAAATTCAAGAGCCCTAAGAATGACTGTAGTTTCTTCTTGTTGCTCGGTCAAGGTGCTTCATGGATGGCTTTTGTTTTTTCTGCTGTCGGATGTATCACCAAGCTATCCACCCGGTATCCCAGAAACTGCACCACTGTGGCTGCGAACATGCATTTATCTCTTTTCAGCCATAACCCTGCATAATCAATTCTTCCTAGCACCTGATGTACCAGCTGCCAATGCTTGTCCTCATTTACACCAGTAATCAAAATGTCGTCCAACAGCACCACCGCCCCAGGTATCCCAGCCAACAAGGTCACCATAAGCCGCTGGAAAACAGCTGGAGCATTACTAATGCCAAAGGGCAGTCGTTTCACTCGAAATAACTTTTTCATGGTGTTCACTGTTAATATCCCCGATGTAACCTCATCCACTGCCCCTTGTAGGTACGCTTCTTCCAAGTTTAATTTTATAAATACAGTCCCTCCAGCCAAGTTTTAAAATGCCTCATTAATGGTTGGCAATGGATAGATGTTTTTGTTACACACTGTGTTCACTGTGACCATATAATCGCCACACAGTCTCGCTGATCAATTTGCCTTACGGACTGGTACAATTGTGAATGTGGCACAGGTTCATAAACTCCTTGCTCCACCAAGCTATCTATTTCCTCCCTCACTCTCTCTGCCAATGCAAATGCTACTGTTCGGCTCTTCCAAAATTTTGGCTTGACACCCGGCTGGAGCTCGATGGTCACCATTGATCCCTTGTACTGTCCCAGTTCTGTGTTTGCAAAGACCCATGGGTATTGGTTTACCATTTGTGTAGCTTTGCCACGTTGTAGCGAGTGGATCCCTTCCACTGTAATGCCCAAGGGCTTCAGCCGGCTACATCCTAACAGACGCGGACAGTTCCCCTCCCACAACAGCAAATCTACCTGAGCAGCCGCAATTTTGGTGTGAACCTGCACCGTTAATGGCCCGAGCACCCTTAGTTGCCCTTGAGACCATGTGTGCAACACCAACCTTGCTTCCTGTAGTGCTGGTTGGCCTGGCCACAGTCGTTTGTATTTCTTGTTACTAATGATTGTATGGCCTGCCCCTGTATCTACTTCCATATGCAGCTCCTTGTCATATAATCATACTTTCACCTGGAATGATGGGTGGCCTCTTGTTGATCCTACATCCATATAATATAGGCCTAAATTGTACATTGCAGAGTCTTCATTGGAAGAGTCCATTTTTTCCTGAATGCTGTAATTTGCATTTCTTTTGTAATCGGCAGTGTTCCTGGGGGACCCCTGGCTTTACCAGTTTCTCTTTTATATGCATTCTTGTTCCAGATGGCCAAGATTTGGACAGAAATTACATGTGGTACCTTGATATCGACAATTTTGGGGGCTGTGTAATCCATTGCATCGCCAGCATGTTTGTTGCCCCTTTCTCCTTTGGTCACCTGACATCCCCTTGCTAGGCCTGTCTTCTGATACACACTTCTGCACGGTCATATCCGCCACAGCCGCCACCAAGTAACACACTGCTACAGCTCCCACCAAGTCACTCACTGCACCCCTCAGGTTATTTACATTATGGCTTGCTGTTTCTGCTGCTATGGCCAGATCCACAGCCTCCTTAAATGTCACTGCCTAATCATGTACACCAGATACTAACCAATCATGCAAAATTCACTCCTCATCTGAAAATTTACAGTGTGTGGATAGCCGTCGTATTTCGGCCACATATGTGAAAAAAGTTTTCATCTCTTGCTAGTCATGCTTGTAGAATTTGAACGTCTCCACAATATCACTTTGAGTCGGCTCGAAATACATCGATAGTAACCTTAAAATATCATAGAAGGTCACCTCATCTGTTGCTTTAGGCACTACTAACGATGCAACCAAACTATAAAGGTAGGTGCCACACACTGTAGAGAATATTGCTTTCTTCTCTTCCGCACCCTGTATCTTGTTGGTCATGAAGTAGTAATGTAATGGTTCAGCGTATGTCTTCCACGAATCCCTGCCTGGGAGGAATTCGCCAAATGAACTAAAAAAACGCCATTCCTCATATGAGTACCGGCCATTGAGGTTATGAACTTGACTTCTCGCCCATCGCGACTCCGATGCGAACCGAAACTGACACCCATCAAATACCATGAATTTGCACCCACTCGTCGCCAATGTTACATATCTCGCACATTAATCCATCGGCGATTATCACCACTACGGAATATACTGTATTTACTGTCCATACTAAACATACTGGACTGCGTGCCACCAACATCTATATTAACAACAACAACGACACACCTGACAAGTTGTGCCAACCTGCACATATGAATAACCTAACATATTTATACACAACAAATATGTTTAAAGATAAGATTAAAACATTTATGAAAATTAATGTGGAAACTAGTCCTTGGGAAGACGATTATAAATCAAAAGAAGAATAAATTCGTGTTATTAAAAAAGAAAACGCTATCGATTTATCAATTAAAGAAATTGTAAAAAACCTGGGAAAAGGGCTGTTACCAAAGTTTGTTTAAATTCACTTTGGGGCAAGTTTGGCCAAAGACAAAATTTATCAACAAACATTTTGTTTAAAATGCTCAACAAGGATATACAATTTTATTGGATGATAAATGAGAAGTTACTAATGTGGTTTACATTAATGACAAAGTAATTGAAGTTGCTATATAACAATAATTATGTAGAAGATAACACTGCAACAAATATATTTATAACAACTATCACTACTTTAGATGCTTGATTATGATTATATGAAATATTGGATAAATTAAATAATTAAGTAGTATATTAAGGCACAGATAGCATTGTTTACATCGACAATGGTAAAAACTGTGTTAAAACAGGTTGTATGCTTGGCGAATGGACATGTGAATTTGGAAAAAATTATTATGTGATCGAATGGATAAATACAGTCCCAAAAAAGTTATGGTCATGAAACTTTTTTGGGAAAACAAGTTACAAAAATTAAAGGATTCACTTTAAATCATGAAAATCCTTGCAGTTGAATATGAAACTGATGGTTGAATTAGTACCAAAAACTAAGGACAATGCAGTTATAAAAAACGACATGATTACAATAGGTAAGAAAACAAAAATCTTGTGAATAAGCTTATGACAAAAGAATTCTAGTTTGACTATGATAAATGTGTGATTTTGAATTAAAGACATGATATAAATATATTACCATGGTGATATTAAAAAAAATTGTTATATATAATTAGATTTGATATTTATGTATTTTATTTTATACGTAATTGTTTTTGTATAATTTTATATTTTTTAATATATTAGTATCTTCTATTTTTACATTTTATGATTTCAAAAATTTGTAATATTTTAAACATATTTAGTTTCTAAAATAATATCTATACGAGCACCACCAAAACAAGTAGTTTTCCAGTTTAATCTCTAATGTTTAAAACAATGTAATCAAAATGTTCATTGTTAATTTAAAAAAAATGGATATGTAGGTTCATAAATATCAGAATCTCTAAATTCAAAATTGGCTTTTGGTGAAAAACTGGTGATTATATCTGTTTCTAAATTATTAGATTCATCATTTTTTTTAACAGGTCATATGCCAAGTTACAATGAACATTTTTTTAATGGGTCAAAATTAAGTTATTTAGTACCTCTAACAATTTTTACTACTTCGATAATCATATTTCTCTACAAACCAAGAATATCAGATATTCGATAGTCAAAATTTAATATCAAACCTACATTTAACCAATATTCTATTTTTCATGTTGTGTGATGTTAGTTCAATGTTATTAGTTGAAAATGGTTCTATTAAATTTATAGTTTTTTTTTTAATGATTCGATATTAAATTGTCCTCGAGGTATATTAAAAATATTTTAAACAATGTTATTGTATTATTGTTTATATTAAGTGTTGCAAATTTTGTATGAAAACTAATAAATGTAATCGATTTACCTTTATTAATTATATAATGAAGATTATTCTATAGGAGCTAACTATTATTTGTTAACTCTAATACTTTATTCTGCATTTTAGAAACATTATATAATTACATACAAAATGATGTCATTAAATAAAAAATATTATTTAATGGAAAATCATTATTTTATTAAATGAAAAAATCATCTTATTAACTGAAAAAAGTATCTTTATAAATGATAAAATTATATCATTAAATGAAAAAAAAATAATCCTATAAAATAAAATTATCTTCTTATATGAAAAACTGTCTTATTAAATGAAAAAAAGTCTCTAATTAAAGAATTAACTTATTAAATGAAAAATGGACATATTAAATGAAAAAATGTATTTTTGATGAAACATTATCTTATTTAATACAAAAAATAATCTTATTAAATATTTTAAAAAATGATCTTATTAAATAAAATTTGTTTTTATTTAATAAATAAATTTTATTAAACTGAAAAAGTTTGTTGGGGTGTTGGTGTTTTAATTTCTGAAGCAAAATCTGAAAATAAAAAAAGGAGAACTATTGCCTGACAATATGAGAGCAATAATAGTGGGCCCTAGTAATTGTGAAAAACTAATTTGATATAGAATTCTATTTATAAGAAAGGTTGGCTAAATTAGAGTAATTTGTATGTTTGTTCAAATAGTTTAAATCATCATAAATATATTGAGTTAGAAAATTATATTGATGAGTTATTCTAAAAGCTAAAAATTAAAGAAAAATGGGATACTTTTAATAATAATAATAATAATGAAATTATTCCTTTAGATTAATCTGAAAATTATTCTCTTCTAATATTTGATAATGTTATTTTAGACAATCTAGATATATCATTCATGATTATTTTATGAGAGTAATACATAAAATGAAGATGTATTTTATTTAGCTCAAACTTTTCAAGAATACCCAAACAATTGGTAAGAGATAATATGTATGTTCTATGTGTATTTAAATAAGATGTCAATTATTTAAAGCATATTAAAAATGATTTTGTTGATGGAGAGAGACATGACTTGTGAAAAATTTCAAGAGATTTGTGCAAAATGTTGTAATGAAGAATAAGGTTTTATAACATTATATTTTAGTAGAAAAATGAAAGAAGGGAATTGTAGCAATAAAATTAAAAACTTAATTTCATTTTTTTTTAAATTTGCAAGATACTCTTTCTATTTTCAAGATTTGTTTAAGGTATGTTATGAAGATTAAAAACTAATGTTAAACACATTTTATGAATGTTCAAATGCTGTTGCATTAAAAATAATTTAGAAAATTTATACCCCGCAAAATTTACAGGGAATGGATATTTACAGAAAAATATTTAAAATTCGCAAAACATTTGTTTTATTAATCCACTAGTTATAATAATTATCAAAACCTAACCATATAACATATATTTTATCACCTTTGGTGTTTAAAACATTTTCAACAAAATATTCCTCAGGATAGTTTTCATTATTCCGTATTCATAAAAACGGTATATTATTTCTTCTGCTTGGCATCTTTCAGTTTGTAAGTTGGCATGTCATAATTTAAAACCTTAACAATAGTAAATAATTTCGTTGTTCAATTAGGAGTATACCATTTTTTTTAAATTCGTTTAATTTTTGTAACACGAACATCAACACCAGCTTTGTATTTCGGTTTAGTAAAGATATGTTTGACATTATTTTTTCATTTTTTTAATTATCTTCTTTTGGTTTCATGCCAATAGTTTTATGTTTGGTATTGTTGTATTCTTTCACTAATTCATCTAATATAGTTATCCATTTATAAATGCCATTCAAAGCAAATTTTTATCACATTTCATTTTTCATTTTGTAAATAAATATTTCTATAATACTAGCTTTTAGTTCACTGATTGTAGAATAATGATTGATGTTATATTTTTGCATAAGTTCTTGAAATATTTTATTATAGAATTCAGAACCATTATCACTTTGTATATTATGTGGTTTTCTTTTTATCAATACACATTCTAAACCAATTACTACATGTTTAGATATTTTATCTTTTATAGGTATAGCAAATGCATATTTTGAAAAAAACATCAATAATTGTCATAATATATTTATTCCCATTATTTATATATGATATACATTTTCAATTACCAGTATCCATCTCAACAAATTCTATTTTCCATAAATGATCAATTCCATATTTCTTTATTTTTATTCTCGGGTAATTCTATGTTGCTTGTTTATATAATTCATTGATTATTCCTACTCTTACATTGGGCAAAATATTTTATTAAATGTTGATTTATTATAATTAAATATTGAACATTCAGTTTTCTGAACTAATCATCAATGTTTCATATTTTAATTTCATATATTGTTATTTTTAGTAATTTTCTTACACTTTAAATACCAAGTATTCTCCATTTAATAGTAAAAATATATATTTATTCTTTATATTTCACAAATATTCGTATTATTGTCAACAATCCATCGCAATTAAGATCCATATCCCCTTTCATTCGAAATGTTAAACTATCATGTCATTTAACATCAAAAGGCTTGCTGTAATCTATTTTTATATTTTGATTCAAATAAACTTCCAAATTATCATACTGTCAAGTTAAGTAATCAGTAATTATTTTGTAAACAGTACAATCAATCATAAAAGGAAAGAAAATTTGATATTAGCTAAGTGAAAAACATTCCTTTCTTCCCACTTTGCATGTAAATTATATATATATATATGATTTTTCTTCCTTACATATTTATATTTTCGAGTTAACAAGTGTATCACAATTATTCGAAACTGATTGGTTTAAATTTTGAAATTTAACATCTAATTATTTGTCAAAAACTGTTTCGCTTTTCTCAATTTTCGATTTAACAAGCATATCGCAATAATTCAAAACTGATTGATATAAATTTTGCAATTTAACAGCTATTTCTTTATCAAGAAATATTTTATTGAGATCATCTTTTCCATCTATAGGATCAGCGATATTATTAATTCTATGATTGTGAATAGAAACAAATATTTAGTATAAACAAAAACTTTACTTATTTGATCATGCCAAGCAGAAACAATATTATTGTATTTGAGTCTAGATTTTTTTCATCAGAAACAATAGTATTGTGTTTTGAATCTACAACTTTTTAAAATTTATAATCTGAAGTAATAGTTTTTAATTTCAATCTACATATTTTTTTAAATCAGAAACAATAGTATTGTAACTTGTATTTACGATGTTTTTAAAGCATAAAGTGAAACAATAGTATCGAATCCTGAATTTACATCTGTTTTATTAGCATAAACAGAAGCTATAGATGAAGCAGTAGTTAACATAGTTTTGTATCTTGTATCTACATTGGTTTTTTAAGCATAAGCAGAAACAATAATTTCGTAATCTTAATTTACATCTTTTTAAAATCTGAAGCAATAGTTTTCTATCTTCAATTTGCATCTTTTTTTAAATTAGAAGCAATAATTTTGTATCTTGAAAACAAAAGCAGTTGTTTTGTATTATAATTCTAAATTTTTTTTTAAGCAAAAGCATTATTGTCAAAGTTTTTATTCAAAAATTTGATTAATGGTTTCCCAAATATATCCGTTATTAAAGATCAATAAATCATATCATGAAACCTAAAACCTCTCTAAAAAATGTATAAAACAATTAAACATAGACGTCCTCAGATAAATTAATTAAAATTCTGAATTCGATTATCATTGTAATAAACATTTCGGTTTTTGAAGAAATTATTTAAGTTACTAGGATTATTACCTCCAAATGAATCGAAATAGCAAACATCATTATTTTCTTTAAAATAAACTCAATTAGTACCAGGATTTCATGAAATGTCAAAATTAACCATGACATGTCAATTTTTGTGAATTATATTTGGTAATTTATCTGTCATATAAACATTTCTGAAACATTTAATTCTTTGTATCTTTACATATTTCTCAATATCAAAATTAGACAATGGTGATATATGAAAATTTTGGCCTTTCTTTTTTTTTGTGCAACTAAACCACTTCCTGATTTATTTTCTATTGCTAAATAATGTCTTTGTTGTTCCTCTAATAATTTTTTTTTCATTTGTTCAACAGAATTGAAAATTGCAGTAGCTCCTCTGGCTAAAGCTCCAAGTGCACCCAAAATTGGAATTAAAATTGGTAGAATCCCACCATAATGTAAACCACATCCAGATTTTTCGTTGGCTATCTTTTTTATTGTAAATAGTGGCAAAGATAGTTTGAAACCTTTGCTTTCTTTCAATTCTTTTTATTTTTTCTCTCAAGTAAATCTTTTGTTAAAATTTTGCGTATACCCAGATCTCTTAATTGATAAATGGATATATCAAAAGTTATATTTGTTATCTTCATTTATAAAGAAAAGATATTAAATATTATTAACTAATTGATTTTAATACCACATCCTAGTTTTCTTTTTGTAACATAGTTGAAGCAAAAACTTCAGAAGCAATTGTTTCACCAATTGGAGTATCTTTATTTATCATAATTTCTTTTGCTTCTTTTTGTAAAGTTTTATCAGGTTCATGTCTAGATTCTAAATCTTTATGATCTCTATAAGCAATATTATGATATTTACACGCTTCATCTAATTTATTTATTCCATTGTCTCCTTTTTCCAATCTTTCATTTAATTTTGTAAATGGTCTACAGTAATTATAGCCTGGCAAATGCATTTCAGGCAAACTTATTGTTTAATGTCAATTTTATTATTTCTTTGCCATTATGTTAATAATTCCAAAATGAATGTGGAATTACATTTAAAACTCTTGTAAGATATGGAATTTCTTTTGGATTATTAATAACACATTCAGAAAACTTATCGTTCAACATTGTCATTTGTGTCTAAAACCATATCTTTGTAATTTTCTAAGTTATTATCAGTGTATTTATCTTTAAGATCTTTTTTATTTTTGTTAACAAATTAGAAAGTCCTTACGTCAATTTATATTATTTACCATTAACAGATATTTTATCATTATTTAGCATTTCTTTTGTATCTCCAGTGTAAAAATTATACCCATCTCCTCGTAAGCCATATTGTGTTTTAAGAACATTTATTTTTTTGGAAATTTCTTTTCCAAGTTTTATATTAGAATCTTACATTGGCATAGTTCCCATTTGTTCTTCCAAATTAGGAGATTGTGTCCTGCAAATATATCTCTTTCAAATTATGTTTCTTCTGGTGTTGGTGTATAATCTAAATTTTTTGCTGCTACTGGAACTAACATCGTTATTAAGTTTTTATTTTCTTCACTTACTTGTTCTACTTTTTTAAATCAATATTTCGTAATTCGCCAGTTAAATGTAGCTCTTTCTTCTTATTATTTCATTCTCTGCTTCATGATTCTTTTTATAATTTTTGTATTTTTCAATGAGTGACTTAACCCGAAAAACTTCTTTTGATGAATCTTTCATTTATATATATTTTTTTTCTTATAATAAATTAGTTATAAAAGTATTGAGACTTTTTAAAGACAAACTTTTCCTCCAACAGATCAAACTAGAGGAAATTTAAATGTTTACAATAATAGAATTGAATTTGATATTCCTATAGGTGATGGATTTTCTTTTCCAAACGATGCTTATGTTTTTTAAGAATATAGATTACCAAAGAGAGATAAAGAAGGAAACGAAACAAACTATGAAAAATTTGATAATATTGATGTTTGTTCTAACTTTTCCCTTTTCAATTTTCTAGAGTTTAAATCCCAAAACACAGTAATATTATTGAAGCTGTTGATAATCCAAGAATAACATCAACAATGATGAATGCTTTGTTAAGAACTCTAAGTGAACAAAATTATTTAGAGTTTGCTGATGTTGACAATAAATACCGAGTTAAATATATTCGCAGTGATAAAGCAAATAAAATAACCTATCCACTGAGATATTTGTTTGGTTTTATTCGAGATAATAATTATATTTACTGGAAAGATGGTTATAGAATTACTTTTTTTGTAATTCATCTGATAACAATTGGTTATTTGTTTATGAAACATAAAATGCAAATGGTGCAGTTCAGAAAAGTTATGCCGATCAAGGTAAAATTGTTATTGAAAAACGATAAATTATGTGTCCTATTGTTGAATAGGAATCTAACACAGCAATTGCAATTAAAGAAAAAATTTTCAAAAACCCTAAAACTAATAGAAAAAATTTTGTTTCTATGTTTGATCACTGCAATGTAAGAAATATTTATGATAAAAATGGAAGCAATGAAATTTTTCCAAAAGAAAATGGAATCTAGATAGTGAAAATAGTATTTGTGAAAAAATGTTTCTTGCTTATAATGATTTTAGAAATTTAAAATCAAAACTAGATACTATATAGAAATAACGAACTTTATTATATACTGACTGTAAACTTTCATGGTGATATCAATTATTATTCATTTTTGGCCGAAGACCATTATATGCTATCGATTGTTTATATAGAAAAACATCTATAGCTAAAGAAAAAACAAATATAAAAAATAGTTCTGATTTTGCTAAAGCTATTGAAGCAGAAACAATTTGTAATGTTGTTTTAATCAGCCAATGGAATCTAACTTTTGATTATTTGAAAGGAATTATTATTGAAGATATATAAATTGTTTACAATTAATAAATGGAGCAAACAAATTGTTCCGATAGTTTAAAATAAAGTTTAAGACGTGTAATTAAATGGTTACATCTTTTAAAACTTTAAATTTTTTTAGATGTAAAGTTGAGTTTTACAGAATAAAAAAAATATTTTCTTAAACCTAATGAATAACATAATATTTTACTTGATTTTGGCTTAACTTTACATGATTTAACTTGCAGATTTAGCTTAAATTTGCTTGCTTTTTGCTTAAATTTGCGTGATTTAACTTACACATTTGCCTTAAATTTGCTCAGTTTGGATAGAATTAAGATTATTTAATATTTGGAAAATGAGCGAATGAGCTACCTTCCATAAAATTAAAGTTATTTTTCGTGCCACTTTTTAAAATTTGAAAATTAAGAGAAAAACCTTACAATTAAGGCAAACACCTTGAAATTTCATAAAAATTAAGGAAGAAAATACGTCTGTTTTCTTATACTTTTGTTTTGAAAGAGGTGAAAAACGTGTGAAAACCTTGTTTTATGGGCTTTTTTTGGCCATTTTTATAGCTGTTTTAAGTTAGATTTTAGACTTTAAAAAATAAAAACAGTATAAAATCCTTGAAAATTAAGGAGATTTAAGAAGAAAAAAATGGGTTGATCTCAACCTACCCATATACTACTAGTACTACAAACAGGCAGTAAAGATCCCACTTTACGTGTATTATTTAATGTTCATGCTATGAAAGTGTACATAGGTCTTGACGTGCTTCATTGAATTCCCGATCTATATATACATGGTGCCATTTAGATAATTGATGTTTGTACTCGTTTTCACTACTAAATAATGCTATAAGACTGACTCCCCAGCAGTATTATTTCCCTCTTCCAGTTAAACAACCTTTATGTGAAACACTTTTTCTTTGGAGCCCTGGTACGGGGTTATTGTGGAAGGAAAATATAAATGGGACATTCTGTATATGGACGTAGGTTGGTTACCTCACACCGGGCACAACATCGCCTGTTTTGGCATCTTCTACGAAGGCACTGCATTCCCTGGTTCCTGCTGCTCCCGATGTGATGATGGCCGAACTATCTGTGTACACCAGCGCATAAATTCCAGAACTGTAATGGATCCACTTCTATTGCAAAGTCTTCGCCTATAATATCGCCACATGATGCGACAGCCATGAAGTTTACGAGTGTGAAAATCCTTTGTTTCGTGTTAACGAAGGACTGTAGGCGATTTATAAGTGTGTTCACTTTGTACGGACGAACACGAATAATTTTTGTGTTCTTGTGCATTATAAAACTAAATCTGAATAATTAGTTTTTATTTCATTCAGATATGTATCAAAGCTGATTTATTAAAAAATACTGTGTTTCAAAACATATTATTTTAATTTAGCTTACCATTATGCCAATAAACGGCTTATCGATACATACATTCTCGGGGCTATACATGATACTTACAAACTCGGTTTGACGAACCTGACCCTAAGAGTTTGCAAATTATATTACTCACCTATGCCTTCATGATAATGAAGTATTGTAGGAAATGTATACTTAAGTGTGTGCACTTTGCATTCATAGTTCAGGTATCATAGCTACCATGGTTACAACCCGACTGGCGAAAATGTGGCTGCTACACCGTAAACTGGCATAGTTGGCTGCAAAAGACTCTTAATCATTATTTTAAAAATATATAAAAATTCAATGTGACTCAGGTCATAGGCACATATGATTTTAGAATCAGCTCCGGCTAAAAAAAAATGAGTTGCATAATACATCGCTTGCCTTTAAACAGTTTTTAAAATGCTAACTAGTCATATTTAAAAGTAAATATTTTCTTTTCAGTGCTGATTTTACTATCACAGCTTGGAATAATAGAGATCGTGTTCATGGCCTAGGCCATATATGCATTGGTTAAAAAAAATTAAATATATAATTAATTTACAAACTAATATGTATAAAATTATATGTATAGTACATAAAAAGTATTTGTACAAAGGTATGCGACGAGTTCATATAGATCATTTAAGCACTTCGATTTGTCATTTGCTCAGTTAACAAAGTGGATATGGCACCTTTCTTGTGGCAGAATTGCCATGGGTTCGAATATACCTTCCTCCATGTGGGTTTTATTTTAACGTTACCAACTGTCCTAGCAAAGTGAAAAGTTTATATTCTTTCAAAATTATAAATCGAGATCGCATTAAAAGTAAATATTTGATACGTTGCACTGTATTTAAAAAATTAAGAATTTTTCAAATGTTAAATTTAATTATTTTAAGTGAAATAAATTTAATTATTTCTGGATACACCGAATCCTAGATGATGGATGGGCACTCGCTTTTTCCGATTATAAATAGGCCCAGTAGAAGTAAAAGTTACAGCTTCTTGGGGCAAAACAGATCTAGTTCCTGGAGCTTAACACATACTGAATCAACCGAGTAGGGATATTTTGTTGAGGCATTGTTTGCACTGGTAGCCTCCATGGTTCCCTTCAATTTCAGTGTATATGTTCAGTGTTGTTGTTAGCCTTTCCAGCAGTGTCATTAAAAAAGCAAAGCACATTATCAATATTGAGTTAATTTGTTATACTAATCTAACAATAAATGAGTAGGCCAAAGTTAATACAAGTCATGAGTAGTGACGAAAGTAGCGGTGATGTTGATAGTGGTTCATCTGATGTGTATGAACCACATTCTGAAGATGAAAATGAGTGTTGTAATGATAACGATCAATCACAGCAATCCAAGAAAGCGCGTCTAGGAAGAAATGAACGCAAGTGGGCAAGAAATGAAAAGAAAAGGAGACGTGCGGAGGGAAAACCTTATATCAACAGTCGTGGTAGAGAAGTTGGTCCAACGATTATAGGACCAAACTGTCAATGTAAATATGCGTGTTTTAAATATGTTGACGAGGGTAAAAGGAAGAAGATTATAAGAACATTTAACCAAATTGCACATAAACATAAACAAGACATTTATTCAGCTGGTTTAATAACCACTTCAACAGTGAAACGTAAACGTCCATAGACTGGTGATGGAAAACCTCGAAGATTTTCTAATACTTACAACATTAGAATTGGAACATTTGATCGAACATTGTGTAAAAAAGCTTTTGCTTCGATGCATGGGATATCTACAAAGGTAGTACAAAACATTGCTGCAAAGTTAAATAGCAATGCTAGTATTACTATCTTCGCACACGAAGCTGTATACTACCCCGGAGGTTTCGTATGGTGAAAATTAATTCCACTCTAGACGAAACTGTACATTTTCACTACACATAGCAAAGTATATCGAGTTTTAAACATCACCACACTCATTTTTAAAAGTAATACCATACTGCACACAATGTAAGCCTTCATGCATGTAGTGTTAACAAGTGCTGGAGTTGTACATTATGCATGGTGCCAACTCGGTAATAGTAGGATCAGGCAACAGGAAAACTTCTTCATATTCTCCGCAGTCTTCAGAAAACGGTTCGTCACTATTGTATTCAGAATTCATGGTGGCTGGACTGATTGACTGCTGGAATTGCCGCCTCAGGGCAAGGAAGAAATAATTCCTATATGAAAGCCTCCTTTACACAGTTACTCAATAAGCCAGAAAAACTCGTGGTTAAATTATTTACCATTTCAAGTAGCGATAGTGTAAACAGAGATATATAATTTAATGATAAAATGAACGTAGCTAGAAAATTTCGGTAGAATATAAACAAACTGTGATTACCAAAATGTAACATTTCAAGGAAATCGACACGAGTTGAAAACATACACGAAAATTTTTAGAAATTTGAAAAGCTAGTTAATGAGCGTTTTGTTTCATTGCAGAACACAACTAAAGAAAGTTTTGTATTGATGCAAACAAGTGTAGATGAGGTTCAAACTATATTACGCACGTTAGAAATTAACATCCCTAAAGATTTAGAGCAGACACGAACGTGTTTCGAGGATCAGATGTGCGTACTCGAAACCAGGGTATCTACAGTGGAAAGTGTAAATGCTGAGTCACACGTACATATCGACACACGCGTTATAGAAAATGTGGATCACCAGCTATCGAATATCAAACGTCACATCGAGTCGAAATTAAGCAAAACCACAGCCGACTACATGGATTCAAAACGAGATTTTGAAAGTAAAAGTAAGGAGTTGCAGAACACGGTAGTAGAGTTGGATAATACATTACGCAATATTCCTACTGTTAGTACTAGTACGCCTACTTCCAGTAGTACAATTACAGAACCATACATTCCAGCTAGTACCATAGTACCAACCCGCTAGGAGCAATGAAAATCACCAGACATTTTCAGGCAACATTGCTACCTCGCTATGTCCTTTAACGGCAACCATGATACGCCATCCCACAAAGCAATGGACATTTTCAGGAAACAGCAACAAGAACCCGGTAATTTATTTAAAGAAATTTGATGAGTATGTCAAGTTGTTTAACCTAAACGACAGCAGGTACTACTTTGTCTAGGTCTGAGTTTTGGTGGGAGGTGGAGAAAGAAGATGTACACTTTTGCTCAATTTAAAGACCGGTTCCTACAGCAGGAGTATTGGAGTGCTAAGATACAGGGAAACCACTCCTGTACTTGGAGAAGTACGACACCAAGAAAAGTAAAACCTTTGAACTGCACTATGGGGATATGTTTGAGCGCACGAGACATCTAGATGCTCTAATTGGAGACGAGGAGTTTGCTGAAGTTATAATTTCTCAACTTCCAGTAAAGTAACAGGACACGTGCCCATCGAAGTCTAAACGGGTCAGCGCATGGCGAGCTTAACCGGGATTTTTGACGCTCCCCTTAAACTTATTGTGTGTGCAGTGAATAAAGATCCGGAGGAAGTGCGGCAGGAACTACAATAAACATTACAGAGTTAGTAAGCTGAATATATTTCACCTTAATGACCTGGTATTATGACGTACTAACCCTACAAGCCGTACGTGGGGTTTTGTAACGAAAAAGGTGTTCTTAACGTTCGAAGAACCGTTCAAGGTAATTGCCGTCGTGAAAAATAACTGTTACGAGCTAGCAGATATGGAAGGTGATCCAGTGGGAAAGAGTAATATCATACAGCTTAAGAAGTACCATGATCCACGATTCAATACCCGGAGGAATGTCAGCAACAGCAAGACGCATGATTAAAATAACAGTCCTGATTAATAAGTTGATCATAGGCTGGATGCAAATATTTAGTAATACCAATGAGCAGTTTTGGGCCTAATACTTATTAGTTGATCCTGTCTAAGATTGAAGCAGAGCCTTGAGTAATGGGAAGCTGGCTGTAGTGTTGTTGTCATGTTTAGGTTAAGTGCCCTAGTATAAGTATATTCGCCGCACCCTTACGTTTGTTTGCCGGACTTGTGTTTAGTGATCCTATAGGTTTAATTTAAGCCCTGAAACTATCGTCACCTGTACGATCTATGAGATGTTACTGTTATCGCCATGGTTCGACTATACTGTCTGCTGAACGATTCGACGATATCCGAAAGAATAAGGAATGGGAAATTTTTTCAGTATATTACTTGACCACCTCTGTGATCTCCGCTAAGCGACTTGAATTTGTACGCCAGTAATTGAACTTGAAGGCCTTGCACGTTCAATAAGTGAAAGGAAACATACGTCATGTCAACATTAACCAACACATGTTATACACACATACCAGTACAGGTTAAGGTTAGCTGAAAAATACTTACGATTTTGTGGTTATTATTCCAATGAAGAAATGAGAATGGGAATATTTCTTTATTATTTTAGGGAAGATTGGAGGAACAAATCACATTTTCTGTTTGATACTTTCTTCTGAGATATTTGTACTTTCAACTATCACACCAATCACATGATAAGTTGCCTGTCTTCATGTAATTTAGTATATATTATTTTCGTTGTTTTCTTCTTTATTGAATATTTATCATGTTGTTGATGCAAGTTGTGTAAATAATATGTTATGTTAGCTTAGTTTTTGCTTGAAACACTGTAACAGTTTTATTTTGCATTGAGGAATCATAAATAAATCTATTATTGAAGTCCAGTCGTAATGAGTGAAACAACGTTGTTTGGGGGGTTGGAAAAGAAAATTTTCCTGTAGCCGCCTACTCACTAGCTGATGTCAGGGTCTTCGATATTTTACCCATGTTTAGTTGTTGTTATTTAAGGACTTCATGTTTAAATGCCATGTACAACGTATAATAACAGTACAGAAATAAATGTCACTCTGATTGCTCACTAGCAAATCACAGTAGAGGTTTTAAATTACGTCTAGTGGTGCTGTGAACTCAGAATATGAACTGAACTGTGTGTGTTTAGTATACCTACAGCAAGAATTGTCCTAAATAGCGTGTTATGCTTAACACAGTAGTGAAGTACTAGCTAGGTGAGACCTCTGTGCAACATATCTCCGAACACTCCTTCGAAGACGTTTATAGTATGACTTTGCCCAAATAATAACTGTGCATGTACGAGTGTGTTACCAGAAAGTCGCTGAGTGATCTCCAAGATTTCTTCGAGGAATTTCAACAGCGTAGATTGTCGAGGGAAACACCAGTACAGCAGTCCCAGTTTACGCGATGGATGGCGCAACAATTGCTTTGCTACTGTTCGTTCGTAAGGTTCGAACGTAACCCAAATATGGTAGAAGGACAATATGGCAAACTGAGGCATTTTAACATAACGTCGCTGCTCTCGCTGTTGTTAATTCAGATTTAAAAAATTAATAAATATTAAAAGTTATAGAAGATATTAAGGTAAAGTTTCATTTATTAAATAATACAGTACTCTAAAGTTAACCACAGTGTTATATATTTGTGGAATACATGTTATTGATAAACAGGTTGACATGCTTTGCCTGGAGTGTTTTTTCAAAAGTTGATTTTCATAAGTCGCTTCCAATTGGGAATGGAATATACATACTAACATATGAACTCAAGTCATTCAGCTTATTTACGTCACCTCTTAAGTTTGGCATGCATTAAGCACATTTAATTTTGTAATTCACTTTCAAAAACAAAGCTTATTTCCAAATTTTTATAACGTTATATCATCATGAACTAGCCACTTCTAATAACCAACCTGAATTTTACCACAGATTTTCATATACTTCATGACAAGAAAACTGGAAAACATGTTGCAGAATTCAAAAGCAGCTGAACTGAAAATAACTTACCTTGGTCGTGATTTTCACATACTTTCTGTTCAAATATAAGGACACTTGTTACTGCAATACAATTTGTAAGTACCTTCTCCAATACTGTGATCACCGCAAACAAAACTGTGTATAAATAGGCTAACATGTCAAAAGAAATGTGTGCATATCACTATATTGTAGAATGTGGCAAAATAATTCATTGAAAAACACCTTATTTAAGTTAATACTATAGGTGTATGCACAAAGTTAAAATACTGAGTACTTCAGGGAGTAAATAAAAGAAATTTAAATTAAAAAAGAAATCCTTTATTTATTTGTAAATAATTTATTATAGATATCACTGAAATGTAACAATGATTCAAAAGTGAAATATTATTGTCTGAAAATTTTGTTCACAGTTGTGTAAACAAATGTGAGTATGGTGAGGAGGGGAATTGTGCTACTACTTTTAATTGGTTTTGACGGTAACCCTCACTCGACAGCTTGTTCACACTCTGCAATATATACACTGACTTGCCAACTGTAGATAACCTGATGACATCTCCACTGCTGCAAATAAAGTGTCTGGTGTGTGGTGTCAGTAAATGGTGTTTAGTACACAGAATGAACTTTGATACATAGGCTGGAGAAGAATTATTCTGGCCACCAAAAACTGTACGCAACAACTCTCCACTCATTCAAATTAAAATTACTTGCAAACTCAGTATGTAGAGAAATTAAAATATTTGCACTGTAAAACAGTAATGATATGTAGACCTTAGGGTGTGTAAAGGGTAAGTGACTACCTAATAAGGAAACTATTACAATTTTCATTTAGTTGTTTCTTTAATAAATCATTGAAAATATTTGGTAGTTGGTGCAAACACAACCCAAATAACATACAAATGAATATTTAAATGTATATTCCCAAATGTAGACAATAACATTCCAAAGTATGAACATACACTGAAAAATTATATCAACAATACGGATATGTACATAAACAAAATTAATATGCTGAAAACTGGGCAATTTTAAAAAATTGGGGCTTTGAAAAAAAATTCAGAAAAAGGTATAATTCTACTCTACTAATTACACAGAACACGAATTTACTAGGGGCATCAACATTTTACCAATAGAAACCCCAAAAACGATAGTGGGGACGGCTATGAAGATAAGGGAAATTGTGGGGTAAAATAGGTGAAAAATATGTAAATAATGTAATATTTATTTATGAAAATACATTAAATTGCAAACAAAAATAACCATACATTAACTAAATAGACAATAATACCAATACAAGTTACAAATACAATAGTGGGGAGGGCTATGAATATCAGGGAAAGTGTGGGGTAAAAAAATACAAAATATGTACATTGTCATTATAATTTCCCTCAAGTTCATAGCCCTCACCACTATCGTATTTATAAATTGTATTGGTAACATTGTCAATTTAGATACGGTGCCTAATGTTCAGTTCAATCTTTTTGCAATTAAACATATTTTCATGAGACAATATTACAGTAATATTACAAATAGTACAGAAATATGTGAAATTGCAAAACACACATACATTATTTCTCAGTGCAAATAGGCTATACATGACAACCATTAATGGGGAAACTCCCAGTTATGCTTCGCGTTACCACCTAAAATAAATTTCCGGGGCGCCTTGAATCATTGTTTTAGGTATTTATTCCCCTGCTGACACTGGGATTCTGGATCTGTGCATAATGGTTGGCTAATATGTAAACATTGTACGAGCAATCACCGACAAAAATATGAAAACACTGTTTTGGCGCAATTAATCAATTGTATCCCTAGCTCAACTTGCTGAACTATACAAACACTTAAAGAGGCCCTAACCAGTTTAATACACGAACACTGATTATGTAAACATTGTACGAGCAATCACCGACACACATACCTATGTACAACTTTTCTGAAGCAATCAATCAATGATATCCTTAGCTCAACTTGCTGAACTAAACACACACTTTAACAAGTGACTTCAGCCAGTTTAATAGACAAATGTGGAATTTGTAAACATTGTTTACTTTTATTTTTCGAAGGTGTCGCTCCAATAAAAACGAACCTGCACCTTTCAGGTTAAGGGCTATTAATCTTCGCAAGATCCGTCAGTGTACAAGATTACAAATAGCAGCTACGTCACTCAAGTGACTTCGTTCTTGGTCTTGTGGAAGCAAATTTGGGTTGCGAAAATCCTCTTTTCTGAAAAGATTGGAACACACTATTCTCGTGTAGGCATAACCGCCAGTCACTTTTTTCTTCATTACATCCAGGTCTGCTCTTACATTTCTACACCCATTGCTTGCACATAGGAAACAACAGTATTTAAGTAAATTGAGGTTTGTGTGAATGGAATTTGCAATAAAAACACGAATGGAAAATGTTATCCACTACAGCTCGTGTACTTACAGACTTGCATCCTTTGAAAATCTTAAAAAGGACTTGCTGTAGTTCGAAACGTTGTAATTATTGCAGCCAAAAACTACGCAAATCTTTCCTGCCATAACAAATAACCACTCGAGCGAAAAAATTGGAATTACAACGCATCGAAAATTACTCAAAACTACCCATTAAATGCACAGCTTATTATCGTACGAACAGCACAAACCGCTAGGAGCGTTGACATCGGTGTCTCGCTTTTTTCGGCTACTTTCCCATATTGTCCTTCTACCATATTTGCGTAACCTGCAAGTCACGCTGTTGCCAACTTGAGCGCCAGAAGAAAACACTTTTCCCATGACGAGGAAATACTTTATTTAGTGCTACAAACTGAGATGTTTTGTGTTTTGTTTTTATTTCAGCATGACTGTGATGAAATGAATATTACGTTTTATTAATCTTTGCTTTTTTTTTTTTGCATTTCAATCAAGGCTAACATATTAATTGAGTAGATTTACGTAATTGTTATAATGTGTGATTGAACTTGTGAACACTGCTGTGTCATATTTATTTTTCAGAAGGTGCCTGTGTTGCAAAATTGTTTGTTGATGTTTTGACATGTGTTTTGTAATTGAGTTATTCTTGCTGTCAGGCTATGTTTTTTTTTTCTAGTTTATTTGTGTATGTTTCACTAAAATTTTGGATTTTCCGTTCAACAGACACGTGGAGCAAATCCGTAAGAGAGTAGCTTACAGTTGTTCCCGAGTATTGTTTGCATTTTAAATCGTTAATTTTTTGAAATGTTTACATTTTGGTAATCACAGCTTGTTTATATCCTACCGAAATTTACTATCTATGGTCATTTTATCATTTGATTATATATCTCTGTTTATACTATCGCTACTTCAAATTGTAAATAATTTAACCACGAACTTATCTGACCGATTGAGTGACTGTGTAAGGCAGGCTTTCATATAGGAATTATTTCTTCCTTGCCCTGAGGCGGCAATACGTTTCGGCCGCATTGTTTCAAGGAAATAGATTTTCGTGACGCTTCAAAAAGGTCTGTTACTAGTCGTCAGAAAAGACGAATCGTCTGTTCGGGAGTCCGAAAACCAAGAGGTTGAACCTTGAGGATCTACGTCGAGGCGGAGCCTGAGTGATGTCGAAAGAGGCGTGCCGAGGTTCTGCGGATGCAGTTTCGGCAGGTTCTGTCACGAACATTGGGATCACGCAGTAAAAAAATTAATTGCATTAGTCCTGCACATCGTATGGTAGACTGTCATGTCTTAATTCTACACGACTCAAGTAATGCCTCCGACTTGTATCCGTCACTAACACACATCCTGCTTCTGATTGTTGTATAAGATATATTTAAAAGCAGCACAGACTTAAAATCCTGATGAACATGCTGCGATATTCAATACAGATTATCAAATCAAGGTGTAGAAACTGAATTAGTTTTTTTGGCAATAGTTTGATATTAGTACTTATACGAGAAATGAGTATATGTTTTAAATTATGCCTAGACTTTCCTTTTCATTTCCCAGAGGCTCGGGAATAGTTCACTAAGAATACTCGTTGCATCTAGAGCTAGCTAAAGGACAGAAGAATTTTTAAATGTCAAAACTGTGTTCTGCAAATACTATAAATCAAGTGACAATTAAAATTGATCTCAATATTATCTAAGTCACTTGAACTGGCAGCAGGACGTGTTGAAAAGAATATGTGTAGATATTGTTCTTATGTATTCTTTTTTTGAGTGTGATAGAGATTCTTTCTTTTGATGAATCATTTGAAACTATAAATTAAATATATTCTTCAACTATTTAAACTGGGTTGTTGTGAAATCATGCTTCATTCTGAAAGTAATTTTAAATGATTCCATATTTACATATAATTGAAATATGCTTGTAAACTCTGTTTTGCCTTACATTGCAGTGAGCTATGATTTTGCATTTAATCCAGATTATTAAATGGCTCATCAGTAAGAATTATATTTTCTGGCATGATCATCAAGTTAAAGCCTCAATTCCAGATAGGCTAATTTGAAATATTTATTTTACTACTGCAAAAGTAGTTGGCGCCCGTATGTCGATTAGAAATCTCTGCACGCACAAAAGATTACAATAAATAATTCTTCTGACCCTATAAGTTGGGCGCAAATATGAATTTTCTTTTAACACACTAAATTAATAAAGTCTCTAATCAATTCACACTTTATTACAGTTGACTGCTGCTGACCACAGTCTAGGCAGAAGAAAACTGGTTGCAGAGCGATGCTCAGAGAACGGATGCACCGTACACAACACCGATTAGTAGGGTGCACAGAATCTCCCAAATTGTTCTTCCATTGTTCAAAATGGCGGTGTGGTGTTCTTCAACACAATACTCGGACCACCAAGTAATTCTGTAGCTCTCTGATCTTCTGAGAAGATAAACATTTTGCTATTACCCCATAATCGATATGGGCTTTCTTCTTTTGCCTGACTTATCAGTTACTTGGTAGTGCAGAGTAGCTTCGAGTCTGGCCAGAGGTAGTACACTGGGCAGGTAATAATGCAGCATTGTACTTGAACCAAGCTGAAAAAAACTATCTTCTTCATTCGTGCTGACCCAATGTTCAAATCCGTTGCAGGCTTGTACTTGCTCTGGGAGTCCAGCTGGCTTGAATGCATGCGATGGTAGCTCACGGTAACATCGGAGTAAATGGCCTCATCTCCAGGTCGGAACTGCACAGACATGATGTGATTAAACTAATACTGTGAACCTTCTCCTCCAATTATATATATCAGCTTCCTCCTCTCCACTAACATTCCCACTCTGCCACCATTCTGGATGGATCAGTGCTTTCTCGGGAAGCCTGCTGACTCATTCGCTTTAGTTAACTCCAGTTACCAGACACCATGCAGGTGCAGACCTGTTAACATTACTATGTGCTGACTTAGACTATCTGACACTATGCAGTTACCATACACCGCGCAGGTGAAGACATATGAAAATGCTAACATATATCTTACCATGCACATGGTCATCCAACACCATATAGATTGTGAAAACTACCTGAAAGTATATACAGACTCCAGTTACCAGACACTGCTCTTACCATTGTTTTAAACTTTGACAAGGTCTGTCTATTGTCCTGCCTATCCATGCATGCTCGCAAACTCAACTCCAGTAACCCAAATGGTACACATATTTTATTTAAAAAGTAGTTTTTCTGCTTAATTTATCTCCTCATTGTATTAGTTTCTTATTTCTGCTTTGAAAAAAAAACTAAAAAGTTTACCAAGTTTTTTTTTTTACCACAACACTTTATATTACCTTTTCTCTGAATTGATGGGGTACATGATGAACAATAAAATAAGCAGTAAAATTGGTTTGAAATTATACACATATTTTATTCATCAAATTATTTTATTATGTTTTTACATTACTGTTAATCTATGTTAGTTTACATTGACAGGCAAAGAAGTTTTTTAATGTAATTTTTTTGTTTTCTGCATTTCTGTTGCGATTTATTTTTGCATTACTCATACATAGATAAGCAAGATAATTTTTAAGACACAACGATATCTTTTTATGAACAATTCCCTGCTGTTTTTTGTTTACACACACCGACACACACCATGTGCCTAAGCCAACTATAAGATTATTCACGCTATGTTGCTCGGATCGAAACACTGTTTCCCCTGTTTGTACTTCCCCTTCCTCACCCGGCGAGCTTGTCTTTGCCTCACGTGTCAGGCTGCGACAAGTAGTAGTCCGCTCGACGAATGGTATCATGTCAGCTTCTTCGTCCAAAAGGAGTCTATGCGTATCCCCAATGCATTCTTCACTGAAGCTAAGCACTGTTACCTCCCCCTCCCTCCTCGTATTTCGTAGTCTTTATACTGGATGCCTTCTTTAATGATGAGTGTTTCATCATTGTTTAGCTCCAACAGTTCGTCGGCACTGCATGGCAGGGTTACATCCAGCCTCATGTTGTACAATGCGCAGGTTTCACCATCGCACAGGATTCTGTCCATAAAATACACTTTTGACTCGTCTTCAGCATTAATGATGCTCGGTTTGTATGCAGGCACCAGCATTCTCATACCCTGGATCGCCTAGCCAGTACTCCACTTGTCAGAACCCAGGGATGGCATTGGGATAACACTTCACTATACCTGACTGAAGGAGCTGGTGTACATCACCTCGGGCATCGAAGATCATAGTGGTGGTTTGATGGGAGTAACTGTAGCGGGCATCAAGCAACTGCTGGTGGTGATAGTAGTATGTGTGTACACCTTTTGTGCTGGAAGCCATTCGACGCATGTAGTCGAGGTGAAGGTGATGCTAGGTCGGAGGCCTTATGTGATAAGCTGCAGGAGGTCGGCGGTCTCTTGGTCTGCAGAGCCGTTCATGTTTTTCACTGTGCAGACTCCTTAGTCGATGGAAGAGGTGGTCCGTTCGTGGCTGCTGCTGCACGACATCGCGTCTTGCACCAGCTCCAGGAATGAGGAGTGTCCAGAATGGACGTGGTGCTGCCTTTGAAGCACTCATTGCAGGGTAGGCAGTCCCGTATGTATTCGCCCTGCTGTAGGTAGGTCGGCAAATACTTGTTTACGGTCAAAATTTCGTAAGGGGCGTAGACCAGAAGAAATTCTTTCGGCAGGTACGTCAACTCGTCCCGTCACTAAGTAAGCGCACCCTTCCAAATGCCGAAATGGCCTAAAGGATTTTATGACTGCTCGGAGAACACGCGTACATCCTCTAAAACTCCAGACGAAAAATAAACAGTATACTCGAGGGTGAGCAGGTGACGACAACGACGGCAGCAACAGGCGGAAGACTGGGCCCTGAGACCTTTATTGTGCTGGTATGTGGAGGGGGTAGGCGAAGGTGCCTGATTGGCTCTGACAAACTAGCCAGTGGGAAAATAAGTAAGACTGTAAGGAGGGTAGGTGAAAAGGAGTCTGGCGATGACGAGAGTGAAAGTTAGGTTAAGTAAAGTGGATGCCGAGTAAAGATGAGAAATTCGTTACTAAATGGAAAAATTATTCGGTCTTATACTAGGCGAAAGATATTCAAAGTCCTAAATAAGCGTGTGTGGAGTGCATACGACAAAAAGTCGACAGCAAAGGTGACTTCATGATCGATAGGTTAGGTTGGGGTTTATTCTGAATTGTTATGTATTATAATGGGATAGTGTGTGGGAAAAATTGTTCAAGTCCTAGCATTAAAATACATATGATTAGGAAATATTCAATATTCACCATAGGGGGCATAAAATTTTTTCTAAATTCAGTGTGAATAATCAAGTCCCTACATGTAAATAAAATACTTAAAGTGTGTGATAGTAAAAATTCTTAATAAATAATTATGCCTATATGAACAATAAATCTTATTATATGTAAAACTTAAAATTATGTAAGTTAAAAATCTGAATAATAAAAAATAGATCACAAAATACTTTTAAAATATATGTAAGTTAATATGTTAATAATGTTTATATATTTCAAATCTAAATAATGTGTATGTAAGTTAAGTCTAAATAATATAAAAAGTACCTCAAATGTAAAACTTGAAAATATACTAAAAATAAATTCTTAAAATATATATATAAAAAAAAAACAGAAAATAAATTCTAAGAATGTAAAACTTAAACTGTAAAACTTGAAATTATACTTAAAGTATAAAACTTAAAAAATATAATAAACATTGCTTATGGCTGGAATGGTAAAAAAAAAAAAAAAATTACATGTAAATAAAATAGTTAAAATTTATATAAATTAAAAATGAATAATAAAAAAAAACACTTTAAAATGTAATGAAAAAACATGACAAGATATTTATTCGTCCACATACACGCATGCTTCATACTTATTATAAATCCTAGTCCCGGCACATGTTACGATAAGCGAGTGGTTTAAGGCATCATTCTGGCGACCCAAGGTTCGGCAGTTAGATCCCGTACTCTTCCTGACAATATTTCGGGTTCTAAAAAAAACCTTACCCCCTCGCAGCGAACTCTAGAACGAAGATGGTGTAGCGACTAATTGAACGAGAGTTACACTAGCGCCCCTAGCAGCAGCTGATGTAAACAAAGATGGCAGTTCGAAACAAATGATACAAAAAACCAAGATGGCATCCTCAAGCAACAGCTCATGTAAAAAAATATAGTAGTCCGAAACAAATGACAAATTAATGTGAGAGAAAAAGTGAAGGAAGGAAAGAGAGGGGTGGGAGAGAAAGGAAGAGAAAGAAAGAGAGAAAAATAAGAAGAGAGATAGAGAAGTAAAGAAAGAGAGAAAGAGAAAGAAATGGTACGAGAGAAAGGAAACAAACGGGAGTAATCGGAGAAACCCCTAGTAATGATAAAACATGAAAATCCACATAAATGATAGAACATGAAAAATAACATGGAATGATAGAGCATGCAAAATTACACACTATCTACCAATATGGCGGGTCCAAGATGTAACATATTGGCTACAAATATCATGGTGTACTGGCTACAAAATGGTGGAATCCAAGGTGACAGTCGCATTATCAGATTGAGGGAGCAGGAAGTAGGCATGACGGGTCCAAGATGGTGGTCGCATAACCGGTTTGACAGAGCAGAAAGTCGGGATGGTGGGTCCTATCTACTCCAATGAAATATATTGTCGTGGTGGAGGTGGTCGAACTATAGTGGGTAATTGGATCTGGCAAGATTGATTGTAGTGTGATGAGGGGTTTGTGGCATGGATGTTTTCGGGGCGGGGTTTAAAATTATCAATTATTTAAACTCCAATTTAGGAGTGCCTCATTGCCAACAGATTTGGAAATGGGCGACATTGGAACTCTCTGGTGGTAGATGCTAAAAACACGCATAAGGAACATGCTGTAGTGGCCATTGCAGAAAACAAGGGATAATGGCGCAATCTAGTAGTCAACAGACGATACTATTTATTGATGTGGGTGGAAGAATCATTCGTTATGTAAAGCCAATGATTAATTGATGCAGGGGGTCGGTAGATTAGCCAACGATAGACGATTATTCAGCTAAGAGGTTCATCCCAAATATCTTCCGAAACTCTGATGGTATAGAAATTTTCATTTCAAATTCACGGAGCTCATAAAACAGTTCCGAGGTGTGATTAATTACTGAGAGAACAATATCGACTTTGGTTTTTAAAATGGGAATATACTCATTTATCTCAATAGCATAACATGTTATTAAGCAGCGAGTTCAGAGATATCATTCTTTTGAAAATCAGACAATTACTTTTTAAGATATAAGGGGGGTTTTATAGGTTTATCCATTTAACTGTAGCTGTCGCAGGGTAAATTGCATAATCCACTTGGATATCTCCAGCAGAGAGTTCCTACACATACCTTTCTGCACACATTGAGCTGAAAAAATCAAGTTATCAGTGTACTCCTTACATTGTAGAATACGATGTATTGCAAGATTCGAAGCTTATTTTGCATTGGGGTCGACTGTGAAACAGACACGATTACTCGGAGAATTATTTCTAACAAAGCCATGAACATTTAAACACATGTTTAATTTGTCTGTAACATTAACCTCAACACCAACAAACAAACTTTCGTATGCGCAGTGTCTAGTACAATTACTGTGTGGGACTTGGAAAATGCATGTGTTCTATTATGTATTTCAAGTCCTGTACAAGTGGCTAGTAGTAGAAGGGAAATGGGAAGTTGGGCACAACGGCGTCTGGCACAGGAACCAGGATCGAGGAGCCGCCATTTTGCTACGTCATCCAACCGCCATATTGGAAGTCATTGACCTTTCACCCCTGACCCATGTGAACTTTGACTTTGACCTTCACCCGAGGACCTTTGACCACGAAAAACACTAAAACACCTCACAGATTTAAAAAAAATCTCAAAAAATTCTAAAAATGCTAAAAATAATTCTAAAAAATTCCGAAAAAGTATTATTGAATATTATTACGGATTATTAAAAATTAATTAAAAAATTATTGGAGGTGTCCTCAGAAAGGACTCATTTTTCCCTCAAAAATGGTGGAAGTCCCTGAAACTCCATTTTCTCGAATTTAATAAAATTAATTTGAGGGACTTCCTTAGAACCTACAGAGCAGTGACGGCCATATTGGTTTTATAGGGGTACCCTATGCCAAAGCGATACAAGGAATACAGGCTAGGAATCAGACCTAAGCATCAGCCATCTTACATCCATATTTCATGCAGATGACATTTGACCTATGACATATGAACATTGGCCTTGTCCTTTTACCTAGTCCTTTTACCTCTAACCTTGATAATGCAAAATAAAAAATTTTAAAAATTTAAAAAAAATTCCAAAAATCTCAAAAAAGTGTTAATAAATTATTAGAAAATTAATTAATTTTTTTTTCCTTATATTTTCGAAGGTCCCCCAACACAACGCCCAGTAGACGACTGACTCCCTCACCCCCACTCCACGCACATATACTCATTCAGCCATCTTGATTTTTTCGTTCTTCATTTGTTTATATATTACTGTAGCCACGATCTTGGTAGGCGGCCACCATCTTGCTAGCTGACAACTACTTGGTAGGCGACCACCATCTTAGTAGGCGACCACTATCTTTATATATACCACCCATCCGCCATATTGGAAGCCAATGGTCATGACCATGACCTGGTGACCTTGAATAACCTTGAAAACCAAAACTCGAGAAAAATGCATAAAAGTCAGCAATCATAATACATAACAGACTACTACCACCATGTAATATGCTGACTACCTCGACCTTGACCCCATTACTTCGAATGACCTTGAAAACCGAAAGCTCGATAAAAAAAATACCTAAGTCAGCAAGCATAATACATAACAGACTACCACTGCCATATTAGATGCAGGCTACCTTGACCATGACCCCATGAGCTTGAGTGACCTAGACAAAAACTCAATAAAAATACATGTCAACAAGTATATTACATTACAGACTACTACAACCATATTGGATGCAGACTTGAAAAAATACATAAAAGTCAACAAGCATATCACACTACAGACTAACACCACCATATTAGAAGCAGGCTACTACGATATTGACCCCATGACCTTGAATGACCTTGAAAATAAAAAACACTTGAAAAAATCCATACAATTCAACAAGCATAATACATTATAGACTACCGCCACCATATTAGATGCAGACAACCTTGGCCATGAAACCATGACTTTGAATGACCTAAAAAACAAAAACTCGAGAAAAATTATATGTGAAGAGGCAGAAGAGAGCCGAGACGATCCACCTTCCACGCAGTTGCTGTCAAACTAAACCTTTTAGCTTACCTCCACACTGCTTATAATATACGAGCGTGCAAGCCCTATTGCATCATATTGACTTTGAACCAATGTTATTGTACCATTAATACAATGCGCAGCACCGACCAGCCAATCACCGAGTCCTCAGATGAATGTCCCAACTTGCATGTCTACTACTACGACTAGCCATATAGAATAAAGATGAGGTAAACCGATTCGTCTTCCGGGCATGTAACTAACATTGACCTTCCCCAAACAAACCCAACTGTCAAAGTCGCATTGTCAACAGTGTTGAACTTGTTTATCTATATATTAATTTTCAAAACACAAGCCCTTCTATATGAATAAAATGCTTTTAGTGGTTTTAATTTAATCTAATTGAATTACCTAACTGTTAGCTAGAGTAAGAATAAAACGTCTCAAAGCACTTGTTTACTAAACGATGTTATACTTCAAATCGAGTTGACATAATTTATGATAATCGTTTGGCAGGAAAACAGTCCAGTGCTGCAACATGGAGAATAGTTCTGCACAGTCAGCATGATTGATGTTCCCCTTATTCACTCTACAGGCCCTTAATAGCCCTGCTGGAAAAGTATCTGTCATTTCACAGTTACTCAGTCACAGTTGTTCACAGTCAATGGTGCAAAATAGCATATAAAATGACAGTTACGCAACAGCAGTTTTTCAGCCGCCAAACTGCAGTATTAAAGTTGGATAACTGTAACTATATAGTTGACAACTGTTAAACTACAGTTGGAGACAGTGATATTAATGCTGCTGACTGTGAAAGTGCAGTTGGGTGACTGTAGTCTTAAAGTTGTAAGCTGCAGAAACACAGCTAGAATAACTGCAGTATTATTGTTACCAACTGTCAAACCACAGTTGTCAACTACAGAAAAACAGCTGGAGTAACTACAATATTATGATTATAAACTATCATACTACAGTTGTAGTAACTGCAAAACTACAGCTATGACAATAGCAATTTTTTGTCGCAACTGTAAAAACTCAGTTGTTGCAACTGTAACACTATAGTCACCAAATCTGAAATATCAATTCTGACAGTATTTTTGCGGTCGCCAACCATCAGATCACAGTTAATCCAATCTCTAAATTGTCTAGTCATCAACTGTAAAATTGCAGTTTCGTCTAATTTTGTGATTTCTGACTGCCCAGTAACAGTTCAGGTTCTCATAATTTCTGTGTATCTTGTTCAATGTTTGTGTCGAACCACAGTCAATTTTGTTACTATACCAATGGCCTCCCACAAATACCTGCAGGGTCACCCTGAATTTTTATTTGCATTTGTAAAACATGACAAACATTTCCTAGTGTGGGTATGTTTTAAGGGTTCTCCTCCCCTCCCCTCTACATTCTCTAGTTGTTGAATACTGTGTGTTTACTAAACCCACTGTAGCCTGACATTTAAGTTGTAAATAAATTAGTTGAATAGTCAAGAATACGTAATTCAATTTAGCAGAACTATACAAAACAAATATAATATATATCAACAACATATCTGAGCGTAAGAGAGTTTTTTATAACAGCAAACAATCCATTTCTCTATTCCAGAAGTGTTCATAAGAACAAAACCACACGTGACAGAAGACAGCACATGAAGGAAACAACTGTCTTGGACTATCTAGTCCCCTACCTTGTAAACTTGTCAAGAAGCAGGTCTGTCCCCTTTCCTAATATCCCTAGCTTTATAAAGTCGCGCAGCACAAGAAAACAGCATGTTTCTCTGTACAGTATAATTTACCAATGCAATTCTCATTATGTTTTATAATTTGGTGGGCTGTGGTTGGCACAGCAGCTTGAGTATTTGTCTCCTACCAAAGCGGTTCGGGTTGGATTGCCAACAAGGTTGCTCCCAAATTTACCATGCAAGAATCATACTAAACGATTGCATTCATCAGTGATTTTTATTATGGGTCTCCCATTCCCCGTGTTCTTGCATTCTGGTAGTGCTTCATATCCACCTTACTTCAACCTCATCAGCTTGTTCAAGACCTCAATAATAAGAGCTGCCCAAAGCTCTTTCACTTCAATTCATTATTCGTGTTCACTTAATTTTGGAATCTGTAAACTAGATTACCATATATCGGTTTACTCCGAGGGGACAATTACATGCACTGTCTTTCCACTTTTTCTTCCTTGCTCCGCCATGTATTCACGCATACTGAAACTAGGCTAGAGCAGTAAACACACACTATAAACAAAAATGTACAGTATAACTAATCAGCTTACTTTCTTAAAGAACATTAATATTGAAATTTATGTGTATTAAAATTATAAGTTATAGTGCTTGCTTGATACTGGAGTTATAATGCATGAACCCTATTACAGAGCTTGTGCTATATTTCTAAACCATCAACAAATAATGCTGGATTTACATTGGTGTGACAGGCGCGACGAGACAGATGTGACGCGACAGGTGGGACGTCACTGTAAATTGTGGCTGTAATGAAAACACTATGACATGACGCGACACCAAAACACTATTTGACCACTCATGGCTGAAAGTATGAAAATGTCTCGGAAGGCCATCTGCGTATTTACGAGAAGGAATGAAGAAGAATAACTTGAAATACAAACAACAACACGAATGTTTATGTTTTATAGTTGGAAAAAATAGTATGGGCCTAACCATATCAATGTAGGATATTATAGCTAGGTTGGTATTCCAACCTATTTAATTTTACTAAGTTATAATTGTTTGCTTTCTGTTTATTTTATTTCGAGGGAAAAAAGGAAACAGCGAGGGTATGGGGGCTTTAGTTTAACGTCTTTTGTGAGAGGGAAGTGGCATTTTGAGTTGCATATTCTAATGACGATGAAGTGGAGAATTTTGCTCGTATGGAAATATCATTCAAATTATTGTAACTTCGAAAATTTCAACTTCAATAAAAAACAAAACGTAATATATATATATATATAATATATATATTATATATATATATATATATAATATATATATATATATATATATATATATATATATATAATATATATATATATATATATATATATATATATATATATATATATATATATATATATATATATATATATATATATATATATCACTGTTCGAATTCGTACAGATGCAGCAATACGCACACACACACACTTTTTCCGAAGTTAACTTTACACTAGTTGAATTCACGATACAGGTAAATAAATAAATAATATTTACATACTACAAGTATTGTAAGTGTAGCTTTTTCAGGCACTGTTTGTAAAATTCGCAACCCTCTGAACATGTATTTTAATATGGAAATCCTTACAAGTTAACTTCACTAAAAATCACTTTTGTTCATCACTAGCATTAAACACCGTAATTTATTTGCAGAATCATTCAGTAAAATTAACACTGCACACATTTTCTGAAACCACAGTTTTATTAAGTGGTAAACACGTGCCGATTAATATTACATATTACTCAAGAAAACGCACTACAGCGGTATCTACAATCAACTATGCTTAGAGAAAGCAAATTAAAAATTAATAACTACAGATAAAATATTTCGACAACACCAATAAAATAATATCTTTGCATGATATTAAAAATGTTACCAACTTAATATTGCCACCACTCTTGCAACAAGAAAATACACTCGTTTATTGACGATTATAGCACCCACGATGTGACAAAATTAGAAATTATTTCTATTCAGAAAATCCGTCGTGCCCGAGATTTCTGTTGCCTTGACGTCACAAAATACTCGTCTGTGATTGGGTGAAGCATTACTACCGTCGCGTCACGCCAATGTAAATACAGTATAAGTGTTTACGATCCTGAATACATTGCATGCATTAAATTTACCATCACAACAAATTTGGTTCAAATATGTAGAATAGTACCTGAAGTATTACATAAAAATAATAATGTTCAAAAGTAGTCAATTTTTAAAATAAGTGTGTCAGAGCTATTTAAAACAATAACATAAAGTTGTCTCATTACTAGTGTGCTATTTTTAGATGGGATAAGTAATTCACTAGTTCTGATATATAAGCCTTAGATATTCAGGTATTACCATCTTCCAAATGGCCAGTACTTTCAAGTTGGGTAATATTGAAATGGAATGATCTAATTACATATTGCAAAAGATCACTAAAATTGTTTGAAGTATGTGCCAATTTAAATATGCTCTCATTAAGTACTTTCAACATACTAATTTTAGCTCAAGTCAGAGGACAGATTCCCAAGATATTACAGATAAACTATAAAATTTGGAGTGGTGCTATATTTAATAAGAGTGGACATCTGAAGTAATTTTACCTATAAATGGAATGTTGTACTTCCATCATACATACTCTGGTTCGAATCCCATTAACGGATCCTGAGATATTACAGATGAACCTAACAATTTTGGATGGTACTTTCTTTCAGAATGATAAGACATTTGAGGTTATGTCGCAGAAGAATGTAATGTTCTCAGTAAGTAATGCCAACATACAAATTTTCGTTAAAATCAAATGAGCGATTCCTGAGATATGGCATGAACCAATGTTTGAATGGCCACTATTTTGAAAGCAAGCACCCGACATGATCCAAATATATAAAAGTCAGGTGTCTTTCCTAAGTACTATATTTGTACCAAGTTTCTGAAATTCAGTTTGAGGGCTCAAAAGTTTTTAAGGGGGGACACACAGACACGAAGGTGATGTAAGCCAATTTTATTATTCTTCTTTCGGAAAATAGGCTAATAACAACATACACAATAAGCCACTTTGAAAAACAAAGGCTGCAGTGAAAAGCATCTGATACAATAGACTTTGCAGTTACAGTAAAAAAAATACGAACCAATAAAATTAACTAAAAAAATAAAAGTCAAAAAGTATAATTATCAACCAATGAGTAAATGCAAACACAAATGTTGGTATTATGATGCACCAAAAGCCTATAATGCAATTTTATAGCAGTATTTTTTTCATCAAGCCTTAACATTTGTAAGTTTCAGAACTTGGAAGTAAACCATACAGTAGGTTTGATTTCTTGACATTTTACTACATTGCCATATAAAAGAAAATATGTAGAGAAAATACCGAAGTAGCTATAGGTATGTCACAGACAACAAAAAACAGGCAGCTTTTATTTATATGAGGTCGCTGCCATATTGTAGCCTATTTCATAACAAATTATATTTTACATACCAATTTAGTGAAATACTACATCAGTTAATTTACTTACTGAAAGCACTTACTTGTTAACCTAGGGATATTGTCCACTTTTGAGTACATATATGAAATGAACACTTGGATAATATAAAGCAGTTGTTAGCTATGTTGGAGGACTCCGAAATGGTGTTTCTAATGCGCATTATGTCCTCTGAAGTGAGTGTTCTTTTAGTAGATAAGCACTTTGGGTGCAGGTTTAATAGCTTCGTAAAAAAAAAAGGCAGATTCCTAACACACTCCAACACAGTTCAAGTGCCATGTAGGTAGACCCCTTGCGAAGAAAGAGCAGACAGCACAATAACTGGAAGGTGTGTGCTAATATGAATGACTGTAGTGTGGAGATTGTGTAATTAGTCGGGAAAATAATAATATTTTGATCCTTAAAAGAAAGTTGTGCAAATTTTTGCACAATCCATAACCCGAATGATTGTATAACAACATCAAATTAAAAACAGTGCATAGTTTTCTAGTAGTATTTGTTAAAAATCAACAAAACCCATCTAAAATATTAAATTCCAATTTATTATTTTAATTTATAGTGTTTTATTTGTAGATTATGGTAAACTCAAACTGAGTTATTTAATAAATATCAGTAATATTTTTATTGAGACAACATGTGGAGCATGGTAGGTTTCTCAGGTAAATTATATAATTTACCAAAACATTTTAAAATGAGTTTGCATACTCCTTTCTACTTCAACAGATTTAATTGCAGAAACAAGAAAAATGGGCTTGTAATTTTGACTCTTTATTTCATATACGAAAATCTAACCTGCAAGTATCTGGCAACTTTTTTCTTTCCTCCTGAAATCAACAAATTAATCAGATCTTGCTCTTGGCCATTCGTAGTGCAGTAATCGAGGGAAAATGCTTGTTCTAATCCTTTTCTGCTCCTGAAAAATCTCATCGGTTTTCGAGAGCAGAAAGAGCAAACTATGATAACTAGCATTTAGTCATTAGTATGAAATATCATATATGTCTCAGATACAATGGACAATTTATTCTTCTGGGAATAAATATCAGTGTTAGAAGAAGTACAGGTGTTTTATTTATTGAATTGCAAATATTTCAGCATTCCCTTTCTGACGAGGAAAATATGAAGTGTTGCAATGTTACAGGTACACAATCAGTTGTTTAGATACAGGTTATGTTTGAGATGAGCTGAAACAAAGATATACTTGGCTGTTTTTATTTACGAGTGTAAGAATTAGCGTTTCAAGTTTGTAGAGCTGTGGTGTAAAAATAACTTATATGGTAAAGACTATATACTCTCTCTGCATAAGTGTCTGTACTTTTTTCTCCCAGGTATAAACACTGCTGACTGGTCTGATGTATAGTGTTGGAATGGAAACTTAAATTTCTGTAAGAAATGGTTATGAGATTTCTGTCGTGAGTGTAAACCGTACCGGATATTTAATGTCAGACATGTATTGCACTTTATCTCCAATACTTATTGTGTGGCATATGCTCTCTGGTGTAAACACTATTTATGAGGATTATTTGTTTGTCTTACATTTATTACTGAAGTGTAATTTGCTTTTCATAAAAGTCAGTCATTCAGCAGTGCAATGGTGCAAAAATAGTATTTCAAAAGTGATGTGGGAGATTTAATTAGTTGTTGTGACACAAACACAAGTGTTGACTAGCAAATTGGAAAAATGAGAGCAAAATGTGTACAAGGAGAAGAAAAGATACTGCTTTTCAAATGGATTGGGTATGTTACACAATTTTACGAACACAAAATCATGTAAAATTATAGTAGTACAAAAACTTAGACTTTTCTTTATTCTTTTGACGAGTCAAAATATTCTTTAATATTACAACAGTTAACATAAGTAAATTTAAAAAAGATATATAATGTTAACTACAGGGGCGTTTATTATGATTTCATACAAATATTAACTAAACATTCTGGTTCCTAAATTCTTCAGAAAATTATTTTTGGGGAGTAAATATGTAAACATACATATTGTTTTTAGATTTTCAATGCAGTAATTTGTCATAATACATTTGACACTGCTTTACATCAGAATTAGCAGCAATCTGCCACTTTCAGCTTTATTTATAATAATATTCCCTTATGCAGATATCTCAGACATCCTATAATTTTCTCAATTTTCCTATATTGTCCTGTATTTCCTTTAGTTTTGTTATTTCTAATATTTTTCTTTAAACATGTTGGTTGCAATGCGGAGAACTGTGATGTAGGTTTTTTTCTGGCTCACAATTCAAAAGATTGTTACAATAAAAGTGTTTAAAATTAAAGATTGGTGTAGGGATGTGGTGACTTCTTTCTCTGGTGACTTCTGTTACAGTGTTCATTAAGGTGGAAATGTTTGATGGATTATACTGAAAGGGTTGGATTTATCATACTCAAAAAATTTCCTAGGCATACAGCACATTGATATAGGTTGTATAACCAAAGAAGAGTTACAAAAGCGGAAAGAAGCAGATTGATTATATTTTCAGCTGCTCTCTCTTACCGCTTCAGAAAGTCACCTATTGATTCTGTATAATTGAACAGTTTTAACCACCTCAGTTCATCTGCTAAGCAGGATGCTTCTGAAAAATAAAAAGTCTTGAAGATTTTTGGTCAAGTGTGTATTACTTGAAGGATTGTATGGGAATATCAAAAGCATTGAGCTCTGTCCCATTAATTTAAAGGAGTTCTTATTTTGTTACATGGTCAGGTAGATGTTGAATGTAGATTTCTACTCAACAAAATAAATGTCAAAGATAAAGGACCAAATATTTCAATTTCAATTCATAAATGGTGTGATACATGTGCAACAAGCTGTTCGTTATGGAGCAGTAATGGATGTTCCAGTAACAAAAAAAAGTTAAGATTCCATATGGAAGCACACAAAAAATTATGCGAGCCAAAGAAGAAGAAATCTTTACTAAGATGACTGCTAAAGAGAAGAAAGAACAAGAAGCTATTTCTCAAAAACGTAAATTAAACAACATAGAAAATGAAAGTGTGAAAAAGAAGGAACGAGGAAATAACTTAGGCAGTGTCAGAAGCAAATGAGAAGTTAAGGATAGAATGTTCAGAACGAAGTAGGTATGCCAGAGATTGTTGCAGCTCAGTCTCTTCTTGAGCTAGTAATCACTTGATTTTTGAAGCATCAAGGGAGCTACAAGGAATTAAGATAGTCGAAATTCAGGCAGGATTATTTTTTGTGTACAGGAGTGAACATTTTCAGTTTGCGGTACTTTGTAAATTAAGTAAAATTGTTTTTTTTTTTTTTTTGTAATGAAGGGTCTATTACATTTTATTTCTCAAGATTACCTTCATGACAATAATTGTTGTACTTAATTGTAAATTGTCCATATTTTCAGAAGGAATGTTGCCATCTTTATGAAATATCAATTTTAACTTTGTCTTGTAATTAAAATGTTTTCACAATATGATATTAAAAAGAGTGAGTAAAGGGTTTTAGAGTGGGAGGATGGGGGTGGCTATGCCCTTTTCTTATCTCTATTAGTATGACTGGAAAAAGGTAATACTTCTTTTTTTTGCATGTATGCCCTATGCTTGTTTTAAAGCTTGGCTGAGATCCCTCCACAAACAAAAATCCAGGGAAAAACACTACTGGGAAACAAACCCGGATCATTTTGGTTAGGCAAGTGCCCCAACACCTTGACCGCTGCTGTCACAAATAGTGGATGATGTGTGGGTTAAGCAGTTAGAGCAGAAGTAGAAATACACTAGCTTATATAGGATTCACAATGATTCATATGTGATACAAGTCCAGATAGGTGTCGCTAGAAATGAAACCTGGTGATTTTATTTACTGTCAAAATTGTAAGCTAGGCTTTGGTAATATGGATGGTGTATTTTGTGTTTTCCAATTTCTGCATTGGACTGCACTGAGTGCGCACTAGCAGAGTGCCGCATGCTCCAAACTCCGTGTTGACTCACCGAATGCAATGATTATCATGTTCCAATTTTGAGTTTCACTGAAAAAGTGTGAACTGAGTGCAGTTTTGGCAGTACTGTCTTCAGGGACAGTGCACTTGTTTGAATGTAAATATGGTGGATAAACAAGAGCTTGTTTCAGACAGTGACATCATAATTGCACTTTTATAGTTTTTGGGGTGCACTGAGTGCCAGCCCAGTGCAATCAGTTGGAAAATGCAGCTACTTACTAGAGTAATTCCAACCACACATTTTATTTCAGTTTGATTTTCACTGTTTTTTAGTTGTTAAATAAAATTTTACAACTAGTTGCTTACTGGTGCTGTTGCAGGCTGCCACTTACAGCAAGCAGCTACGATTGTTGATTCCATTCTGTTATACATCTTGCTATTTTGTTTAGCTCATTATTGCATTCCTTCAGGCAGTAGCTTCAAAAGATAATTTGGATAACCACATTTCTACAGTCAGTGACCATAATAACACAGTTGCCCAAGTCAACTACACACAGACGCCAACTGCAAAAGGATAGTTCCCTGTTGCCACACAGACTGCTGTTACATAGTTGGCAACTTCAGTATTTCAGTTACATAACTGATGTTTTTCGGCTAACAGTCAATGTTAGGCAGTTGCGTTGTGTGACCATATTTGTAGAGTTGACAACCATGAATGTGTAGTTGTATATCTGCACTTCTACAGACAGTGACCATAATAACACAGTCGCCCAAGACAATTACACACTTACAGACGCTAACTGTAAAATGATACTTCCCAGTTGCCACACAGATTGCTGTTACACAGTTGACAACTTCAGTAGGTGTGTTATGTATCTGCTGTTTTTCAGACAACAACCACCGTTTGACAGTTGCCTTATGAAACTGCAAGTCTACAGTCAGGAGCTTCAGAATTTTAGTTAAAACAACTGTCCCTTAACAGTCAATAGCCATGAAATTGTTGTTACCTGTGGCCATAAAGTTAACAGTTCTGATACTACAGTTCAGTAACAGTAATGTAATAGTTAACAGCCACAATCTTGCAGTTACATGGCTGTGAAAGTGAAGTTGCCAACTCTGAAATTGCAGCATAACTGCAAAAGGGCAGTAATTTTTGACATAATTGCAAAAAGGCAGCCATTTCTTACTAAAGTAACTGTGAGTTGCCAGCTACAATTCCAGCAGGGAGGCCCTTACACGACTGAAAAATTTAACATTTGACTCTACGATTTGACTTCATGCTTTCCGACATGCTGTCCCTTATGAAACTTGACATATTTGAACCCTCAAAGGTAAAGAGAAGCACTCTTGACTTTATGATTTCCAAAAGTGGAAATTTAAATTCAAAGTCAAGCAGCCATTTTGCCGAGAATCTAACAGCTATTATGTGGAATGAGTTTGATTTTATTCTAGGACATTTTCCATCTCGGTATTATAAACCAACCTCGTCTAAATTAAATAAATTTCAAATTAATATAATGTGAAGAGGAAACATATGAATTAATATATTTAAAAAAAGGAAACAAATTATTTTTGGTTTTTAAATAAACATTTAATATAATTTTTTAATATGTTTTTTAAAAAAGATACGTAAAATGCATTCCTATATAACATGATAATGATTTACATAACAAAATATACATTTTTACGAAGCTCGCAGAACTGATTTTCAATTGTTTGAACTTTGACTTTACGATTAGTATTGTGTATTAGTGGTTTAGTCAAAGGAAAGGAAACGTTATGTCAAAAGCTAAAATTTATATTGTGTAACTACAATGTCCGAAGCTAAGATTTGTGACACTGGCTCCAGAGTGCACAAAATTCGGGGCCGTCCGAAGCTAAGCTTTCAGACACTGATACTTGAATGCACTAAATTCAGCACGCAAATAAATCGTATGCAATAACTCATAAATATTCGTATTTGTAGCTTATTTTGTTTCGAGGTAATCCATGGACTCTTATATAACTGCAAAAACCATCGGCAAGAAATTAAGGCTGTGTCTCCCGATGTGGTGGTGAATGAATACCTACCTTCCATAACATGGAGAGGTTTGTGGCAGTGTATCTTATTAATAAAGATAACTACTTTCAACATTTGCTATAAGATTATCACTCTTCTTATGCAACAAGATATATCAGTTCAAATACAGTATTACTGAATTAGTCTTTTAGTTTGAAAGTTATAAGAGAAAATTATAATACAAATGCCAAGGAAACATCGCTAGCTCGATGTATTGTCTTAGCAACAGTTAAATATTTACTTTCGTGGCCCATGAAGTTGGTTCATGTTTATTCGCTACACATACGAGTAGTAATGGCTAGAACAGTAATATTAATACTATGACTTTATCGATGGTTGGTTAATGACGTAACATACAAAGGACGCACACACAACTGGTTTGAAAAGTATTGGGTTAGTAATGATGTAGGTATATGCTTCCATGTTGCAGGTTAGCTGCGGCAAAGGACTCGGTGGGTTGGCCAGGACAGCTGCGAGATTCCAGGAGACTTACAGCTCCACTCCACCACCCACTGCCTACAATGTAGACAGGTTCCCCACAAAAGTGGCTCCCAGTTGCCAGCCATTCAACTCCTCTCGGCCACGAGCTACTGTCGTGTCCACCAGTGATACTCCCGGGTGAGTCTAGTAGTGCAGTGCTATTCTTTAACAGGCCCATCTACATGGAATTACTTCCGGAATTCAGGTCTGAGAAGCACGGGAGTTGTAAGGGCCATACAGTTATGTACATCAACTGTGCCATCGCCTGCAAGTGCAAGACTCGGAATTGGAGTAGTATTTTCGTCTTGCAGTGTTTAAGCGGTGACACTACCATTATATCGGAGGCACGTCTGTAGCAAGGTTCAATGCAGGACCCTTAAGTATTTCTGTATCTGTTCTGTGCATTTATTTTGAGATACAACATGTAAAAAAAAAAATGTTTTCTGTTGTGTTGTGCACGGAAATGGTGTTTCTAATATGCATGATGTCTGGAAAACACTCAACAGCCTTTGCCTGAAATGTGTGCTATTTTATTAGACCAGCACAATGGAGGCACATAAAACAATTTAATGGAAAACTGTATTTAATACATTTTGATGGGATTAGAATTATTGACATGATATTTTAATGCTGGTAACTATCATGTACACCAATAAATTATATAGTTCTCGATTTAAAATTTGGCAAATGTATTTCGAAAAATTGGTAAATGTAATCTGAAAAATTAATAAATAAGCCAGAACAATTGTCATAAAATTATCAAAATTATGTTGTCGACAACTCTATAATTGTAACATTTATAACTTGAAGTAATTTTTTTTTTATTTCTTACAAGAACTTTTATTTAAAAAAATGAAGTTCTGTTAATACTTCGAAACTTTTTTCCGTTATTATATACATATACATAATAAAATTATGTGAAATTTAAACATATTAGTTTTGCATATGCACTGAGTTTGTAGTTTCTATGCATTATAATTAGAGAAAATAGTAAACCATTTTTATTCCAAAACAATGAATTTTATCAATTATTGCTGTACATAGTGGTTTTAAAATATATATTAAATAAAACAAACCCCATGGAAATATATTAATTAGTTTTAATTATGTTATTGATTTTGTTTCGGGAATTAGCTAATCGAGAGACCTTTCCATAGCCCTTAACATTCCTGCACTTAGCAATCATCGTATGCATTCTTTATCAAATTTTGTGATCTTAACTTGACACTCTCTCACCAGCCAGCCATCATATGTCGAAGACCAATGTGACGATCAATAATAATGCATAGTCTAACTCTGGACCTAGAACCATGAATTCGATGGATGCCTTTCCCTAAGTGCGGGTTGTCATAGTTCTTTCAGATGTCAAGATATCGGCGTGATTTTCGCCACTAACTATTGTGAATTCCTACAATCTATTTTCAGGATTTTGGAACTTCAACACCTAAAGAATTGAAAAGGGTTAAAAATGTTTTCTTCGTGAATAATTAACATCTGTACTCAACAAGAACTTTGTTTATAAACTACATATACAAATGCTTAAAACTTATTTCAAGAATTCTCGTAATTCGACATTTACGAGTGTGACAAGGGTTAAAAATTGGTTTTCACAGAATCGTCAATATCTCTTAAACCGGATAAAATATCGTCGTAATATTCGCTTATAAATGCTACATATTCAAATGCCTTTTTAAAAAGTGGGATTTTTTCGAAATTCCACATTTAAAAGGGGGAATATGAGGTTTTATGAACTTAATCTCTAAAACTCTGTGATATATTTTTTTTTTGCTTATAAAAACTACAAATACAAACACATAAACATTACATTTTCCAAATTCGACCCTTTAGGGGATGGAAAAGGAGGGAAACCTGTTTTCGTCGATTCCTCAATATTCTTAAACTTGAAAATACCTTCTGGTGATTTTTTTTTAGAGGGGTCTACCTATGCAAACGTGTGAAAATAAATTCAATATTATAGATAAAACATTTAAATTTTTTTAGGGGAAGGGGGGATGTGGTAGTGGACATAAGCTCTTATTTATTTATATCTGCTACACACTAATTCGATCACAAATCCAAATTACTGGCCGGTGTAATAGATGGCTTGACCTGTGATGTCGACTCAGGGGGTATGCTGGGAGCGATCAGTTGTTTTGCACAAACATTGATTGTTCTGCCATTATGTACCACGTTTAAGCGTGTTTGCGACAATGATTTACGACTAAAAACGAAAAGGAAATTTCTTTGTTTGACACGAAATAGCAATGTTATACATGTGTGTGAGATCCATACTATCAGCGATTTTGTGACGCGGAAATACACAGAGAATTCCGCTGTTCAGACCTGCAGTTCAAGCCATGCTTGTTGAAGAAATAATAAAAAGTCAATTATATTTACATATTTCACCGAATGAATACATTTTAAAGGGTTTTTTCTTTGTATTGCACCATAGTTTTGGATCTGAGAAAAGTAATAGTTTATTTTAAATGTCGATTTCTTGTACATAGTCTGCGAGATATATGTACAAGCAACCAAAATTGTTAACATTAATTTAAAATCATCACAGAATTTTAAGAAAATGTGGTTTAGAGCTGTCTATTATACTAGTAGCACAAAGTTTTGTTCGACCTGGAGGAGGTGATACAGGGCTGAAGATGTTGCAGACTACCCCACCTGATACCTCAGGCAGGGGCAAAATTGATGTAAATTATCTGGCGCCATAGCTTGGTAGAGCTAATGTGGAAGGTCGTTCAGCCGACGGCCGGGGGACCGACCATGGATGCATCTATCATAACTAGATGATGGTGTTGCACAATTATAAAAACGTTACCAACCAGACTATAGGCCTCCTTGTACGCCTATTATGACACTTACTTACACTGACTCTAACACTTACAAGACTGTAGGCCATCTCGCATGCCTTCTAAAGATACATAGGTGAACAGTGGGTTGTTCTGCAAGTGGGTGCTGCGCCCTAAACACTACAAAATTTACACTGATTAAACAAATATTTTTGGTGACATTCCCATTCATTGCAAAGGTTTATGCTTGCTAGTGTTACTTGTTGGGTAATCTCACTACTAGAAATTGTAATACAATATAATATGTCCTATATAAGCAGCCTGCTAAAAAGAGAAACGAAATAACAATTTAAAATTTAAAAACAAATTGCTCTATTAAAATATAAATTTAAATAGTTATTATGTCTCTGTATTTAATTACTGGTGACGTTTTCTGACTTCACTGTATTTCACTTTGTTGCATGGTTGGCAAGTGGTCGCCTCCTGAGGAGATGGACTGGGCCACCTTGGCAAAGAGGTCTGTGTAGCCATGCTGGATGGCACAAATTACAATGAAATTTAACCCCTGTTATAATTATGCTCTGCTTTTGCACTAGTGTTATACACGTGAAAAAATATGTGGCACTATTCTGAAGCACTGAGTGGCATTTATCACTAATCATCTGGCCCGCAGACCATTTGACACATGGGGAATGTGGATATTGGGCATCGCGGCACAAGCTTCGTCGTCATCGCATTCAATTGCCCATGCGCCTAACGACTGTGGCTTTGGGATAAACACAGTTTCGGATCGCTTACTAATTTATCACAAGAATTACCTTTTGTAAGAAATAAATTAAATCTGTCTCTCGAGTCATATAGTACATGTTGGCAGGGAGGTGCAAGCTCCATTTCCGTCAACCTGCACTATGCAATCTGGCCTGATGTTCGACTCGGCCCGTTGCGGTTAATGTGCTGCAATATCTGTGGTGGTATAAATAGTTACGAGGACTCGTGAATGCATGGTTCATGTCAAATGCGACCCCTCCAGTGATTGTTTGACCTCGTAGACTCGCAGATGTCCCATCACGCCGTAAGACAACAGGTGGTGGACGGCTTCAAGTTCTGACGGAGCCACAAGGTGTGAGGCCCACATCTCTGTAGGTGAACTCTGCTGGCTGCCAGTCCAAGGCAGTGACTGTGGTGGTGCCGACATGCTGTGGCACGTATGCGAGTGCAGGGATTGTCCCCGACACAAGCCCCACATGCTGGACTAAGCAGGCGGCATGGCTGGGGCAGCGGAGAGGTATGGTATAACCCTCCTCCTCTGTTTCATCTGTGCTGCAGATGATGATGTGGGGACGTCGGCATGATGCAGAAATCAGTGAGGGGGAGGAGAAGGCCCCTATGAATGGCTGTTGAATCCAATTACACTCCTCCCATCGCTTTGTAATGCACCCAGTACTGCAAAGTTCTCTGAAAATCGCGTCCCTAAAGGCATCGCGGCAGTTGCTTGGAGAGCCACCCTGTGGGGAGCTCTGGCCCCCAGGCATCTCAGTTTGTTCGCCCTAGGCGACATATATGGTGACGGGCGTCACGAAGCTGCAGGAGTGGCCCTTCTGGGCTGATGATGCTGTCTTCTGCGCTAATCCTATATTCTGACATAGGTCGCTCACCGCTGTACTCTTCCTCTTCCATTATGTTCCTCATGGGTGTCGAGAAGCCCAACAAAGTAATTCCTCGCACTTCTGGACAGAGAGACAATGTTCCCTTACGTATAAATTCTGCCCAGCTGCAAGGTGACGTGGCGTACATGTGGTGACAGGAACCAACTGCATTATGTATTGCTCCTGATTCTTTCGAGCAGTTTGCAGTTTTGCTTCTCTGCCTCGCTGTCGCTAGCGCTGTTATCTGACTTACCTGTATCTTCAATTTGCAGTCCTACAAATTCCCCCATCAATGTGAGTTGTCTCCCTTGTAGGATGGCTGCTGGGGATTGCCCTGTTACCAAATTTCCCGCAGACTTATGGAAAATAATTTGGCTGGTAAATGCTCTGCCGAGGTCGTGTGGCCTTTCCCCACCCACAGGCCTAGTTAAGTTTTCAAATCCTGGCTGGGCCACTCAGCAAAATTTGCCCATGGGGGGTACACAGCCATGGTATGTCATACCATTCCCCACCGAGTACACAAATTATGCCATTGTTTTTCTGTGAATTATGCTCCATTATATGTAAGCATGGTTCTTGGATATCCCCAGTGGGGATAGAATTCGGCCTCCAGTGCACGTGCAATGGTGCATGAATGTGTACTGGAGACTGTGTACCTCAGTCCACTGGGAAAAGATGTCACAACAAAAATAAATTGCTTGCCAGTAGGGGTGCAAGGATAGGGCCCCATTAAATCGAGTGAAACAGTCTCGAATGGTTCTTTTGGCATCTGTGGTTGCTGTTGTTCGGCACCATCTGCCATTCTGCCCTTATATTAGTTACAGACAATGCACTTTTTCACTCATCTATGAAGGCTGTTTCGTTGATGAGGAGTCGTCAAAGGTGATTTTGGAAGGCAGTGAACTTTGAATTGAAGGAAAATGTGTGGAATTATACCCAATAGGCGCCAGACATCGTTGAGGCGTCATCGAAGTGGAAGTTCTGGTACAGAATGATGATTCTCAGTTTTCTCAGGGTGCTGCGGGCCGATCACCCATGCACACCATTCCCGCCAGGTTGTCGAAGTTCACCTGCATATTATTATGGGGCGTCTCAAGCACCTTGTGGATTATTGCGAAAATAATTGTTGACATTATAGACTCCCTACACTGTGGATTGTTTGGGGCCAACCACACGCCCATACATATAAACACTTTAAAACTTTTCTGCACAAATCGACGAAAATTACCCTGACAATTAAGATTTAAAAACTGAAGGAAAATAGCAGGATTTTGAGGGCACGTATTCTTAAACCCCTTGTGGCAGTCGGATTAAAAAGTCCACATCAGTTCCATGTAACACTTTTAATCGACGTCCAATTACACATCCCTGTAGGCGATAACTTTACACTGGTGCACCCTTTTACCTGCGGCTAAGATTATGCTTATACAAATGCCGTTAAGCTCTCATGAATTAAGTGTGCTGGTTAAATTATCCTCCCCAGGTGATGCAAACCATGAGGAGGCCAGGGGCGGTGTCCCAGGTGGCTAAAACGAAAAATGATTTCAGATAAATTAAATCTTTTGTAGTTACATGACCAGTGTAAACAGTGCTGGCCGCCCGGGCACATGAAAATACGATGCGATCGCACGCAGACCGACCCTTCTCGGTATTACTCGCTGACTGTTTTCCCGTCGAGGTGCGAGGGCAAACGAGAGCAGACCCACACACCACGGAGGGATCTACTTGCACACATGCTCGAACACTTCTGCCTCAGAATTTACTTACGTGGACAGAACTCTTCAGAACAATATAAAAACATTAAGAAATTTCACCTACCTTGCAAAAATTCACATGAAATGACTTGGTCAAAACACTAACGTGGTGAACAAAAATACACTTGTATGAAACACTGCAAAGTGTATTATAATGCGGGAACTGTGGTTTTTGTATGCTATATTTATTACAGTGCTGGCCACCTGGGCACAGGAAAACCCGATGCGATCGCACGTGGACCGACCCCTCTCAGTATTACTCACTGACTGAATTCCCGTCGAGTGCGAGGGCAGACGAGAGTGGACCCGCACACCATGGAGTGATCTACTTGCACACATGCTCGAACACTTCTCCCTCAGAATTTACTTACATGGACAGAACTCTTCAGAAAAATATAAAAATATTAACAAATCTCACCTGCCTTGCAAAAATTCACATGAAATGACGTGGTCATAACACTAACAGTGGTGAACAAAAATACACTTGTATGAAACACTGCAAAGAGTATTAAATTCCGGGAACTGTGGTTTTTGTATGCTATCTTTATTGCATGTGTGTACAATGCTGTTACATGTGACATGTGCCTTCTCCAATGATGTGTGCATATCTGACATAAGGGGTAGCAATTCTTCCTGTTCTGCCTCATCAACTACCGTACTATGGTTGCGCCTGGTGAACATGATAATTGGTCGGCCAGCTGATTTTCCGCTCCCAGCATGTACTGCACCTCGAAATAGTGCGATTGTAGCAAAAGTGCCACCAGACGAGCTTGCTTCTGGCCTTCTTCATAGAATGAAGCCAGAGCAGGCACCTGTTGTCCATGCACAATATAAACCCCCAGTATTCTAGATATGCTCTGTAACATTATACATCCCACACTACTGTTAATCATTCTCTCGCATTGCCATCATAGCGACTTTCAATTGGACCAAACTTCACACTGCTAAACTCAATTATTTGGTGTACTTGATTATTCCTTAACTGGAAAAGAACAGCACCCATGCCCTTCTTCTAGGCATCCATATTTTGGTAAGGATGTTTTATGGGATCATGTCTGGCTAGTGTAGTACACTGTCGAAATGTGGCATTCAGTTCATTGAAGCATGCATCATGTTCGGCCATCCACTGAAATTTTCTGTCCAGTGAGCTCATGTCGGTAAGTGGTTCTGTGACAATGGCGAAATCCCTAATGTTCTCTCTCAGCCAGTTGACTAAGCCAAGAAACTTGCACAGTTGTTTGCATATCCATGGAGCTTCGTATCGTTCAATGAGCATCAGCTGTTCTGCTATTGCCCTACTGCAGTTTTCATCCACTAAAGTGGCCAAGGAATTGAATGCGTATTTTGCCAATATGGCATTTTCTGTTTGCGCAAGTGAGCCAATTTATTGGTAGCCTCTCCAGAACCAATGATAAATATTTGATGTGATCCTCCCAGTTCTCCGACCAGTTGACTACATTGTCAAGATATGCTAATGCGAAGTCACCTACTTAACCATAGAATATCTTAACCATCATTGACTGAAAGATGGCTGGTGTGCATTTTAGTCCAAAAGGCATTGTGCAAAATTGGAAGTGCCCATCTGGGGTGGTGAATGCTGTTTTATGTCCGTCTTCCTGTTTTATAGTCACTTGCCAGTAGGCATTGCACAACTCCAAGGATTTCATTATTTTGGCATTGTTGAGGATGTGCAATGTGTCCTGATGTATGTAGGTGGTGCACTCTTTGTAATCAAATTAACAGGGCAGAAATCTGCATAGAATCATCACACCCCATCATTTCTTGGTACTAGTGGGATGGCACTGTTGTAGTGGCTGCTTGTGGCTTCAATGATGCCTTCAGCTAGCATTTTGCTTATCTGTTCTTTAATTATGGCACACTGGTGTGGCTGGTAGCTACATGGTCCGGTAAAAAGTGGACATTCTTGCTCCTGTGGGATGGCATGATGTAGAAGGGTTGTATGCCATAATGGGTCTGTGGCTCTCATGCAAAATTCTTTGTACTGCATCAATATATGCTACTGGAACTTCATGATCTAGTTCATCTAACTGAACATCCGGACCATAATCTGTGGGACGCAGCTCTAGGACGTACACTGTTCGCCTCTCTTTTTGGCCAAAATGTATCCTGCGGGTGACTGGTTCCACGATAGTGTTTTGATTGGTTAATCATGGGGTGCAAAGTATGGTGTTTTCCTGCAGGTCAGCTAATACCAATGCAGTTGTTGTTTCCACATCCCAAATGCATACAGTTATGGTTGCTTCTCTTATTACATATCCTGTCTGTTGTGTGACAAGTAGTACAACCTGGTTTATTAGCTTAATTATTGTTTTGTTTACATACCCATCTCGTACAAAATTATGAGATGCAGCTGTGCCCACTAAGGCTAAGCAAAGTTTAGAGTTCAAAATCACTGGTATATGGATCATTCTGTGTGTTCCTTTCATGGTGTGCTGAAGTACTATCTGCTGTAGTGCTGGTGCTACTTTCGGCTTGAATTGAGGAGGTGTCAGTGTTATGTTGTTGTTGTCGGCGATGTTTTGTTTGCACGGTCCAGTGCATTTTTTATATTATGAGTTGCGCACTCATTGTGCCAATGATAGCATTGTCATTTGCAATGCCGGCATGGCCAGGAAGGGCACCCCTACTTGTTATATCCTGTCGGTGTGACCTCATCTGATGGAGCTTGGCCTGCAGGTGTGTTCACGGTCGTGTGGCTGGTACAATGTCTTCGCGGGGGGGATGATAGTAATAATTAATTAATTATTTTTACATAAAACAAGATCAAATAACCCAATAGGGTTTAAAATAATTATGGGGGGAAAGGTCTTAGTTGGCCCTGCGACATCGCACACAACTGGTGGCTGTGTGGCCTTGCTCTCTTGTGCTGTTCTACACATGAGGTGCGGGAAAAACACATTCTGATCTCTGCATGTGGTTTCCTGTTCACTACTAGCCTGGGCAAGCAATGCAACAGATCGCATAAAGTCCTCCACACTGTTGTGTATTAAGGGTGCCAAAGTTAACCTACACTCGGGTCTGACAGTAGATGCAACAACTTCCAATATTTCAGTTTCCCGCATCTGCGGGTGAAAATACCGAATGATGTTTATTTTTCGGGTGGCGAATGCAGTCAGTGTTTCGTGATTACCTTGAGCTTCTAGCACTGCACGGCTCTGTGTTTTCAAAGGTGATAATGTACTGAAAAGTCTTCACTGAAAAGCACTTAGAAACCTTGGCCGTTCCATCCCATAGTGGTTCATAAAGCACCCCCAAGTGTGTGTCACCCGACAACTGCTCTTCAACACAGTTCGACCACTCTTGTTGACAGACGGCATACCTGGTTATTCGTCATGGGCAGTCTCTCAGGAATGCTTGTGGGTCTACATTGGGCAGTCCCACGAAGGTTGGCAGCAATTAAAAACGGGCTGGTGTCACACCCATATCCTTTGTTGACATTTCTGCAACTGCTGGTACATTGTTGTGGCCATGTAGTGTGACTGAGGCCACACAAAGCAGGTTTCTGATGTTGTAGCATGTTGGTTTTACTATGGTGCTGCTGCTACTGCCATAACCATTGAGTGTGCCAATAGACTGTTGTTGATTCTGGCTATGTAACTGTATTTCAGAAGTGTGCATGACACTGTTGCACCGTGTGCGTTGAGTACACTGGACTTACACCTCAATGACATTCACGAGGTCCCGATCTGTAGCACTTTGCCAATGCATGATTTTACCGCACTGTTTACAAGACATTGTTTCCGAATGTCTGTGTTTGCATACTTCTTGATGGCAATGCTGTGGGGTTAATTCACTTACGGTGATTTAATCCATGGGAACACGTGTTACCAGAAGCAACAATTGTCTACACATGTCACACAATATTCTACCATTGCTGTCAGTGGTCATGTGCTCTGCCAATGTGAGGTACTTGAAACATATCTTTAAACATTACTCACAGAACTGACCCATCTCCAACCCATGCACAAGTGATTTGTTTTGTCGCAACATCAATTACGAAAATTTTGCAACTGGTTACTGACTGAAAACTGTACTTGTTTTGGTTCTAACACACACTGACACATGTGTTTACTGCCAAGGCTGATGTTGCCTCAGAATGCACACAGTCTGTTACACTCCACTCTCAGCTGCACCCTCGCACTGTCGGACATGCAGCTCCATGCCCGGCCTATGCATTCCTGATTTGTCTGGCGAATGTCCTTCTCAAGACGTTTTGCATTTCCCAGTTCGCGGCACAGGTATCTGGATTCCTGGAACGAATTGGACTCAGACACAGGACGCACACACCTCAAGCATAGAATTCTTTATGTACCGTTGCCTGTGCAACAATTTAGCTCGTACTCTCCAATTGCCACCTCGGCCAAGTGGCCCGGTGCACAAGCTGTCATCATTAGAGCTGTACTTGTTTTCGCAGTTGCTAGAAAACCCACCTCCTTGCACACCCACTTTAAGGGTAGGATACCATTATGTCCTGGGGAGAATTGGTAACTATGCCCATACACCTAGGTGGTGGTGGTTTTTCCAGCCATCCCCCTGCTCAGGAATGCAGGTGGAGGGAGTGCCTGCTTACCCGCTTGACAATAAGTGTCCAAAAATGGTGGTGTTGGTGGATGCTCCCTTTGTTGAATTGATTTGGCCAAAAGGAGAGGCAAACATTAAGCCAGCCGAGAAAGCACAAAGCACAGCGATCATCCTTTGACATTTAAGAGGGGCATAATGCATGCTGAATCGCCAAATAGTGTGTGAGTGAGGGAACATAAAACACGTGGTCGACACGACTGGATTGTAGTAGAGTGATGTATTATTGCACTCGTACTCACCGTTTGATGTTCCGGATGCTGCTGGATGACAACACAAGTTATGGGAGGCTGATTTGTGTACTTTGGGTGTTCTTATCGGCCAACAAGTTGAGCAAGCAATCTTTGATGTGAGTGAGGTGATCCAGAGCTGAAGATGTTGCAGACTGTCCCACCTGATACCTCAGGTGGAGGCAAAAATGGTGTAAATTGCCAGGTGCTATAGTTCAGTAGACCTAAGATGAATTTTCTTCAGCTGATGACTGTGGGACCCTCGATCCCTTCATCGTGGTAAGATGATGATGTTGCACAATTATGAATATGTTACCAACAAGGCTGTAGGCTGCCTCGTACACCTATTATTACACTTACTTACACTGACACTAACACTTAAAAGACTGTAGGCCTTCTCGCACGTCCGCAAAAGATAAAGAGGTGAACACTGGGTTGTTCCACAAGTGGGTACAGCACCCTAAGCATCCGAAAGGCCAATGAAGAAGCACTTGCACATGGTTTCCAAAGATGTTTACTTCATTAACTTATACATGACTGAGATGCAGTCACACAATAAAAACATAAGCGGGCTTGGCGCTCAAAACCTATCGAAAGCCATAACTGTAAAAATTGCATAAGCCACGTGGTTGATTATGTTGAGATGCGGATGCGTGTTACGTTCCCATTAAGTGGGAAAGGCAGGTGTTTTTCCCATCGGTATTGAAATAAAAAGCTTCTGGAATAATTAAGTCTATTTTGTAATGAAAATGAATACCGGTCTACATGAATGTACCGAGGGGGCCATGGACCAAAATCCCACTGCTGCTGGTCGTTCTGAGAGCTGAGCAAGGCGAATAATGCTGGCTTCTGCCACAGGCTGCTTGAACCAGCCTCAAATGCCGAGTTGTGAAAAACTCAAAGTGACTTGCAAATGAAAATATACACACTACAAAAATTATGCTGATTAAAGAAACATTTTTGGTGACATTCCCATTAATTGCAAAAGGGTTCTATGCTTTCTAAGCATTACTTGTTGGGCAACGTCACAGCACTAGAAATGGTGATAAAATAAAATATGACCTTTACAGGCAGTCTGCCAAAATGAGAAACAGAATAGAACTTTCATATTTACCCCATTACAAAATAGATTCAAATAATTATTATGTCTCTGTATTTCATTTCTGGTGACATTTTCTGACTTCGCTGTATTTCACTTCGTTGGACTGTTGGCAAGGGCTCGCCTCCTGAGTGGATGGGCGAGTCCACCTTGGCAAAGGGGTCTGCATAGCCACACTGGATGGCACAAATTACAATGAAATAAAACCTCTGTTATTACTATGCTCTGCTTTTGCACTGGTGTAATACTCTTTAAAAAATATGTGGCATTATTCTGAAGAACTGAGGGGCACTTATCACAGATTATCTGGCCACCAGATCAATTGACGACATGTGGCGAGTGTGAATGTCGGGCGTCGTGGTGCAAGCTTCGTCGGTGTCACATTCAGTTGCCCATTAGCCTAAGAGCTGTGGTTTTGGGGTAAACTACATTTCGGATCACTTATTAATTTATTACAAGGGTTACCTCTTGTAGTAAATAAAGTAAAACTGTCTCTTGAGTCGCGTATTACCTGTAGGAAGGGAGGTATAAGCTCCATTCACATCAACCTGTACCATGCACTCTGGCTTATGTTCGACTCGGTTCATTGTGGTTGATGTACTGCAATATCTGTGGCGTTCGAAGTGGTCCCGATGGCTCATGAATATGTGGTTCATGTCATGTAGCAATCTATTTGTATTTTCACTGTAGCAAATAAAATTGGCAGCTTCATTGACATTGAATGTAGAACATTATAAATTACTTGTTTAAATAAAACAATCCGTCTAATGTATTTGATGCCACACCTGAAACATTCTTTAGATATTTATCATGGGAAGCTATAGTTTTGTGCAGAACTAATGTGCGCAAGTATTAATTTTTGTAGGACTCCTTGAGGATAATATAATTTTCAATAGGGAAATGTTATACTTATGAAAAGGACAGAAATAACAACTGTTTTGCATTTATAAGATATAACTTTGTTTTGGTAGGTATTTCAACGAAATATTAATCAATATTTTATTGATGTCAGAATTCTTAGTGATTTAATAGTTTTCGTGCTATTTACACATATTTGTAAGATAAATTGATCACCGCCAAGGTGCCATTGCAAGAGCAATTAAGGGGTACAGGCACAGGGCATGGTAGTATATATACAGAAAACTTCAAAATATTATAAGTGATGTGGCCCGCATACCCCTATCTTAGTCCGTTCACCACATAGCCAGCTACACCCACCACCAGTCACCTCTACATCACATGTGGGTGGTTTGTGAGCCGAAGAAAGCATCCCAAATGTGTGCGTGAGTGTGCACTGATGCAGTGCAGTTCGGTTACTAGTGTATTTGTTTATGCACATATTTGAATGGGTGCGCATGACACGTCAAGCCTTAATTGGCATATAGAAAACATAAAGAACACTACTACAATTATAATATATACATACCCTTCGTTATACACATAGCACACTAATTATTATGATGATTTGACGTAATGCACATCATGTAAAGGAACTGATATATCACCAGGTATGATGGGCAATATTACACTCGGCACTTTATATACACTATTAAACACTGCACACACTGTAGAAAATGAAATATATATACAAAAGTCATCAGAAAAATAATAAATAAACAAATACTACAATATACACTAAGCATTTCATTGATGCACGCATGATCGCATGAGAAATATAATGTGACACTGCTGCTCTTATGTGGTTATGTGGCGATGTGGTGAATGGAGGTTGATGGTAGGCACTGCACACGTCATACTGTAGTGTTTATTTGACACCCACACACACACTACACACACACACTCACATATACACATATATATATATATATATATATATATATATATATATATATAATATAATATATATATAATATATATATATAGTAGCATGAAAACCACACATGGGTGGCTAAATGGGTAGAATTGTGGTTTTAGTGACATTGGTGTGAGCATAGAATTATTCACAACGATTACTTGTGTAGTGTGTGACCCTAACCATGTATAAGTCGTCAGCTTATATTCCACACATTTACCAAGTGAAGTGAACACAGCTACCTGGAGGAAGTTTTGCAGCACACTTACCATAAAGGTACGTTCGTACACCTTCAGAGTTGCTAGATAACAGAACACAACAAACCAAAAATCATATTCTTTTTTCCAACACTATGGTGACCTGAATCAGCTACTGGAACTGATACTCTCCAAATAAATGTCAAACTTTGAAGTTTTTTTGCAAATAATTCAACTATGCTGAACTCTGTTTCTTAAATTTAACATTAGGTTTAAGATTGTTTGCAATAAAAAATAGAAAACATTTGTAACATTTGCACCTGGCATATGTAAGTGACCATAACAGAAGTAGAATGCCTTGTGTTACACACCTCTTGTAATTATATTTCTCTATATGTAGTCCTTTATAGAATTTAACAATTTAACAATTTATTCTCCAAATCATTCAATGTTCACACCAATCTCATTGGGAGCAGGGCTCTTTTCCCTAGGGAGTTGTGGGTTATAACATTTACACAAATTTCAATAGGCATCAATTTGACAAAGTGGCATATGTAGGTGATTGGTATACGATTTATATATGCGGCCATCTTAATTGATATTATAGTTGCTGTTTCTGAAAATCTTAATAACTCACACGTCAATAATCGTAGTTGCCTTACATAGTAAATAATCAGTGTGACCACGAGGCTCCTCCTTATCCAGCTAGCATCTTCCCTGTCTTTAGGCTCTCGGGCCTAGGTACTCGTAGTCTCTTAAGTACCACTCGGTATTTCGCAGTAGGCGATCTAAAATGAACTAAAATCGTAGGCAGAAACTACCTCTTCTTGTCTGGAAACACATCCTGGTGTTTTTCTTATTGGTGTGTTATGCAATTGCAGCACTCATGTCAACTTTCCCTAAATCTGCTGAGTAAAATCCTACCTGGAGCTGTGATAAGACGACGTGGCCATAATCAGCTCACCTAAAACTTAAGGTGACATCAGCAAATAGGCCAATCACTGGGTGGCTACCTCCTTAATCTTTCAACAAACTAGGTTGCCCATGGCAATGGCCTATAGCTTCCAAAAGAACATAGCTAAAGGAAATATTAAAGATACGTGTAAATATGGAAACAAACATAACTAAGCAAATTACCAAATAATTGTATCTGATACGCTGATCAGTGAAAAAAAATCATTCTGACCATATGCAATTTAACGCAATGCATCAAATCAAATTATATATCATAATAAAATTAATTATTATATACTCAATGTTTGCATTTGCATGTCAAAAAGTCAGTCTTTCTGTGCATCAATTAGGTGGCATTTTACCAGTTGTTACAGCTTCGTTTTGCTCGCACGATTCGTTCATGGTATTTTTTTTTTGCAAATAAGTGTGTTTTGTGCTGTGTTATTTCACTTCGGATGTACTATGTTTGTTGTGATACTGCCTAAGTTAATCGTCATATCCAGAAATGTGCAGCGTGATGGGAGAAAATTTATTTCATGCTGACAGCCATTCTGGCGATGAACTCTCATAGCGAAACCATAAAATGTGAACTAGCTTGCCCAGCCGGATGTTAACATCCATTCTTATATACAAAACTTTCTATAGATTTGTATGTTAAATCAGAAATATCATGCAGTGTTAGTGTAAAGAATATCTGTTAATCTCACTCCCTCCACCTATTTTTATCCACTTATATCGGATATCACAGATAAACAGATACAGAATATATGCAAGTGTCATATATACAAATACCGAAATGTATCATCTCCAAATTGTTTACATAAGTGATAATCAAAACATACGAACTGGTGAAGCTGTGAGAGCAAATATATTTTTCTTCATTGTTTGTCCAAAACCAGTTGATTGCACGAATGATTCAGTGCGCGAACTTGCCTGGTCAAGCCAATCATTTCAGCCTGCCACACAAAAATTCCGAAGACGAAAAGCAAAGGAAAAGACTTTCTTATTCTCAGTTGGCTAAATGTAAAAGTTTGAAATTCTGGACGGCGATGCCATGGGTACAGCTAGTTCTACATAAACACAATGTTAGGAGTAGCCTAAGAGATTATCAAACGATATAATGCCGATATTATAATAGTTATTGTGTTGGATACTGTACAATATGTATAGTTTGTACTTGAGCACCTCGTGTTATAACAGTGAAATAATTAAACATATTCGAGCTCTTCTGTGAAACAATATTTTGGATAAGATGGGTGGCTGATATATTTCCTACAAGCAAACATAACAGGTACAAAGTAGTTCTGTTTACATGCCTTAACATACCTTAACTAAAACTACATAAAATAATGGAACCGTAATCAATTATAGCTGATCACATTTGTTAGGCATACAGACGTCAAGTTCAGGTTTGGCAGCTGTAGACCCACCCTATGAGTTTTGGGTGGTTTTTTTATCTTCAATAAATCCTATGTAAAAATACTAACTATGACTTTCATATGGTTTTTTATCTTAAAAATATTAATATCGTTATGTGGGTTAACATGATATCAAAATTGCAAAATTTGTTTAACACACTTTTCAAAGTAGGTCGTTGCCGATCTTACATACATAGGTATAGTCAAGCAAACTATTAGCCACCGATTCAATGGTCACAAACAGCACCACATGTACCACAATCAGCACCACACCCTTCACAATAAGCACTACACACAACTCAGTCAACACCATGCACCACAATCAGCACCGCACACACCACAGTCAGCACCACACACACTACAATCAGCACCACACACACACCACAATCAACACTACCTGCAATAACTTGGAGATACTACCCTTTAACAATCAATTAAAAATTTCCATCACAACAAAAAAAACACTATCACAATCCTTTAGATAAGTATTCCAAGGTTTTGACTTGTTACTGAGTATGTTGGCAATAAAAGTTACTATATTTTTCGTGTTATAGTTTATGTTAATTTATCAGTAATGTTATTTATTAGTTTCAAAGAATTTTGATCAAATATCTTAAAGTAGTGCTCTGGTAATGAAAATTTAGGTTTACCATCTAGAACACAATTTTTTTACCAAAATTAAATTCATAATTTTCAAAATCTGTAGTAGTAAACCATACATTTTTTCTAGATCTTGTAGTTTGGTGAATTAAAGCGAATCGTTCAACTTGTTGAGCAGAGATTCCATTTTTTGTGTTATTTACAAAGAAACAAATTATTAAAGAGTTTTTTTTCTTCATTTTATCAATAAATTAATTTTCTAAATAAATAAAATGGAAACTAATACCATATCTGGGCAATGTAAAAAATGCAGCGAAGTATTAAATATAGAAAGTTTTCACATGCATAAATACACAAAAGACAAGCATATTGACACTTGTAAAAATGCTGTGCTGAATATGACAAAAATCAATATGATTTAAAAAAAATAGAAAGTGCTATGCGAATGTGGAAAATATCTCTCAAAAAGCATAAAAATAATATATTGCACAATAAAAATGAAATTCAACATTATTATTCAACTAAGGCATGTGTATATGCTATGAGAATAAATCTATTGATTCATTTTATCCACATAAAGCAACTATAGACAAACTTACAACAAAATGCAAAAAAATGTATGAATGAATGTGCCAAAAATCATTATGAGTAAAAAAAAGAGAAAGTACTATGCGAATGTGGAAAACATATTTATAATCAACAGCTCGAAAGCATAAATAAACCAAATCATACAACACGTCAATTGATATTCTAAATTAAATTCAAAAGGAAAACTATTCAACAAAAAAAAATCACAGTTTGTAATGAGAATAAATCTATAAAATTATTTTCTTATAATAAATATTGTAATGATCAACAGATGTTTTAGTTAATATCTTAAGAATTATCATCTTAGCAAGAAGTTAAATATAATTTCTCAATAAATTTAACATATTATCGATGCTATTCCACAATTATTTTCTTGTATTTTTTATTTTGTAATGTAAAATGTTTTCCCCTTAAAAAAACAAATATGGAGTCTTCGAAGATAAACCATGTGTTGGGCGAAAAGAAGCTAAAAAAAAAAAAAAAAAACAATAATTAAAATAAATTTTCCCATTTTATACTAATGTATTTCTAAAATCTATAGATACAAGTAAGCAGGCAACAGAATGGAGAACAAAGAATAATTTTACAAATTTACCTTTATCTGATGCTGATATCAATGAATTATATAAACAAGAAAAAACAAATTGAAAGAAATTCTCCCATTTCCTACTCATGTTTTCGTTAATAAAAGGAATAAGGAAACCAATGAAGCTTACTTAGTGAATAATTTAAAGGGTTGAAAACCAGCAAAACTTATATATCAATTGTCGTAAGCACGAAATTAATCAAGTTGAATTATTTACATTTCAATCACCAAATTATACAATATTGAATGATGGAGATATTAAAGGAGTTTTATAAATGCATAATATAAGAAATAATTACTAATTGTTCTGAATTCCAAAAAAAAAAAAAGAGATTTGGGGTGGACTTTAGATAGAATAATGGGGATACAATTAGCAATAAATGAGTATAATCCATTTCACGCTGCATCGTACATTGAACTACCTGAATTTATAAACATTAAGAAAGCATGCATAAATGTTAAAGAAAAATGATCAAAAATCTACATTATTTCCAGCAGACAGCCATCCAGATAGAGTAACCAAATATAAAAGTGTGGGGCTTAATATCGATAAAGTAATAGATAAATTTGAATATCCAATTAAAGTTGATGATATACCAAAAATAGAAAATCAAATTGACATATCCATAAATGTATACTCTATTGAAGATGAAGGTAAGAAATCCATGGTATATCCATTAAGACTCGTAAAAAATAAAAAGAATATGCATATAAATTTACTTTATTTCAAAAATGATACAAACTCGCATTACTGTTGGATTAAAAGTTTATCGAGGTTAGGTTCAGCAAAAAAAAAAACATAAAACTTTTATATGTTATATGTGCCTTCAAATATTTTATTCTCAAGAGAAATTAAGTAAACATACAGAAGACTGTACAAAAAATTAAACAGAAAAAATTCAATTACCTTTGCAAGGAGAGCAAATATTTTTCAAAAATTATAAACATGCAATGAAGGTTCCATTCACAATATATGCAGATTTGGAATAAATTCTAAATAAAATATCAACAACTAAGCCAAATCAAAAAGAAATGTATAAATTTAAACTAATAAAAAAATATCCAGTTTTAACCAACAATGACATTGATAATGGTCTTTACAAAGAAATACTCAAAGAAAAATATAAACTTACAAGTGCACAAATAAATAACATTGATTTATAATTGAATGATGCATCATACACAATGAAATATCAGCTCCACGAAGCCTCTGGTTTTTGCCATTATATTGTATCTGGTTATGACGATTATAAACCACCAGTTGTGTATCGAGGTCCGAATGCACATAAATTTGTATACAATCAATAAAAAGGGAAGTAGAAGAAATTGCTGAGATATATTCACAAATTTAACCAATGCACCCATTAACAAAAAAAAATGATTCAGTAAATAAAAAAAAGTGCTGTGTGAGAGTGGATATACGAAGGACAGTAAAAAAGTATGTCATCATGATCACATAAGTAGAAAATTCGTTAATCCAACATGCAACAATTGTAATTTACAATTAAAATTACCAAATTTTGATCCAATTTATTTTCATAATTTAGCTGGATATAATGCACATTTATTTATCAAAGAGTTAGGATATGATGAACAAAATATAGATTTAATAGCAAATAATGAAGAGAAGTTTATAACTTTCGAGAAAATCACAGAAAATTTAGAATTAAATTTATAGACACATTCAAATTTATGTCTAGTAGTTTAGATAAATTATCATTTATTTAACACACACAAAGCATTTTCCAGAAGATCAAGTTGATTTAGTTATTAGAAAAAGTGATTACTCATATGATTATGTGGATAGTTGGAAGAGATTTGATGAAACTGAACTTCCACCAAAATGTGAATTTTACAATAAATTAAACGAAAATAGAATATTTTATGACATGCAAAAAATATATGGAACCAATATAATAGTAAAATCTTTGTGAATGCCATGATTTATATTTAAAAAGTGATGTACTATTCTTAGCAGAAATATTCGAAGATTTTTGAAACACATGTATAAATTCTTCTGTTCTAGACCCTGTATAGTACTTTACAGCACCAGGTTTATCGTGGGACGTAATGTTAAAAATGACTAAACAATCACTAAATTCATTACATATCTATCATATGATTATAATTATTGAAAAAGGAATTTGATGTGGTATTTCACAGTGCTGTGAGCGATATGTTAAATAAAATAAAAAATATTTGGAAGTTTTTAATCATAATCTAGAATCAAATAATTAGCATATCTTGATGCTAATAATTTATATTGTTGGGAAGTGTCACGATATTTGTCATATGGTGGTTTTGAATGGGTTTATTATACATTAAATTATTTAGAGTACTGGAGTAAAAAAAATATTAGATTTGAAAACGATTCTGAGTTTGGTTATATATTATAAGTTGATTTAGAATATCCACAAGAACTACATAATTTACATAAATATTTACCATTTTGCCCCGAAGTAAGGTAATTTCAAAAACAAATCAATCTTAATTATTAACAACTTTACATAAAAAAGAAAAATATGTATTTCATTATTGTAATTTAAAACAGTGCCTAAATAATGGACTGAAGCTTACAAAAATACACAGAATATTAAGAATTAATCACTCAGATTGGTTAAAGAAGTGCATGGATTTCAACACAATGTTGAGGACTAATGCAAAAAATGGTTTTGAAAAGGACTTTTGTAAGCTGATGAATAATTCTGTGCTTGATAAAACAATGGAGAATATAAGTAACAGAGTACACATATGATTAATATCAGATGCAGCAAAATGTGAAAAATTAATATCATTACCAAATTTTAAAAGAAGCACTATATTTAATGAGAATCTTGCAACTCTACATATGAATAAAACAACTGTAAAATTTAATAAGCCTATTTATGTGGGCATGTCAATTTTGGACATGTCGAAAGAATTAATACATGATTTCCATTATAAAGTGATGAAACCAAAATATGATGATAAAATTGAGTTGTATTATCAAGATACCGATTCATACATTTATAAAATTAAAACATATGATTTTTATGAAGACATGAAGACAATATTAGATAAATTTGATACAAGTGATTATCCAAAGAGCAATATATTCATAACATGCCTCAAATAAATAAAAATGTTTTAGGCAAAATTACATAAGGGGTAATGGGAAGATAATTAAAGAATTTGTCAGTTTAAGAGCAAAAATATATATGCATATTTTTGGTTGGTGTTAAAGAAAACAATAAATCTAAGGGTATGAAAAAATGTGTAGTTAATAATAGAATTAATCTTGAGGATTATAAGACATGTGTGTTTAATGAGAAAATTCAATAGAGGACAATGAATTTGATAAGAAGTGAGAAACACAAAATATTTACAATCGAAGTTAATAAAATAGCATTGAGTCATTGTGATAACAAGAGAATTATACTAGAAAATAAAATTGATACTTTGCAGTGTGGGTATCAAAATTTATAATTTTATTTGTTAGAGGTGGTATGTGTTTTGCCTACTACCTATTTTTAAAAGATTTTATTGTTATTTTGGAGATATTAAGGTGTCCCTAAAACAGGGATGCCCTTTATGTTTTCTAATAAAATAGCAAAATTTAAAACCTCTTTAATTAACCGAACAACATCGATATCAGAACCATCAAAAACAATTAATTTGCAATTTTTGTCTCTAATTTCTTAAACAGTGTTATTGAATTGATCATAATTAATCTGATAAAAAAATTGAATATGGGGGCTCATAAATTATATGATCTCTAAAACCAAAAATGGTTTTGGCTGGAAAACTAGCAATTATATTAGTATCCGAATGGTTAGATTCGTCATATTTTTTAACATATATGCCAAATTACAATGAACATTGATTGTTTGTGTGCGTAAATAAATTTTTATCTTTTTCAATAGTTAATTTTCTTTCAAAACCGAGAATATCAGACAAGTGATTATCAAGTTTAATATCAAACTCGGTTTTAATTGTTATTCTATTTTTCACATTTTCTATTGTTATTTCAATTTTATTAGTTGAAAATTGTTCAATTAAATTTGCAGCTTCTTATAATGATTCAACATATTGGCCAGTGAGAATATTTATAAATACATTTTTATCAATGACAGCAATCATTTTTTCAATTGTAGTTATCGACCTATTCTCTACATTTGGAGTTTAAAATTTTGCATTAAAACTAATTAATGCTATCGATTTATCTTTATAGATTATATCATTGTGAAGTTTCTTCCTTATAATATAAATATTGTTTGTTAACATTAAAACTTTATTATTATTCATTTATTACAAGAATTATTGTAATTAAATGAAAAATGTTGACTAGGGTGTTTTTTTTAATTTCTGCGGAAACTGCTAAGAATAAAAACAATGGTGAGTTATTGTCCGATAATATTCGCGAGATAATTGTGTAGGGTCCAGCAACGGCGGGAAAACCAGTTTAATCATTAATTTCATTTATAATACAGGATGGCTAAATTTTAATAAACTCTATGTTTGCTCTAAAAGTTTAAATCAACCATAATATATTAAATTACAAGACGATTTTGACTTGATATCCAAAATTTAATGAAAAAATTGCTTTTTTAAGTAGCAGTGGTGAAATGGTTTCACTAGATCAATGTGAAAATAATTCTCTAGTTACTTTTAATGATGTAATATTGGAAAGCAAGATGTAGCCCGCGAATATTTTACTAGAGGTCGGCAAAAAAAATCAATGTTTTTTGTCTTGTGCAGACATATTCCAGAGTCTCCAAGCAATTAGTATGAGATAACACAAATTTTCTGTGTATATTTCGACAAGGCAAAACAAATTTTATATATATATATATATATATATATATATATATATATATATATATATATATATATATATATATAGCGATTTTGTTGGAGGAGACAAGAGTATTGAGAAATTTACAGAGATATGGGCCAAGAACTGGGACGAAAATTGTGGGTTTTTAATATTACATTTGAGTAGAAAAATGGATAGTGAGAAATATCGAAATCTAATAAAAAGTTTTATATTTTTAACTGTCTCTGTGAATTCGATATTTGTGTAGTTGTGCTGCTGCAACTAGCAATACCTTTTACAAATTAGCTTATTTTCTTAATTTACTGAACTGCAGCGCATTCTAGTAGTACAGAAAAAAAAGCTTATCTACTCTCTCGTCCCCAACTAAACTTCAGCGAACTCTCGTAGTGAGAAAAAAAAATGCATATCTGCACTGGGAGCTCACAGTAAGCTCTGACCACAACAGGAAATATGTTATCTACTGTGCTGATATCTCGGTCGTGCTGCTCTCGGCGAGTGCTACCACGGGATATAATAAATGTTTCTCCTCACAGAGAACACACTATGAAACACTGCTGAAAGAGTGAATAAAATTATTTCCTTACCAATCATCGATCACTCTCATTATCAATCTTGTAGTTCGCCACATACAGCATTTTTATCAGCACCTTGCTCGCTCAACCACTTTGGCTCAATGGCTCAGTGCTTGGTTTGTAACTCGAGCCTTTAATTAAAAAATGAATAAAAATGATTTATATTATGCTTTTCATAAGTTCTTTAAATATTTCGCTATAAAATTCTGCGCCATTGTCCTTTATAAACTATTTGGTTTTTTTCATCAAAATATTTTCTAAAATATATGCTATATATTTTGCTGTTTTGTCTTTGATTGGTAAAGCAAAAGCAGATTTTGAAAAAACGTCGATAATTGTCATAATATATTTTAATTATAATTTTATGTGATATACATTTTAAATTTCCAGTATCCATTTCTACAAGATCAATTTGCCATAAATCATCCATGCCATATGATATAACTTTTCTTCTTGGAAAATTTTTTCGTGTGCGATTATACAATTAATTAATTATTGCTTCTCTTACTTCGGGAATTTTTTTTTAAAGAATGTAGAATTTTTTGAATTGCACAACGAGCATATACTTTTCTGGACTAATCACCCATTTCAAGTATTCTCATTTTTTATATCATTATTCTTAGTGACTTTCTTGCACTTCAAACACCAAGTATTCTCCATTTAATACATAATACATAATCAGCAACAATAGTTTTATTATATTGAATCTACATCTTTTTTTAATGTCTGTTTTGCATCATTTATTCGTTTTATATAATCAGCAATAGTGTTATTAGATGGTACATTTACATCTTCTTTTAGAGCATAATCAGAAACAATGGTATATATATATATATATATATATATATATATATATATATATATATATATATATATATATATATATATATATATAATCTTTGTATTTCACAAATATTCCTATTGTAGTTAACAATCCATCGCCATATTCATATATTTTATTATTTTTTATTTTAAAAATGTTAATAATGGCACCTAATTTGACCTCAAAAGGCTTGCTGTAATCTATTTTTTAGCTCCCATAATAACTGTCAGAGTATCATTTGGTAAATTCGGATTAACAATAATTATTTTATAAACAGTACAATCCATCTAAAAAGTAAAGTAAATTATATTATTATCCAAGAGAAAAACATTATTATTTTTATTCCACTCGACATGTAAATAAAATAGACAAGATTTTTCTTCAACTTTCGAGTCAACAAGTGTATGGCAATAATTCAAAATTAATTGGTTGAAATCATGAAATTTAACATCTGTTTCTTTATGAACAACTTTTTTTTTTCTACTGCTGTGTTAACAAGTGTGTCGCAGTAATTCAAAACATATTTGTTTAAATATTGTAATTTATCAGCTATTTCTATATAGAAATATCTTTTATTGACAGCATCTTTGCCATCCACAGGATCAGCCATATTATTAATTCTACAATTTTGAATAGAAACATAGTCTGCTGTGTAAACAAAAACTTTACTTATTTGATCTCATAAAGCAGAAAGAATGGTATTATATGTTGAATCTACATATGTTCTCAAATCAGAAACACTAGTGTTGTATTTTGATTCGACATAGTTTTTTAATAAATAATCAGCAACAATAGTTTTATATTTCGAATCTACATCTTTTTTTAATGTCTGTTTTGCATTATCTATTCGTTTTATATAATCAGCAATAGTGTTATTGGATGGTACATTTACATCTTCTTTTAGCGCATAATCAGAAACAATAGTTTTATACTTTGAATCTATGCACTTTTTAATGCATTATTTTACATATATTAAAGGTATATATTTTCTTATTGGCCGCATCTTTTTTCTCTACATTAACAATTCTTCACCCCAGAAAAGAAACATACGATTTTGTAAAACCAAAACAGGAGCTTAACTGACTTTGTAAAGAAGAAACACTCGAATTGCATTTTGAATGTAGATATATATATATATATATATATATAATCTTCAGCAACATTATAAAAGTTTTTATTTAAGGATTCGATTAATTGTTTCCCGAATATATCTGTCATTTAATAACATAGAAATTATATCGCGAAACTTAAAATTTCTCGAAAAAATATATAATACTATTAAACATAAATGTCCACAGATAACAGAATAAAAATTCTGAACTCGATCATTGTAATATACATTGTTTTTAAAATAATTAGTTTAATTATTAGGAATATTGCCTCTGAATGAGCCAAAATAGTAAACATTATTATTTTCTTTAAAATAGCGGACCCAATGAGTACCATGATTCGAAATTTATCACAGCATACTCATTTTTGAGCATTATATTTGGTAGTTCGTTAATCATATAAACATTTCTGAAATTTTTAATATTTAATTTTTTTACATATTTTTATATCGATTTTGTATAATGGAGCTAATTGTTTTGGCCTTCCTTTTTTTTTTGCAACCACACCACTATCGGCCTTGTTTTCCATTGATAAATTGTGCCTCTGTTGATCTTCTAATTTTTTTTTTTTGTTTGTTCAACAACACTATAAATTGCAGCAGGCGCTCCTAAAGCGGTGAGTACAATGGAAATAATTTCTCCATGATGTAAACCATTGCCAGTTTTTTCTTTAGTCATTTTTTTAAACTGTTGCCAATGGTAAAGTTAATTTGAAATTTTTGCTCTCTTGCATTTTGTTTTTCAATATGATCATCTGTAAAAAATTTATCTATTGTGAAATTGTTTAATTCATCATAAGGAATATCGAGAATATTATATTTGTTATCTTCATTTATATAATTAAAAAATATTAATAGTTTAATAAATTTTGATGCCCCATCCTAATTTTCTTTTTGTAAACATTGTTGAGGCAACAGCAGCTGAAGCAATTTTTTCTCCAATCGGAGTATCTTTATTTAGCATAATTTCTTTTGCTTCTTTTTGTAAAATTTTATCTGCTTCATGCCTAGATTCTAAATATTTATGATCTCTATATGCAATATAGAGATCTAAAATACTTGCGGAATAAAATTTAAAACTATTATCAGATATTGAATTTCTTTCTGGTTATCCACAACAAAGTCAGAAAATTTATTGTTTAGCATATTCATAATGTTTAGTTTTTAATTGTGATAATTTTTATTTCCAGTATTTTCTTCATCATGAATAACTAATATATATCTATTCTATTTCTAACATTGTCCATTCAAATATATTCTGTCTTCAATTTTCAAATCATCATCACTAAAACCCTCCAGTCTATATTTTGTTTTCAATTAATCTTTTTGTGTATCTTGATAAATTGGTGTAATTATTTTTCTGTATTTCCAACCTTTATTCGAATTTACTTGACTCTTAGAATGATAACCTTGATATACTAAATTTGTTGCTTTAGCAATTTCTTTATAATTTTTACTATTATCATCAGTGTAATTGCCTTTAAGATCTTCTTTACTATATTTTGTTAACAATTTAGAAAGTCCTTTTGTTAATATATATTCTGTATTTCCAACAGTGAGTACATAATTTTTTATCTTCACTTTTTTATCACCAATATAAATATTTTTTATCTTTTTCAACTAAATCACATTGCTCATTAAAACCAAGTTCTTCAGCAATTCTTTTCCTAGATATATAGTAGAAACATCTTCTATAGAAGGGAAAACTTTTAATGGTGCAATTCCCAAGAACTCTTCAGGAGATTTTTGTTGTGAGAATAATTCTCTTTCAAAAGATGTTTCTTCAGGAGTCTGAGGATAATCTAAATTTTTTGCTACTACTGGGACTAGTGTTGTTATTAATATGTTCTTTTCTTCACTTACTTGTTCTACTTTTTTGCCAATATTTGTAATTCACGAATTAATGGTAGATCTTTTTTCTTGTTTTTTTTTTTTATATTATACCTAGTGGTTATTTTTATAATTTTTATACTTCTCGATGAGCAATTTCCCTCGATGAACTCCCTCTGAATCCTTCATTTATATATATAATTATTTACTTATAAATGGGTTATAAAGCATTGAGTTTTGAGAGACAAACTTTTCCCCCAACTGATCGAACGAGGGGGAATTTGAATATTTACAATAATAGAATCGAGTTTGATATTCTATAGGAGACGACTTTTCTTTTCCAAACGATGCTTATGTTTTGGAAGAATATCGCCTAGTAAGGAGAGATAAAGTTGGAGATTAGGCTATATACAAAAAATTATATAATAATGATGTTTGTTCTAATTTTTAGTTTTCTAGAGTAGAAATTTCAAAACATTGACATATTATTGAGGCTGTTGATAATCCAGGAATAACTTCGACAATGATGAATATTTCGCTAAGTTCACCCAGTGAACAAAATTATTTAGAGTCTATTGGTGTTGATAATAAATTTCGAGTAAAATCTGTTCGTAGAGATAAAATAAATGAAATAATGTATCCATTAAGATATTTGTTTTGCTTTATTCGTGATAATAATGAAGTTTACTGGAAAGGTTGTTATAAAATCACTTTTTTTCGAAATTCGTCTGATAACAATTGTTATCGTTAATGTTATCGCATATCGTTCAGATGATAAAACCTATGCTGATCCAGGTAGAATTTTTATTCAAAAATTATGAATTTTGTGGACTAGTGTTAAATATGAAGCTAACACATCAATTGAAATTAAAGAAAAAATATATTAAAATCTTAAAATTCATATTGGTTCTACGTGTTGGCAATTTTTAGAAAAAGATGTTGCTGCTGGGACAACTGTCTTAAACTTTGATATAAAAGATTTGTTTAATAATTTACAATTTGACATGCTCGATTTCGTAATTGTGGGATTCCAAACTAATAAAAAAAATAGCGCTTAGCAATATGTGTATGCTTCAATGTTTGATGATTTTAATGTGAGAAATATTTTGTTAAAAATGGTAGAAATGAAATTTTTCCAAAGGAAAATTGGAAACTAGATATTGAAAATGATCTTTGTCTTAAAATGTATCTCGCTTTTAATGATTTCAGAAATAAAAGGACAAAATTTAATATATATATTATATATATATATATATATATATATATATATATATATATATATATATATATATATATATATATATATATATATATATATATATATATAGAAATAATGAACGTTATTATAAGCCTACTACAAACTATCAGGGCGACATCAGTTATTATTTATTTAGGGGACGAAGACCTTTATATGTTATTGACTGCCTATATAGAAAAAAAACAGTATTTAAAGTTAAAAAAGTATAAAAATTAGTGTTGATATAAAAGCTCTTTAGGCTGGTACAATTTGTAATGTAGTTTTAATTACCCAACGAAACTTAACTTGCGATTATTTGAAAGAAAATATCACTGAAGATATATAAATTTTTTTATTGTATTAAATGGATAATGTAAACGGTTTTACAGAAGCAAGAAATTTTTTCGATATTTTAATGCAATTTGTTTAGATATTTGGTTGAGTGGTTGCATTAAAAATCTTTACGAATTTTTGATCAAATAAAAAATAATTTTTATAATTAATATTCCTCACTTTTAATATTTTCACTCGACCTTTGCTTATTTTGCTTTATTTTCTCTTGTATTTGCTGTCTTGCTTGCAAAATTGCTATTTCTACAAAACATGAAAATTTTGCTTGGAAATCTAGAAATTTGAGTGATTTTTAGCTTAAAATTTAATGTTTTTAAGTTGGTATAAACCTGCGCGATATAAAAAAAAGTAGTAAATTTGCTTGATTTTGGTGTAAATTTGCTTGTTTCTTAGAATGCTTAAGTTCTTAAATTTCAAACCAGGATTTTGAAGCAAAAAACCTCGATTTTGGCCTCAAATTGCTTGATTTTTTGATGAAAATGTGGGGTGGTCCAGAAACTGCCTTATACATCTACTTAATACTGCTTACCCAAGACAAACGCAACTATGCTACATAAAATACCAATACATTTAAAAACAGCCCAAAAACACACTCACTGTTTTAACACCCTGATGCTCAGCAGCTAGAGCAAACAAGTAAAATTAAGTTATATACATTATGGCAGCTACATCCTGCTCGAACAGGTGAGACAGCTAATAATTTATTCCGGATTTCTCTGCAGGCGACACATTTCAAAAGTTGGTAGAACGAAGAATAGGAGAAGTCCAAGTTGTGCAAAAACTTAATTAAGCTATTAAGACCAAATAAAAAATAATGAAGCACAAAGAGGGATGGGAAAGCAAGGAATGCGAACAGTGGAGGAAAATGAGGGATCCGAGCCGAGCATAGAGCATACAACTGAGCCGGAGTTGAAGTCGAAGGAAATATATCACGTAACAAGCACTAGCATCGACACCCCCAGCCCAAAACCTATAGACTGCGGACCAGTCTCTCAAAGTCAAAGTTCTCGTCGATGCACCTTACCCAGTTCATAGAAGGTATAGTTAATAGAAAACTCATAGATATAGTGGATTAGAAGCCAGGGCATAGAAACAAGAAATCAGTCCATAGATTGATAGAAACAAATAACATGCACGTCAAGTCCATAGTTCAAAATTTAACACAAGGAGTGATCAACTCCAACTTCATGTCATCTCCGAAGACGGTGGGTACCCAAGAGCAAAGGAGCAACTCAGTGCCAAGAGATCCAGCCTCTTCTCGGGCACAGAGGAACAGCACCATGCTAATATCGGCAGTTGTGGTACATAAAACCAGCAGAAGCTCGACCTTTTCCAACAGCACTCATTCAGCTTCCAAGCAAGTTGATGTTTACGTAGCACGGTGGGCTCAGTATGGCTCGTTCGGAAAATGGGAACAAAAACAATAATAATGGATTTTAAAAAAGGGAAAAAATAATCTACATAATTCGGGAAAATGGATGAGAATACAAATGTGTGATTACTTATTCAAATCAAAAGAGACTGCAAAGACGTAGGTGCATTGTACATGTTAAATAAAAAAACAATTAAGTGCCCTACACATAATCCTTCAACTGGGAGACTTGAGCCTTTCTAAATGAGTGATTTGAGATTGGCAAAACAAGACTAGTGAATTTGGCTCTAAAAATCTATGTATTTTAAATGGCCCTAAAAATTTAGGAATGGTCTTACCTGTTGTATCTCTTCCCATATCCGCCAACGTGAATTTTTTACACAAGTCCAGATCTCCTACTCTGAAATTTTCCGACAACCTAGTATGGCCATTTTGGCCACCACGTGCATCTTCGCTTCTCCTAGCCTACAATGGACCTCATCAAGCAGGTGATCACGGTGACGTGGTCAATTTTTCAGACCAGAGGGGGATTGACAGGTTAGGTCGCTTTGCTGGGAAATAGGATGGGTTTTACCGGGTTTGGGCGCCAGTGCAGAGCACGAGAATTTTGGTTATTCCTGTTCTGCGAATAATTCCAAGTCTTGGAGGAGCCATAAATCCAGTTTGGCCTAGGCTAGTATTGGTTGTCGGCCCCCTGTATGCGCCTCTAAGAATTGTCATGGGTTGTTTCGTCCACCCAACACCATGAACACTCGTAGTAAATTATTGGAGGTTAAGAATTACACTAAGTCACATAGTCAGACCGACCAGATAAAAAAAGTCGTATGCAGAACTTATTCATGACAATACAATATATTTATATTACCCTTCTATGCATCACATAAGTTTATACATCTCCATTATAGCTCGGAGAGCTCTACAGCGGGTTAAAAATGTGTGAAGCCAATAAAAGATTACATGAAAAATTATGGTTCAGCTGTGTAGCAAAACTGTCTGAAAAGTGGGACAGTGCACACTCCAAGGTAACAAAAAGTAATTAACAGTTCCAGAAAAATTAAATTAACTATTGCAACTACATAATTGGTTGAAAAGTTGAAGACCAGGAGCGAGATCACGCACGACCGGCATCCATGAAAGGCGAAGAAGCTACTAAAGTAACATGGACTCGTGGGTTGGTGCCTCTGGGCCAATTACCATGGGACAACACAAAGTTCCATTGTTCAGAACCAAAATAATTTAAGATGCGATAAGTGAAATGGAGATTGCACATAATGGTACAAATAATTATATTAAACACTTCAGATTATATAATAAAATGCTTGAAAGAAAAATTAAATTAAGTTGCGAATGGCACATGCACGTTCATTATTGAAGTACAGATCTGTTCTTTCCTAACCAAAACATGTTATATTTCACATGGCGTGTGTGTCATTGTTTGTAGGGATCTCGTCCCTCATACATGTGTGCTTTCATTGTTAATTTATACAAGCACATTGCAACCTTAAAAGAATATTGATATTCGGATACATGTTTACAAAGTCAGCAGAAAACAGTCCGTCGCCATGCGGGTTGACCCCTGGACCTGCAGTACTTCTCTCTGTTTGCCAGTCTTTGGTTTACTATGTTACCTATGACACTGGTATCGTGCTATCTGTGGCACCCTCTAAAACAGTAACAAATATGTAATAAGTAAACAAGTACGAAAAATGCACAAACCCTTCTCAAAAATGCTTGAAAAATAGTCTACAGTGTTTCCTAGTGATAGTGAGTACTTTGGTGCATTTATGAAACAAACAAATACACTGTTAAAAATAACACACTATAATTGTCACAACATTGCACTACACTTAATGAAACATGTTTCTACTGACATGTATCGCATGTACAGAATTTGTGTACACATCACTTATATTATTTACATATAAGGACTTTATTATACTCTACGCAGCAACACAGTAGAACACAACATAACATTTAAAAAATAAGACAACACAACTGTGAACAAGAATAATATTTACTGTTAATACCTGCATAAAATATTCCAAGCACAGCTCGTGTTCACGGCACTCACCTCTGCAAACATATTACACTCAGCAACATAATATTACAAGAACACATAAATATTTCCCTTCACAAAATGTAAACAAAACAAAATATGACACGTGTTCGCTGCTGTGCGCATGTGGCGAACTCACTATATCACTTTGAAAACACAATATTAAAAAGGCCATTTCAAAAACAATAATAAACATATCTACCCTGATTTCACAGCACTGGTGCATTTACACTGACACACTGAATGCAGGTTGACCCACTGTCGTTCGTGGTTGTAAATACCTGTGGCAGAAATGCTGGTGGCGAGTAAAACTGGGCTGACACTGACGGTTCAAGTCAAAGGTCAGCGTGCGTCACCAAGGGGTGAGGGAAAGGGGAATATATTCCACATATTGAATAAGGGAAGGCTGAGAGGGCAACCAAGGAAAGGGAGTGAATACGGAACTCCTGTGGGATCATGCAGACCTTTATTAAACCCTTCATTTATATAATCAAGGCCCTAATCTCACTTATTATGGTCCTGATAGTTGAAAATGGTTTATCAAGCATTAATGCTTTTATTAAATATTTTGACCTGATTAACTTTTGAATAATATGGACTGGGGGTAAAATATTCG